>JAJMLQ010000153.1:0-114490 GCA_030569715.1 Williopsis samutprakarnensis
TATACAAACTTCTCAGCAATACTGTAACACTCTTCCTGGGTGCTCAATGAATCGTTGTATTGTCCCTCTTTTTCCTGCCAAACTCGGTGACTGTGCTTTCAATCACAATTACGTAAGAAATAAATCTTGGGCTATCTCCTTCAATAATTATGACCAGAACGCATGACTCACACCACTAGATAGAACGATTCAGTCTCTATCGATTCATTGAATTTGTTGTTTTGTCTATTATATTACCACATAATGTTTATATGCATCATGTACGGCGTACATATAGCCCATGTACGCTCTCACATGCCTTATGCACCAGTTGTTATGAGGAACTTCATTTGAATTGCACTCGAAACAAAATCGTAAACATTAACCAGAGATGGGAAATGTGTGAATTAATAGCCGAAATAGGCAGTTTGCCTGTTTGGGGATAACCCGGACACCACGTATAAATTTCAACGATCGAGGTATCCTCAGGTTAAAATTATGGAAAACATCAACAACCAAAACAACCAAACAGCGGCGTTGAACTGAGAACTGTTGCCCGGTATTTCAACAACAGGTTTAGGTATATCCAACAATGGCAGAAGAGGAAATTGATCGCAGTGGTGTTGAATCAGAAGTTGGTGCTGCTCAGGACGAGAAAGAGGTTGAGGCTACAGATGACGCTCAAGATGTGGATGGAGAAGAGGAGGATGGCGGATTGGACGATCTGTTTGGAGATGACGGTAATGATGAGAGTGGTGTTGAGTCTAAACCTGCGGATGATGACGGTATAGTACACGACTCCGATGAGGATGAGGATGAAGTGATCTCTAGGAGAAGAAGGGCTCTTAACGATGAAGATGATGATGAAGACAACGAGGACCAATTCCTGGTCCAGGAACACGAGGAACCAAGGGAGTTGAGAATTGCCGATGAAGAAGTGATTCGTCACCCTCCTAAGTTCCACTACGGCGAAACTACTTTCATTGCAAAGGTTCCAAGGTTTTTGCATGTGCAACCTAGTAGATTTGACTCTGGTGATTACCTAGGTTATCTTGAAGAGTTGAAGAAGGATACACAATTGGACAAGGACTCAAAAGCCTTGAAAAGATTACACGATGAAAATACCGTTAGATGGAGATATACTACAAAGGAAGGAGAGGAGACCTTGAGTGCAGAATCAAACGCACAATTTGTCGAATGGTCAGACGGTTCATTTTCTCTAAAACTTGGAGGTGAATACTTTGACGTTTTGGAAAGCACCGTTAACGAAACCTTTTTAGTCACAACAGATGCCTCCAAACCTATTGAAAATGATGGATCGACGTTGTACTTGGCTGATGGCGCAATTAATAAAAGCATGAAATTTGTTCCAACATCTACAAAATCACAAATCCATAAGAAGTTAACCACTGCAATTCAGGCAAGACAACAGACAAAGCCAGGTGCACAGAGTGTTGTTGTCGAGATTGATCCTGAAAAGGAATCGAGAAGGTTAGAGAAGCAATTCGAAGACCGTGTGAGGGAAAGAAGAAGACAGATGTTGAAACTGGAGAAAGAGCAAGAAAAGGGAGGATTGGGCTCATCGAATGGAGGCTCTATAAATAGATCCTACACGAGAGAGTACAGAAACGTCAATAACTATGACGATGAAGACGGTTTCGTCGTTGAAGAGGACGAAGAGGAAGAAGAGGCAGGATTCGACGATGATGATGATGACCTCGAGGATGTTGATGAGGAGGATGACGACGAGGAAGCCACGGAAAGACTTAAACGTGTGAAACAACTCGGAGCAGAGAAGTACAATAACGACTCTGCTGCACGGAAGAAACGTCGGGTCATCGATGATGACGAAGATGATGAATAGATCAGCATCTCGGTGTATATTATAAACCATTGTACCATAATCGATGAATCTGGTGTGGTGTAGTCCGTTACCCTACCTGTACCCGCGCACCATCCACATAGCTCTTTAAAACACCCGAACACCATACCACTCACATGGCTCTTTTAAAACATCCGTACACCACAACATTGGCTCCCAACTCGTCGCCGCGCTCGCGCGCTCCTCCTACCGCAAAAACTGGAGAGGTGGTCTTTTAACCCTTGAACATTTCTCCCCGTTGTTTAGTTCCACTTCACACAACAACAACCATTTATTAAACAAATGTCCTGGCAAGGTGAGTCGATATTACTGTGCTTATAACACGTGGAGATATGATGGAACTTGGGTGTTAACAGCGTATTTTCTCTAGCTTATACCGATAACTTGATTGCCACTGGTAAGATTGATAGAGCAGCTCTGTACTCCAGAGCTGGTGATTCACAATGGGCACAGTCTCAAAATCTGGTTCTTGGTGGTGATGAGATCCAGGAGCTGGCACAGGGTTATGATAACCCTTCACAGCTTCAGGCAAGTGGATTACACGTCCAAGGACAGAAGTATTTTTTGATCAAGGCAGATGACCGTTCAATCTATGGTAAACATGACGCTGAAGGTATCATTGCCGTGAGAACGAAGCAAACCATCCTCATTGGTCATTACCCTGCTGGTGTTCAAGCTGGTGAGGCCACCACCATTGTGGAGAAACTTGCCGATTACCTCATCTCTGTGGGCTACTAAAGATACTGAAGCGCCTTGTCTCTGTCTCTTGTAGAAGTCATCATGATTTCGCCCTGTTTAACACAGGTTGTCGCGATGTCGTCCATTTAATACACTGGCTACTACGAGAAAGACGCGATGGTGTCATTAGACATATATACAGAACACGTGTAATTTCTTCTTATCTCCCATATAACAGAGAGGTGTTTATCCAATGCCTCATTGTCCCGTGTAGATCTCTTGATATTTGGAGAGGAAACGCACCAGAATTTTATGAGACGCCACAGTATTCCTTCTCCCCTTTCGTCGTACCTTCAGCATCGAATAGAGAGATAGAAACAAATACGTCGATATGTCACCACATTCTCTTCAATTGGACAAGATCTTGCTATTTGGAGATTCCATAACGGAATTCGCCTATGATTTGTTGCCTCAGGACTCAACAACTACACAGTTTGCGTTTGGCCCAGCTTTACAGAACATCTATACGAGAAGGTTAGACGTTGTTCAACGAGGATTTGCCGGCTATAACTCCAAATGGGCGTTGAAATTACTTCCGAAGATCCTGGAGTATGAAGATACTCCAGGCACAAAGGTTCAACTGGCAACGGTGTTCTTGGGAACGAACGATGCCGTGTTTGCAGGAATGCAAAAGGTGTCGTTGGACGACTACGTTGCCAATATGAGACAAATCATCCAGCTGTTGAAACAGAGGGACATTCGAGTAGTTGTGATTGGACTGGCCAAACACGATGCTGAAAATTGGAACCCTAGAAAGCCACAAGATGTTGAACGAGGTGTTCTCAGAAGTAACGAACGTAGTTGTGAGTACAACGAGGCCCTTGAACAATTGACCAAGGAATTGGACGTTGCCTTTGTGAACTTGTACAAGGCCTTCGACAACTACGAGGGCGATTGGAGAGAGTTGCTGATAGACGGTGTTCATTTCACAGGGGAAGGCTACAAAGTGATGTACACCGAAGTGTTGAACTCGATTCGCTCAAAGTACCCAGAATGGTCGCCAGAACGCGTTCCTTATAGATTGCCCTACTGGAGGGATTTCGAACTACAGCAGTTTGAAGACAAGTTAGGGGAATGGTTGGAATAAGCATTTCTATTACATTAAGTTTGTAAGTTTACACTTGCTTCTCCTCTCAGTTAGAGGTCCTTACCCTTACGGTAGGCCAAGCCCGCTGGATAGATCAAAACGTTCTCCATGTCCCAAATTCCTTCTCTGGCGTAGATATCGCCCTTCAAAAATTCTAGAACCTCTTCCTTGCTATCAGCAATCACAGTCAATACAGAGCCGGCAAAGTTTGGCTTTGAGCCCTCCTTAGGAACCTCGTTGAAGATGGCACCAGCACTGGTGACGACTCCGTTCTTAACACCGGTGGGAATGTCAGCCAAATGCTGGGCCCTGACGTTGCTTCTGTCGGTATTTGGCTTATCGTAAACAACTGCTAACCACTCAACCATCTTTCGTGTTTTGATACTATTGAACAATGTCCTTGATGGAATCATACGAATCAACTTAAGCCAGGGTGTTGAAGAGGGCGGAGAACTTTGGCTTGAATAACGCAATTTCCTCCACACAATCTCGGACGCGGTAGGAAAAAGCTACGGCTGACTGGCAATTTTTCCCGTGGGGGTTAATTTACCATTGTTGATGCACACTCCATGGAGAGCCAACTACTGTAGTTTCAAATATAAAAGAACAGTTAATGTTACATATATGTACTTGGATAATGGACCTATACGGCTGGTGGAATGCCTATATATAGATCGTCATCAAAATCGATTCCATCAGTACTTCTTTGAATCAAATATCTCAAGGAGTTATACCAAATGTTATGGCGTTGTCTTGTAGAACAGGTGAACTTGACAGAACGGGACTGTGAATGAACAACAATACTCTTGTGGTACAGCCCAGCAGGTAATGGGTTGTTATCTTCGATGCTCTCGACGCTAATGATAGCAGCTGCACGTGTCTTGTGGTTTGAAGGGTTGCCCAGCACAGGGTTTGTCGTGGACCAGTAGAGTGTCAGCGTATATGGATGAACCCAGAAGTATCTTTCGTGACGAGTTTCTGAAATTGAGCTCAGAGGTCCTAGACGACGGTAGTACTTGTGAACGTATTCACCAATGACTGTCTGTGTCAACGCTGGGATGATCTTTGGCTCGGATAACGACGCATTGGTCATCAACGACAGCCCACCATCAACAGAAACGTCACGGGATAACGACGAAGGTGGAGGTCCCTTGGAACTCGTTCTCGAACGGTTGGTTTTGGAGTTTCTAGACGTGACACGAGAAAGTCTGGTGGGTTGGTCGAAATCATCCCTGGCAGCAGCTTGTGCATGATCTGCCATATTCTTACGAGATTGACCCGAAGTGATAGAGACAATACTGTTCTTTCTCGATAAAGTGCTGGTTCCACCATGAATGGCAGAATCACCAGAGACAAGGTGGAATCCTCTCTTCTTTGCCTGGGCCTGTAGCTCATCATTGGTGATCTTATCCAATGTGAATACCTCAGACTTGGTCAACTTGTTGTAATAAGTGGTTGGTAGTACAACCACATTCTGAGGATCAGGGATTCTGGAAACGTTGGTGGCAATGAACGATTGTTCTGGGATCAGCAACAAATCATGTTGTCTTGCCCATGATTCAACATCATCTGATGAAACCACTTTGTCATGTACAATATCATTGGTAACATTAGATGTATCAGAAACACCGGAGGCAAAAGCCCCAGTGCTTATAGCAACACCTGTGGTCTGGATAGCAACAGAAGTAGCACCACCAACGGATTGTGTAAAACTATTGGTACCTGTAATATCTCTTGCTTGTTCAGCTCCTGGTTGTTCCTTAGCCTTAATATTGGCAAATTCATCCTTCGACATCGTCACCAGACCAAGAGCCAATGCTCCTTCCTCGATCTGTGATCTAGTAAAAGCGGAGGCTTCATTGGCCTTCTTCATGTCCTCTAATTCTTCTGGTGAAATAACAGCAAGGCCATGACTCTTAACAACCTCGATTGCATCAGCCTGTGAGATTTTCTTTTCTGCTGTTCGCTTCAACGTCTCCAATTCAACAGGTTCAACAATAACCAAACCTTGTTGTTGGGCCTGTTGAACAAGAGTCTCTTTCGTCAAAACGAGTGGTTCCTCTGCTTTCGCTTTTAAGGACTCCAACTCGATAGGTTCTATAACTGTTAGGCCTTGCTTCTGAGCATTTTCAATAACCTCATCTTTAGTTAGAGGAGCTGGTTCTCTTGTCTTTTCCTTCAATGATTCGAGCTCTGCATGTGAAATAACAGTTAAGCCTTGCTGTTGAGCCTTCTCAACCAGATCATCCTCAGTCAAAACAGGTGGAGCCTGTTTAGCCTGTTCTCTCAAAAGTTCAAGCTCTGAAGGCACGATAACAGCCATTCCCTGTTCTTGAACCTTTTCAATGAGCTCATCCTTAGTGAAAATCACTGGCTCTTGGTTAGCCTTGTTCTTTAAGGATTCCAACTCCATAGGTTCAATAACTGCTAGGCCTTGTTCATGAGCCTTTTCCACAATATTATCTCTAGTTAAAGGTTTTGGCTCATTTACCTTCTCCTTCAACGACTCAAGCTCTGCAGGTGTAATAACGGTCAATCCCTGTTCTTGAAGCTTATCAATGAGATCATCTTTAGTCAAAATGACTGGTTCCTGATTAGCCTTGTTCTTCAAAGACTCTAGATCTGTACTGGCAATCACGGACATACCATTGGCTTCCAAAGTCTTCACCATGTGATCGGAGTCAGAAGCCAAAATAGCCTTCTGCTTCAAAGCATCAACCTCAGATGAATCAAGAGCAACAAGACCATGAGATTGAATACCCCTCAGAGCTTCATCCCTTGTAAGCTCTCTTGTTGAGGACTTGTTAACAGGTAAAGACACAGCTTCCTTGGCACTAGCGTTACCTGCTGAGCTGGTTATTGATGAACCTGCAAATCCAGCTGCACCGGCAGATATTGCTGCAAGAGAACCTGCTGTGAGTCCAATACCAGCACCAATACCGAGACCTGAACTGCGCTTGTGGGATTCAGCTCTCAGTTGCAAGTCACGGTACTCCTTCTTATCCACGGCCACTAGTCCAAATGATTCAGCTGATGATACAAAACTTTCTTTCGTAGGTTTTGTTCCTTCTAAAGCCTTCTCATATTCAGCGACAGGAATCACCTTCATGCCCAAAGATGATCCAATATCAACGACATTAGACTGATCAACAACATCTTCAGGCTTAACGCTAGCCTTTGCAGTTTGTTCAACAGACTGCAACTGCTCATCTGACAAGACGTGCAAACCAGCTGCTGCAGAAATCTCGCGGATCTTGTGCTCATCTGGATCCTTAGAGGAAATAAACTCATCGCCGTTTCCAATCACGAGGCCAAGCTCCTTGGCTCTAGCCTCAAGTTGAGATCTATCAAGAGAGTTGGACAAATTGTCAAGATCTGACTTATCAAAAACAACTAATCCCATTTTCGATGCACTCTTTGTCAGAGCTTCCTTGGTCTGAGCAGGCGTTTCATCAAGTACAACAGTATCGTGTTGGTTCGCAACCTCATGGTCAGTGTCATAATCATTATCATCAGCTCCTGTGT
This sequence comes from Williopsis samutprakarnensis, assembly GCA_030569715.1. Lineage (NCBI taxonomy): Eukaryota > Fungi > Ascomycota > Saccharomycetes > Phaffomycetales > Wickerhamomycetaceae > Williopsis > Williopsis samutprakarnensis. Next base: position 7,212 of record JAJMLQ010000153.1, read on the forward strand.
AATACACACTACTAGAATCATTAGATAGTGATCTTGGTTCTGCCTCTTCCTCTTCACCGAGTCTGGTGAGCCTGTAGCCATTGGCAGCAGCTTGGACTCTGAGCTCATCAACAGTCATTGAGCCAATTGTCGCTCCAACCGCGTGAATGGTTGAGGCATTTGATGGTTGACGTGATAGAGCATCTGTGAAATCACTCTCGTTTATTGTAGAAGAAATGGTGGACATTGAGTGGTTCTGCCCTAAAAAGATACTATTGCCCTCTGGAGCAGAACTTGTCCCTTCTGCTCCAATGTTAACCAGTGTCATGTCAAACTGTTTGGCGTACTTTTGGAGTTCTGCTAAGGTTATGTCATCTTTCTGACGTGACTTTAACAGGTTCTTGTACTCATCAGATGGAAGAACTGTTAAACCAAAATCTTTCGAACATGTATAGATATCAGATTTCGTAATCACATGATCCTTCTGGTGCTCGATCAAATGCTTGTATTCATCAGCAGCAACAGGAACAAAGCCAAGAGATTTGGCAGATTCAAACACCTTGGCCTTACGTGAGTCCTTCTCATTCGACTTGTGAACATTCTCAAAGTACTCCTTAGTTTGGTGGAACTTACTTGTTGGTGTTGATGGAGACTCAGCTGAAAGTGTAGGCTCCTTCAACTCCATGAGTTCTTGGAACTCAGCAGCTGGTATCAAGACATGGTCAATTTTCTGTGCCTTAGCCTCGAGCTCTACTTTAGAAATAGACGACGATGACTTCAGGTAAGCTTCATATTCCTTCTTGCCAACCATAGCACAACCCAGTTTCTCAACTTGTGACTCAACCGTAGCTCTATCAGGTTCATCAGCACGAGATTTCAAGCTATAATATTCCTCACGAGGAACAGAAACAAAACCAAGACTCTCAACACGTTCTAAGACGTGATCCTTTGAACTTAGTAGTTCAAATGCATCCTTGTCAATCGGGTGAAGGTTATATTTCTCACACAATTGAATAACTTGATCCTCATCAGGTTCTTTGAGTGACTTCAGATGTTGTTCATCAACGGCAGAGTAACCAAGAACACCGAGACGTTTCTCTATGTCTTTAAGATCGAGTTTCTCTGGATCCCTCAACTTGGAAAACTCTTCGTTTGGAACAACAACAAGGTCCACTTCTTCGGCCAGACTCTGCAGCTTTTCGGTAGATGGGTGCAACAGTTTTTGGTAGCCCTCATTTGAGAGCAGTACAAGATTGTTGTCCTTCGCATAGTCATCTACGCTCTTGTTTGCAGCAGCTGATAAATCCGCAAAGCGATCCTTATCAACAAGAGTCATGTTCAATTCTTCAGCTTTCTGAGAAAGGAATTCCACGGTTGGCTTTGCGGTGAGTGACTTCAACTGATCGTGCTCATTAGTACTTAAAGCAACCAAGCCAGCACCGGTAGCCAATTCCAATAGTTTATCCTTCGAAGGATTGAGAAGTTCATTGTGTGCATCTTTGGATAGTACAATTGCACCAGACTCGTTAGCAAGATCTTCCAGTGTTCTCTGTGATTTCGTCGAGAGCTCATCCATAGTATTTTTGGAGATGATAACACTGTCTTGCGATTTTGCAAGCGCCTCCAAATCTTCCCTTGTTGGTGAGACAAGCTTTTCGTACTTTTCCTGTGATAAAACAACAGAATCTGACTCTTTGGCAAGATCATCCAATGTCTTCCTGGATTTCTCTTGTAGCAATTCAAAATCATTCTTGTTGACGACAACAAGGTCATGACTCTTAGCCTGTTTCTCTATCTCGGTGATGCTTGGATTCAGCAAATTATTATAATCGGATTCAGATAGCACTTGCTTCTTCTGCTCAGCAGCTAGGTCTTCGACAGTTTTTGAAGCCTTTGATTTCAATTCGTTAAAATCGGAGTTTGATATCAACGTCAATTCATGTTTAGATGCCTGCTTGACGATATCTTCTTTTGTAGGTTCAGCTAGTTTCTTGTGCTCCATAACAGGAAGTGCCACCAGACCTAGAGCCCCAACTTGTTTCAAAAGAGATGATTTTGGTAACACAGGTTCCTTCTTCAGATGTTCTTCCTTTTCATTCAAAGAAGCAGTTAACTCATCGATGTAGGAATCCTTCTTTGACATCTCCTCTTTGAGTAATGAAATGTCGGAATTCAAAGATTCCGCACGTTCAGTCTCATCAGCAAGTTTGATCGAAGCTGTCTTAAGAGACTCAAGTTCAGTTGCAGAAAGAATTGCAAGCCCAATTGAACCAGCCTGGGAAGTAATTTCGTCAACAGAAGGCTTTTCAGCCCTACGAATCAAGTTATCGTATTCAGATTGAGTGATTGTGGTCAAGCCTGATGACTCTGAAAGAGCCTTAATCTCTTCTTGTGTTGGTTCATTCAGCTTTCTTGTGAGCTCTTTGTATTCAGAGTCAGGAATCACTATAGCATTGTTCTCCTTAGCCATCTCTGTGACAGACTTCTCTGCTCTTGTCTTTAGATCATTAAGTTCATCCTTGTGAAGGATGGCATGACCTTGTTTCTCCGCATGCTCAGACAAGTCTTCAATAGAAGGTTCTTCAGCCTTCTTAGAAAGCGCATCATACTCATCAGTTTTCAAAACCTTCAAATTGTTCTCTCTAGCAAGATCCTCAATAGTTCTATTGGATTTAGTGACAATTTCATCGTGTGTTCCCTTGGAAATGACGACTAAACCTTTCTTGGCTGCTTTCTCAGATAAAAATTCATTCGTTGGGTTGTTGAGAAGTTCCTCTAAGGAAGTCTTTTCATTGTCAACTGTGTCTAATTTCTGCTGCGTTGCTGCTAACACAGTTGATAACTCATCGTATTTTGAGGTTATATCATTCAGTTTAGTCTTCAAATCTGAAATAACAGCATCAGACACGGATAACTTCTCCTTAAATGTCTCTTCATTCAAATTCAAGTTTCTTTTAACAGTTTCCAGCTCCTTAGCCTTCTCTTCAGTCAAGTTTGCTAACTTTGTTTCAAGTTCCGAGTTAACTTCAGTCTTCAACTTCAGTTCTGCATGTGAGGCATCTAGTTCTGATTTTAAGTTATCATGCTTTTCATTCAAGCTTGCCAGTGCAGATATCTTTTCGGTGTGTTCAGCATTGAGAGAATCTAATGAGCTCTTTGTAGTGTCAAGCTCTATAGATCTGGCCTTCAGCTCACTCTCGGTGGCTTCATGAGATGAAATATACTCCTTCTCTTTGGATTCTAGCTCGCTGAGTTTACCCTTCAGTGAGATAATTTCCTGCTCCTTAAAAGACAATAGATTGGAAGCATCGGTAAAAGAGTTAAACTTCACTAGAGGAACCAAGACCAAGTTGTTCTGTTTAGCATAGTTGGTTACTGCTTCCTCAGAGATTGTTTGAAGCTCAGCGGACAATGGAGCAACGGGTATATCTTCATCGTACTCAGATCCTGAATCCTCAATGAGTTCCTTTGAGTCAGATACCATAGAGGTTGGTCTCTTCGGTTGCTTTGAAGGGGATGGTTCCAGAGAGCTTCCTCCTGTAACCTCCCAGTCGTCATCAATATCTGATGAATCATCATAAATTACTGTGGAACCTCTATTTGAATTTCCTCTGATTTGAAAATTTCCCTTAGAGAAGTCTCCAAGTCCTTTAATGTTCTTCTTAAGTAAAGGTATTGATTTCTTTTGAGTTGGACTTGATTGCTGGGCTTGTTGTTTAGAAGAAAGCTCACCTTGACGCAATTTTAAAATCTGTCCTCTAAGCTTTGCAATGGTCTGATGGGCACTTTGCAATGATGATCTCAGAGTCTCAGCCTCCAAGGCATTGTTGTTCAGTGCCACTGTCTTTACAGGTGAAATGGAGGGTTCTTGAAGTTCATTTTCAGAATCAGAGTTCTCAACAGGTTGGAGCGATGGAATTCCGGAGAGTTGAACTTTGGAAGGTTTCTTCTTCGCTTCTTCCAATTCACGTCTTAATTCGTCAATCTCGTCATTTAATTTGGTATTTTCGTCGTTCAGTTCATCGATATGTGATTTGAGATCTTGAATTTCTGTTGCATTAGTTAACTTTATAGATGAGTATTCCTTTTCAAGTGAGGATTGGTTCAGGTTCATCTCTTCAAGTTCACTTCTAATCGAGTTTGACAAATCAATGTGCTTATTCATCTCTTTCTGTGACTTTTGATAATTCTCAGAAACAGATTTGTACTCCTCTGTTAATTGTTGTAACTTTATCTCCAACTCCCAGTTAGAGTCTTTGAACCTCTCCTCATTGGCCATGGTATCGTTAAGTTTGGCGAGTAAATTCGCATTGCTAGACTTCATCTTGAGGAGTTCTTCTTGCAAAGTCTTCAGCTTTTGGTTCTTACCCTCATTCTCAGCATTTAGCCTTCTGCACTCTTGAAGCAGGTTTTCACTCAAACCAACTGCAAAGTCAAGATCCTTTGCAGATCCCTTCTGGGCAGAGAGCGCTCTGCTGCCGTCAATCGGTGGGAGTGACGTTCTCTTTTCCCTTCTAGAAACAAGAGAAAGGCCCTTGATCTTACCTCCAGACTTATCTTTATCGTCGTTCGAACCAGCTGCCGGAGACGTTGACTTCTCTGGAGTATCACGGTCCTTCTGTTGAGAGGGCCTCTTTGGAGAATTGAACATCGTCTCCGACATCCGCTTCTGGATATCAGAAAGCTGGGCCTTAAGATTATGATCTGTAGGAGACATAGCGAACTACCAGCAATAAAATTGGTTTTTTTTGCTCTTTAAAAGGGTTAGTATTTGTTAAGTCACCTGTGTACGAGAAAAGGGAGCATATATGTCCACACTGGGAGAACAGATCAACCCACATTAACGCTGCTTCAAATTCCCTTGAAAGTAACAGTATTGTGTACATATCATTCCCATCTCCTTCTACTCAAACTCGTATATACTCACGAAACCTCGATTCCAATAATTGAATCAGTTTCGACTTCTCCGTCCTTTCTCTGTTTTGATATTTGTTACTAGTGTTTACTTTTTTTATATGGTGTGAGGTTTTGTTTGTTTGTGTTTTTTCCTCCCTCCGAAACCGTCCGGTGTTTTCCCGCTCGTGTTGTTTTGTTTTGTTTATTTCTGTGTCCGTGGCCCCCGGCGTTCTTTGTTTACATTTTGGTTTAAGCGCACTACAACTATGAATTCGCTTAGAGGAGCTGATTAATTAATTACTTCTTCTTCTTCTGCCTCTTCTGCTTCTTCTGCTTTTTTGTCCTTATCGCTTTGTCTTCTCAAAGATGTCACAAACGGAACAGTGCCTTCTCCCAGGTATTCCACTCCTAATGCTCTGGAGATTGTAGAACCACCCCCGTATAGCGCCTCGGTCAAATTGGCCGCTGATCTCTTGAAGTATGGGCTAGTCAACACTTTCAAAAGGTTATCCCTGTTGTGCTCCATTCCGCTTGGAAGCATGGCGTAGAGTTTCTCAATTTCATCAACGCTGGACTTGTGCAATGCCTCTTTGATGTTAGTTGTGGTTAAAAGGTCGTTCAGTGCAAGATGTTGGATTCTATATTGATGTTAGGTCAATAAATCGTCTTTAAATGTGCTTACATTAAATTATCAATCCAATGATCCTTCTCTTCTGAGCTCTGAGGGGATAATGTTCTTGATTAAAAAGATTTCCTTTGTGATGTAGGGTTCTCTACTTACGATTGTGTCACAGTGTCAGCCTGTTTACTTTCAGATGCTGATGCCTGTTTTGGTTGCTCTGCTTCTTCCACCTCTTCTTCCTCGTCATCCTCCTCGGTGAACTCGAAAAGCTTTGACAACTTTTCATAGATCTCCATGTCTTTTTTACTCAATTCGCTTGGATCGTCGTCGTTATCGTTAATCTCCTGTAACCAAAACAAATGTCTAGCGCCTGAAGAAAGGAACTCCAGTGCAAATACCCTACCTGTCTTGCACTCTTCCACATGACTCCAAGATGCATCACCGGGTATAATGAGGAATTCATCCTTCTCAATGTTTACAACGTTGTCCTTTGGTGACCATTCGAAAGAGAAGAACGATTCATCCTCCAAAGAATGCTTCAGCACAATCTGACCTTGTATTGGTATTGGAGTCGCAGTCTTTGTAGCGGCATCATAACTGACTTTACCTGCTCTGAATTTGACGATTGACATTGTATGACTGTTCTTGTGTATGTTCAATTGTAACTGTGATTGTGATTGGCCTTTGCCGCTTGTTATTTATTCCTTCTCAGCTTTAATCGCCACCGCTAAAGTTCTGCTTTTTCTGCCAACGATAAAAATGATTAATGGCTCAAATAGGAACATTTCCCTGGTTAAATGAAGGTACCACTTATATTGATTAAAATTTTTAAGAGTTTGAAACGCACTAGTAGTTTAGCGGTAAAATCCATGGTTCCCATTCATGGGCCCCCGGTTCGACTCCGGGCTAGCGCATTTCTTTTTTGCCAGTTCCGAGTTTCACTCAGCATTGAACATCATTTTAAGATGTTGTAATACAAAGTATCCACTTATTGAACGTATCAATCACTTAAGTGTGATTGGACTGAAGAGCATATGAAGCTTGAAAAGGTCCACTGGTGATAATCCTGGTGAATCAGTTGACAATCTTGCAGACAAAGTTATCAAACCAAAGCTACTTTCTAAACTGTTCAAGTTGAGACGTATATTTGCACTGCGTTTTTTGCGGTGTCATATGATATGAATAGTCAACAGAAAGACATTGGATCAATAAATAGATGAGATTTGTAACAATAAATAGAATAAATATATATAAACGGTTGCTTCATTTTCACTTTAATCAAAGAGGCTCTTCTTGATCTCTCTTCTTGGGCTTAAAGAGTCGATATCCAAGGAACTTCCAGGTTCACGGTTGAAAGATGAACCTCTTCTAATAGGTTGGACAACTTCCAAATCTCTGAAAACACTCTTAACAGGTTGGGCATACATAACCTCATAAAATTGGGCATCCTTCATGGTAAGCTCTTGGTATTCCTTGTTCTCTGCAATCACCTGCTCGCTTGGTGTTGGATGGATCCATTGTCCAAAGTATGACTTACCATTGAGCTTCTTGTAGTAAGTGTCAAAGCCAATACCAACAGCACCAACGAGCAAAGCCGCCAAAGTACCAATGTAGAGAGGGTTGTCTGCGAGTTTCTCCTCAGGGGCTAGCTCTTCGTGGTGGTCGTGGTCACTGAAACAACGTTGTGAAGTGGTGAAGAGTCTGGCACGGGAAGCAGACACTGCAGAAAAGGTTGTTGCAGACTTTGCTAGTTGAGTCTTTAAAGAGAACATTTTGAGTTGCAGTATTCAGTTCTTTGTTGTGTTCAGTTGTCAGGGGAGCGTTCTTTTCAATTTTCTACCGCTACCTCGTTTTTTTTTTCTTCCCTCCCTTCAGATTTCTCCCTGCTATATGGCTGTTCAGGTGTATGGGTGTGAAAATGTCTGGATGTTTATATACATGAACATAATACGTTCATATTACCGGAGAGTTATTCTGTTACATTATCCGCTTTAATAAAGATATTTCATTGCGATAATGGTTTATTCAACTGAAAATGTTTTATTATTCAATTGAAGTGCTTAAAATTCAACTCCCTTAGTGTGTTTCTCATATTTAGATCAAATATTCACTAATTATTGAAATTTTCAGGTAATTGAAGAGTTCGTTTTCTCTCAGAAAATTTACCATGAGAACTATAAAATTCATCAACATTTTGAAAACCCACATGATACTCATTCCAAGTTTTCCTTGATGACTATAATGCACTAATTACTGTTATAAAAATCCTTTTGTATAATAAATAGCAAAAATTACACTGTAATAAATCTCCAATGACATCAAAGCCCTAGAGGCCCAAAATCAGTGAGCTGTAATTCCGCGCACAACAAATTTCCTTACATTTTTTTTTCTTTGTGTGTGCGGTTTATGAACTTAAGCAATAAAATTAACAAAGAGCAATCCATCAGTGAACCCTCCTTTGCCTGCACTTTAGAAGGAAACATCGCATCTATTTCTCTTTTAGAGAAGAAACACTAATACAGATATAGAAAAGAAACTGTATATATGAAGGGACTATCAGGGTTTTGGGTCCTATGTCCCGTTTTCCTCATTGCATCCGATTTCCTCATTGCGAAGAACGCAGTTGCAGCTCCACAACATTTAACTACCACTAAATATGCTTCGCAGTTGGCCAAGAAGAAGCTACGTGCAAAGAAGCAGGCATCACAAGCATCTGCAACTGTCAATGAGTCTTGATCATTTATCATCTGAGTCGCTGCTGAAGGCTGAACTGTGTAGAGAAGTTCAATATTATACCTCCTTTATCCGGTTTTACTCGTTGACCTTCCATTCCAACAACATTCCAAAATAGCTTGTCTTTGCTATTAACCACTCTTTATGATTTTGATTTTTCGAATTCTGTACTTTGATTTGTCCCAATGGCTCTCCTTTATGTGTGATGTATATATTCGATCTCTATTTAATGACATTTAACCACTTTTTACGATTATTTCTAACTGTAGATTAATCTATTGATGTGTGAATATGTATTTTTGAGTTCAGAATGGGAGTTTGGATTGTCCTTTACCTAGTTTACTGCGCTTATCAGTCTTATTGATAGCTGTATTGGTAGATTTTCTAGTCCTTTTACTAGAAGAACCAACAGAAGAAGGCGGTGATCTGGATTTTAACAGCAGTTCTCCATATGAAACTTTTGAACTAGTAAATTTCTGTAAATCGGATGAAAGACTCTCTGCTCCATTCAACTTTTGCGACATGTCAATGGCATAGTGGAAGTCTGTGTGTTCAACGGTGTCTTGAACCTCATTCCCACATTTGGTGCATTTGAATTTACCGTCTCCAAGCTCTTCATAGGCTCTTTCCTCCTCTAAAACAGGAGCAACAGTACGTGGTTTTGGTTGAACATTGGACTTTGTTAACTGTAAGGTATCACCAGTAGGAAACACATCCGTCTTCTTGATAAACCCCATTATACTTGTGCTGTTGTTATCGACAACTTCAAAATTCGATATCGTCATGTTCAAATTGATCAAAGGATATAAGTCACTAAACTGTGAACCCAGCATCTTTAGGAGATTAACCCCATATTTATACAGAGTCTCCTCCATCTCTTCTCTGGGAACTAAAGGCAAAGAGCTCTGTTTGGAATGTGCCTGACCAGATTTCTTTGAAACAAATTTGACACTGATGGTCTTTGCTCTTGTTCTATAACCATTTTCATCTTCACTTTCAACGAGTCGTTGGAATAGATCAGCAGCAAATACTTTTATCCATTCACTTGCATCTTGTAAAGAGGAGCCCGAATTCCCACGGATGTTTTTATTCGAATTCATAGATTTTACTAGAATTCTTTCTGAAAGAGGTGCAGCGTATTCACCACGAACCATCAGGAACAGTTTCTCTGCAAGTTGTTTATCTTCAAGATATTCCTCTAATTCTCCCATGTTATAATTATCCCTGATGAACCCAATATTTTCAGAATCTGGTGGTGATAGTTTTGTCTTGATGTATTCACCAGTTTTGCCACCCATTGACCAAAAGTCTGTGAAGTCAAAGTTCGAAAAGAAGTTGGGTATCTGTGAATTTAGAACGATGGTTTGATTATCAGGTTTCTTGAACCCAGATGCCAATTTCGACACCGTCTTAACCTTTGCAACACCGCAAGACGTTGTATAACCCAGTTCTGACTCAATTTCCGTTCTTATTTCATTGGTTATTGATGATCCCAACAGTATGACAAAATCATCCCAATCATTTATCTGTATTTCAGATTGGTCGTCATACCCGACGATAAACCCATGTGCTTCAAAGCTGAGATCCAAAGGTAAGGGCGGCAGCAGGTCTTGTTTATCCATTTTATCCAGCTGTAACTTCAGGGTCGGAATCAGTTGGAGAATTCTGTCAATCACCAATCTACCAAGATCCATAAAGCTTTCATCAACACTTGCCTTTTCCACAAGATCACAATTCTTCTTGAATATTTTCATAATCTTCCTGCTCTCTCTTCTATAAGGGTCTAAGCTCACCTTATGGTTGATAGGAGAAGGCGGCTCTTTATCCTCATCGTGGTATCTCCAAAAGTTCTCACCTTTCTTGAAAACAGCTGTGTGAACAGGAACCAGCTTATCGCATTTCAGCTTTGCAGATTCTATGGAATCCATCCTGCTTATTCCATACTCTCTAGCAGCATAGCTCACCGCTATAATTGACGACCACTGTACACAAACCACTGCGTCCTGTCTTGAAAGTCCTAGTCTAATTTGTTCAACTTGTGCAAAGAAGGCATTGATATCTATATGGGCAATAACTGATAATGGGGACAGATATGACCTCTGTGGGTTTTGCAGGGCGAGTAGATCCCGTACTTTGAACTTGGACTGTACAGCGTCTGATGAAACAACAACTTTGACCATCGTTTTCGGAGCCTCTGTGTTAGTCCCTGTATCTCAGTCCCCGTATTTCTCAGTCCCTGTATTTCTTAGTCTTGAAAACGCATGGACTGAAGCTCAAAGTTTATATACAAAAAGCCCTAAGAAAAGTAAACAGAGGGCGGGGAGATGCGTACAAGATCCGAGGGAAAACAAGTCGGATGTGATACCACTTAAAAATTTTTTTTTCTCCTTCTAACGCTTTCTCTTTTTCTCCAACTTCTTTCTAGCATTAAGGAAGCCAAGATGGGAATAGAACAAACTTGTTGAGTGTTTTTACGTCGAAGTTGAGTTCAACTTTGTAAGTTTATTCCGTAATTGAATTGTCCATCGATCTTGATAGAGAGGCATTTTTTAATATCCATATGATGAATAGATGTCGCCCCAAACAGATTATCGTTTTTTACCATGATCGAACCGATTCTTTGCCAAACACACTGAAAATTCTGATTGCATATTAATGTTTTTTTATGTACTATTGGACGATGGATAGTTCATGAATTCTCCTTGGGAGTTTTACTAACTGAAACGCGTTTTAGAACTTCAAGTTGTTCCATAGTTAAACTTTATATAAAATTTCGGCGTCCTTTCAAATTGATGTTCTCTTGTTTTCATTATGCTAATGATGAGTAAAACTTTCCATGCTAATCATGAATTTTTTTTGATTATTCAAAAGTGTTCGTAACGAACCTCTCTGAAGCTGTTGAAAACAAGTGAAGATGCAAAATGTTGGTGAAAATGTACCATTACCTGCCCAGGGGCACAAAAGGGCAGTGGTTTCTTTAGAGGAGCATGGACGCACTCCTTGTGTTTGGTTTGATTAGATGGAGGAAGCCAGACATTTGATTAATATGTTTTTGGAGCCGTTAACATCTCTGTCGGCCGAGACATGGAGCCTTGTAAACTTGGACACGACTTTCTTCACCATAAGTGCGAAGAGTCTTGTATCCAGGTCCGAGAGGAGCTTTTGCCTCTCTGACTGGGATGAATGTTTTCTCTTCACGGCGAATGGTAGCCATATAGTAAGGACTTTGACGCTGTAGTTATGGAGCAATACTAAGTGCTCAGCACAAAAACAGTAGTTACTGGAGTATATAAACCGCATGAAATCGGGCGATATGGCGACTTGGTAGGCTTGAGTGTGTTTGTATTTATGCCGGACATGGTTAAACTTGCTGTCAAATTTCAATTTAAGTCATTTTGTTCCCGTCAAAAACATAGCTGACAGGGAATAAAATGGCACTTTTTTGAGCAGCTGTTGTTTAGCTTTTTGCTTTGTTGTATAGAAATGAAACTTTTCTCGTCTACTACTAGTACGTATAGATCGGAACTCCGACCAGCCAGCCAGCCAGCCAGCCCTCCAGTGTAGATAGCAACCAGCTACTCAAGCATTGCAGCAGAGATGTACAAATGTCGAAGAAATGAAAGCGCACACTCCATAGAGCTGAGGCTCCACACGAAAGAGGCAAAACTCCAAGAATTGCAAAGGCAAACTCAACAGTTGGAAGATGAGCTGTTACTATTACAAGAAGAAAACAACTACAAAGATGCTCAGGAGATTGTAAAGAGACACATTGCGCAGTTGCACCAATACAATGAGCTTCGGGACCTCGCCATGTCTCTGATGACAACGATTGCAGACCAAAGACAGACCAGTTTGAGCAACGTTGCGAATGAATTTGGTGCTGATGTTCCCGAGGATGGGCCAAAACGTCACGTATGAGAGACGGGCCACAAGTGTTAACCCCATCTCCTCATCATCGTTATACAGCTCATCGCTGTACAAGATCTCATCGATCATATAAAAAAACATGAATGGAAATATCCACTGATCGATTGTAGATAATACACAGCTTAATACCATTTCCAAGGGTTTGCAATATTTACCCTAATTGTTAATCTTAAAACCATTATTATTTTTAACCGGGTTTGTAAAATGTAAACAAAAACATCGGGTTTCACTTCGCATCGAATTCCCCCATCCCAGCCAACTTTCTCCTCCACCACTGTCAACGTTCTCTATTTCAAAGAGAAGGGGAAAACTCACTGACAGTGTAAAGGGAACCCTCAAAGCCAGTTGACCAATGAGAGGCAGCATATTCAAGAAGAAAAGTAAGAAGGAGCCAAAGGCCAGTTCCACTCCAAAGGTTATAAGGAACAGTTTTGCGCTATCGGCCAAGTCCACACCTGGTCGAATGCCCCAGCAACAGCGACACCATTCTGATGACGATAGCGACAACAACAACAACAACGATCAACATGGCGGAAGGGCGCTAGGGGAGTTGGAGGTTGGAAACCATACAGAACCATATAGCGGTAGGCCAAGGAAGTACTCAGGGGTTCACTTAACACCTCATGTTGGTGGTGGAGCTCGCGGGAGTGGTAACACAAGGCCAACCTCTTCCATGGCTTCACAAGTTAGTGGATCCCATAGCTCCAGTGCTGGGATGCACCATGACGGCGAAGTTGATGCTCTTGGTGATAACCTGATATCACTTCAGACTGAGAACAACTTGGAGGACTTGAGATATATCCCTGTTAAGAGAAGTCGCTCAAGAGATTCATCCTTTGCACTAAAACCCTCAGCAAAGTCATCGAAGTTGAACTTGGATACATCGTCGGACCTTGAAGGAACTACAGGAGTTGGTGGTGGTATTGTGACCAGTGCTAGAATGGGTAATAACGATAGTGGCTCCCAGCATTGGGGGATATTGTCTTCACTGATAAATGCTGCTCAGCACATCGGCTCCTTAACAAACAATTCACATGATGCCCTGAGGTCTCCAACACATCCAGACACTATGGATTCTAAGGACTTTGGTGAACACTTGGATGCGTTGCTGTCCAATAGTAGTGGGAAGATGCCACAGGCTGGCGGCGAGCTTGATAATTCGTCAATATTGTCTAGGTCAAATGCCCGTGATGTTCAATTCCAGCCTTTGAGAAAAACCTTGTTAAGTACCATGGGTAAAGGTGAGTTGACGTTGGAAGATTTAGGGATCCCCACGAGTGTTAACGGTAAGCGACTCTCTAGTTCATCTTATCCACCACATATTGAAGTCCACGATTCAAACGCCACAGTAAGATCGGAAATTATGGATGATGTCTCACCAAGGGAATTGGTTGGTGGTGTAAACAACAGTGTCAATAATAATGGCGTGGTGGAGTATATCAATGGGAATGCTGAAACTTCGAATAGGAATGGAATGGTTATGGTACCAGCTCCAATCAATTATTCAAATGCAAACCTAACTTCAAGATCCATATCACCACCAGCAATGAGAAGATCGTTATCTCCTAATATGATAAGGACAGTTACCTCTTTGAATTCAAAACACAGAAGAAGCTTCAGTTCCTATAACGGCAATGGTTACGATAATATGTCCTTAGCAATGTCCAACGGTGATGTATCTATGAGTTCACCACTACCAAGCGTTGAACTTAAGGATATTTCGTTTGCAAGCCCAAAGAGGAACAACGAATTCCATAACACATTCAAGAAGATCCCCAAGAACGAAAAACTTATCGAAGATTATAGCTGTGCTTTGCAGAAGGACATTTTGGTGCAAGGTAGAGTCTTTATCAGTGAACGTCATATCTGCTTCAAGTCAAATATCTTGGGCTGGGTTACAAATATCATCATCCCAATTCATGAAATTGTCCAACTGGAGAAAAAAGCCACGGCAGGACTTTTCCCCAACGGTATTGTCATTCAAACTTTGCATCAGAAGTACGTTTTTGCAAGTTTTTTGACAAGAGATACTACGTTTGAGTTGATTACAAATATTTGGAACCAACTGGTGAGAGGTTCATTAGGACTTGATGATGGTGATGTCATTTTAGATATAGATGGTTACAGTGGAAATCGTTCATATGATTATGACGATGAGTATAACTCAGACATTGAAGAAGGATTTGATGGAGACAACGATGAAGAAGAAGACATCGATGATGATGACGATTTTGATGAGGGTGATAAGGGCCACGGGGATGATGACCGCAATGAATTGACAAAACACGCACCTACAGAATTCGATCACGAAGAAGCAAACGGTGAAATAAAACTCATAGAGGATACGATCTCAGCTCCTTTACCAAAAGTTTTTGACCAATTATTTGGTAAAGATTCCTCTTTCTTACAATCAGTCATCTCTAAGCAAAAAAACAAAAACATTTCGGCAATTCCAGAGTTCTCAAAATCTGATGATGTCTTGAGTAGAGATTACCACTACACCAAACCACTCAATGGACCAATAGGACCAAAGGAAACAGTGTGTAATGTCACAGAAACTCTTGATCACAAGGACTTTTCAGGGTATGTCCTCTGTACGCAAACCACCAGAACTCCTGATGTTCCATCAGGTGGTTCATTCAGTGTGGTTACACAGATTTATCTCTCATGGGGTCCCAAGAATTGTACCAAAATCACTGTATATACGTACATGAACTGGACGGCTAAAAGCTGGATCAGAGCTGCTATCGATAAGGGATCCATAGATGGACAAAAGGAATCTATCGGAATTCTGGTCGATGAACTCAAAGCAAAGAACTCGAGTGGTGGACAGGGCTCAGGCGACAATGTTGAGGAACAGGTTTCTGATCTTCCATTAGTCGGACCGAAGACCCATGCGCCTTCGACCTTCTCTCCAAATATTGCCAGTAATGAAACGCTTCTCGCAGACGAAACCTTTCAGGCTCCATTGGGTACGATATATTCGATTATATTCAATCCATCGTACATCAAGGCAATTATTTTAGCCCAGAAGAACTTTGATCTGAGCGATATTGGGAAATTCCCCGATAAGGCACCAAGAGAAAGAAGCTACGAATATACCAAGCCGTTGAGTGGACCAATAGGCCCTAAACAGACACATTGTGAAATCACTGAAACGATTGAAACATTTGATTTGAACTCACATATCCATCTTGTACAGAGTGTTAGTACTCCTGATGTTCCTTCAGGAAGTTCTTTTTCTGTGAAGACTAATTTTTACCTTTTATGGGCTGATAACAACAGCACCAAGATGGTTGTCACGACTTACGTAAATTGGACAGGGAAAAGCTGGATCAAGGGAGCTATTGAGAAGGGATCAATCGATGGACAGAAGGACAGTATTTCCGTATTAATCAATGAGGTCAAGAATACCTTAAGTAACGCCAGTCCGGGATCCAAGAGAAAGAAGCGGAAGAGCATAAAGTTGAAAAAGGAGGAGATGGGAACAGTGGACACTTACAAGGAGATGTGTGGTCCATCTCAAGGATACAGAATCCCAATTCCCGGGTTGGACTCATTCCTGGAGAAAGGTGGTGGTTCGCTGTCCTTTCTACTACTCGTCATGTTCCTTGCGGTTCTCATTTTGAGAAAGATGGTTACAATTGGAGCAGGTGCAGGAGGAGGAGGAGGAGTAGCACAGCCTCATCAACTTGAATTCCGTGGCTCATCCAAGGTAGTGATTGGAGGTGAAGAATTCTTAATAATACCTAGCGTCGACACATCGTTGAACGACCCAAGGATGAGAATGTCCAAAGAGTTTGATATCTGGGACTGGATTGGTGAAAGGAGTGATCGTACTAATGTCAAGCGACATGTGCCTAATGAGGATATTTTTAAACAGTACAAGAAGCAGGATTTGAAAGAGATGGTACATGTTGCAGAGAAGTGCTTAGAAGGGTTAAAGAGCCATGTTGATGATTAAAATAGTAGTAAAAATTGTCAAGTTATGTAATTGCTGTGGCATAAAAACTTATAGGCAGCTAATTAAATGTTTACTCATCAACAATTCTATGTAGTGGATCTACTATATCTTCCTCCTGGGTAGTCTTAACATACGCGAGGAAATAAGGCGTAGCGGTATTTCCTTCGTTAAAGTTCAAAACGTCAGAGATGGCAACTTCTGTAACCTGGTCATCATTGTACTTACGGTATACGTTCTTCTTGCGATCTTTAATATAAATCCAGTAATGCCCATAACTTGCCTCACCTCTGTGGATAAAAATTGCAAATATTGAGTATCCATACTTCTGATAGTTGTCAAATTGGGTATCTATCTTCTTATGTAGTTCTTGAGTCTTTGTGTAGATACTTGAAAGCTCGGCATCAATCTTATGTATAATAGCCTGGATAGACAGTCTTGTCTCCTTTTTACAGAGATCTTCATCGTCTGTCCATTGGAGAAGCGACTTCAGAGCGTCTTTGTATGTCAAGCCGTAAGTGTTTTTTTTGAGTAATTTATCCTTTCTTCTTTTCAAAGCAGCCAACTCAGCCTTCCATTCGACAACCTCAGCACGTTTCTTGATGATTTCTGGATCATTAGTGTCCAAGTATCTATCCATGTACAATGTTTCTGGGAATGGCAAAGGACTAATGTCCTTATATGGACGACATAGTTGTTTGTCGTAATAGACTCTTTGGATCTGGATTTGTAAGATGGATGGGAGATGAGTAATTCTCTCTGTTCTCGTTAATGTTTCCCCACCAGTACTCACTTCCTCGCTTGCAAAGGCATTGTCAATAGCGTCATACAAGTGCCTTGGATGATCCATAACGTTAGCATACAGATTGGAAAACTTATCAGTGGTCTCCCTTCTAATCTTCGTATCACTAGGATTCACCAAGTGTGCAACCGTATTTCCATAAAAAAGTCTCTTTACAAAATCAATTTGCTCATTATCTGTTTCATCCAAAGCATCTGGTTTCATCGCAGCTTCTATTTGAGAGAGGACATTACCTATACATTCCGTGACGTCCTGTTGTCTTCCGATTTCGTATGCATTCTCAATCTCACTGTCGGAAATTCTAGCTGCTTTCAGTGATGCGCCAATCTTGGGACGTACTGCGCCAGTTCCACTCATCGGATTATCGATCATTGATTTATCCAAATGTTCATCTTCAGCAAACTCAGGATCTGGTGGTTGTGCAAGCTCATCGGATTTCAGTTGTGGCTCAGCATCAACCATCACAATATCATCAGAAGAGTTGGTTAGATCAATCAAGTCATTGGAAGTATTTTCGTCGATGATGACCACATTGTTCTCATCCACTTTTTCATCCTTCTCAAACTCAACTTTTAGGTAGCTTGGTAAAAAGGCCAAGAATGCCAATTCTCTGGTCGGCTGGATACACCTGTTCTTTGTGTGGATGAGTTCATAGAAAAGATCCCTCAGCTGATAGATGAACTGAAAAGATCTTTCAATCTCATCGTCATCAACCAATCGTCCACCAATTCTTCTCAATTTATAAATATCAGAGCCTTCTTCGAAAACTTCATCGAAAGACAAAATGGTATCTCTTAATGGTTTAATTGAAAAATAATACTGCAGCAAAGAATTCAAGTAGCAAGTATTTCCAATGTTATCCAACCCAACAGGCCATTCACTCGGAGGAAGCGAATTTTGATCGATCAATCCAGTTTTCAAAAAAGTCTCAATTAAACCTGAATTCCATTTCTGACCAATGACACGAAGTGCGTGCCTTGCTGTTTTGATTTCACGTTGTCCCAGTTGGAAGATATTGATACATTGAATTTCATCAGCGTTCTCGTCAGCACCCAAGTATTCACAAGCTTCTTTGAAATCCATTTGTTCATTGAGATCCGGAAAATCACGCTCAGCTTCATTCAACAACAAGAAACTTTTTCTATGCACTGCAATTGTGAGGAAAGCCCTGTTGAACAACTCCTCTTCTTCTGGTGAGTCACCCTTCTTGATTAACACCGCTGTAGCCACAATATCATCATCAACAGAATGGTCTATATCGAGCACTTCGTATGCTTTTTCCAAAGGTAAAGGTTCATACTTGAGGTAATGTTCCAATTTAGCGCTTTTTCTCTGATGAGCAATCAACATCATTGATTCTCTTAATGTAGAGTCCGAAGCGTTCATAGAGGTCTCATTCTTATACATCGTGAGCAGGAGATCATCATCGATATGTGGAACCTGTACTGGGTCAATATTTAGGTGCTTGTAAGCATTCTCTAAATCTGAATAACCAATTACGCCAGCCAAATGTAACTGTCTCACAAATTGAGAAAGCTTCAACGTTGCTTTTCTCTGTTGAATTTCCTTCAAGGAGTCGTAGTACACCATTGCGTTTTGTTGATCGCATTCAACTGTCTTTTTGTAGCAAGTGATCAACAAATCATCGCTGTAGAATGGAAATGCAGACAAATCAATGAAGAATTTGTCCTTAAGGACTTCCTTATGGTGTAGTGTGGATGCGTTATCTTGAAGTGCATGGAACACTAGGTCAAAGTTCTTGCTAAATCGATGATGTGCGAATGGATTGGCCGCACCTTGTGAATATGCCTTAGTACCCAACAGTATGATCTCTGTTATCTGTCTTATAAAGGCTTCTCTGATGATATTACTCTTGCGATCATCTCTATTGGAAATGTTAGGAGGGAAGTATTCATTATGGTTCAGTTCAAAATGCATCTTCTTCAACAGTATACTTGGATCGATGCTGATGTTGAGCGATTTGTTCTCTGCAGGGATGGATTTGATGTCATCTGTTGGTTCTGACAAAAGTGGAACTCTCAATGCTTTGAAAAGGGTATGAAGACATTGTGCAGGAGAAGGAGGATTCTCAGATACATCTGGATACCTCTCAAATGCTTTTCTATGTCTCACGTTGATTGGACCAATCTCAAACTCGTGTAGGTCATCATGTTCAAATTCTGGTGCTGAAATCTCAAACCTCACCGCCTTTTTAGTCAAGGCACAGACATAAGAGGCGGAATCTAACAGCTTTGGCAGAGACTCTTTCACAACATGCTGATCTGTCTCCTTCACCAACGCCGACTCAACCATATCAATCTCATCCTCCGGCACCAGTTGGGTCAAATGGAATTCATTCTTGGACACGGGCTTCTCATCGTGCCTAGTCTTTACAACTATTCGGAGATGATACACTCTTGTACGGGATAACGAAGGCTCAGAGTTGGTATATAGCAGTGCTCTGATGATTGTCACCGTATCCTCACCGTTGGAAAATGACTTCCTGTACTCCACAGGCGACGCCAGTGGCGTCGTTTCGTTCAAGAAACGTACTTCATATCTGTTGTACTTGATCTGCGATAGTTGCTCCGAATACTCCAACGGATGGGCCTGTAATATACCCCTAGGGTTCGTCTCATCGTTCAAGAATTCCAAATCCATAACAACGTCATCCAATAGCCTGTTTATCGTCTTAAATACGCCATTGAGCTGTGGGTATAGCTCCATCGGCAGTGCAGTGGCAACCACTTCATCTCTTGAGTTTAGATCATCATCATCAGTACTAATGGTACTCTCAGGGCGGCTATCGAACCCTTGTGGCGCTTCGTCTGAATTTTCCACAACGGGGAGATTCTGTGGTTCCATACGCATTTCTTACAGTAGAAAGGCCAATCTACCAAGGGAGAACTTCTTCTCTGTGTGGTGTTTTCTATTATCAACGGTGACTTTGATCGAAAAACAGGCTTTACTTCTCTGGCGTTAACAACAAAGGGGGAGGGGGAGCATTTTCTTATTGCGCGTTAGAGACGATTTCGGTAGAAACACGATACAGATGAAGATTACGTAATCAAGATGATTGTACCGGTTTTGAGCTCACACGCACTATTTTTTCCCACTTTCTTTTCGATGAGGTTTGTTCTCGAGAAGGCTTTAGAAGAGGAAGAGCGTTAGTCAAGATGGGGTTCTTTGGAAAATCTGAACCTGTACAATCACAAGTGGTAACACCTACTGAAACGGTGGCCATCATTGAGCCCGTGGCTTCACAACCATCAGCGGCACCTTCTTCACCACCACCAAATGGTATGCCTTCTATTGACATTGACAAGATTACGTCTGAAGATTCCTTTGGCGGCATGGCATCCAGCTTTGTACAACAGGCCATCACTGGTAATCCATACTTTGCTGCTGGTGGTGGGTTGATGCTGTTAGGTACAGGTCTTGCAGTGGCACGTTCAGGTATAACGCGATTGTCTGGGTTTCTCTATCGTCAACTGCTCGTGGACTTGGAGATTCCATCAAAGGACAAGTCATATATGTGGTTCCTAGAATGGATGTCCCAGTACAAGCAAAGATCTTCGAGGCATTTAAGTGTGGAGACGTCTTTTGTTCAGCATGATAACGGTGCCGTCTCAACTAAATTTTCTCTTGTTCCAGGACCAGGTAACCACTTGATTAGATATAAAGGTGCATTCATGCTCATAAAGAGAGAAAGATCAGGTAAATTGCTTGATATGACCAATGGAACCCCGTTTGAAACTGTGACACTGACAACTTTGTACAGAGATCGTAATTTATTTGCAGATTTATTATCAGAGGCCAAATCGATGGCATTAAAGGCGCAAGAGGGTAAGACAGTAATTTATACCTCATGGGGTCCAGAATGGAGACCATTTGGACAACCAAAGAGAAAGAGAACAATTGGGTCAGTTATACTCGACAAGGGCATCAAAAACATGATCCTTGATGATGTTAAAGATTTCTTGAAGAGTGGACAATGGTATTTCGATCGTGGTATTCCATATAGACGTGGTTATTTACTATTTGGACCACCAGGTAGTGGTAAGACAAGTTTCATACAGGCATTGGCTGGTGAATTGGATTACAACATTTGCATTTTGAACCTAAGTGAGGCAAACTTGACTGATGACCGTTTGAACCACTTGATGAACCATATACCTGAAAGAAGTTTACTGTTGCTCGAAGATATCGATGCGGCATTCAACAAACGTGACCAAACTGATGACTCTGGTTATAAATCAGGCGTCACTTTCAGTGGGTTGTTGAACGCATTGGATGGTGTTGCGTCATCAGAGGAAACCATTACCTTCATGACAACAAACCATCCTGAAAAGTTAGACCCTGCAATTCTGAGACCCGGTCGTGTTGACTTCAGGGTCCTTATTGGCGATGCCACAGAGTACCAGATGAGAGAGATGTTCCTCAGATTCTATGTGGGTGAAGAAGCCAAAGCAGATGAGTTTGTCAAGAAGGCCAGATCATTGGGAGTTCCAATCTCCACCGCACAGTTGCAAGGTCTCTTTGTCTATAATAAGGATGATCCTGATGGCGCACTTACCCTGGTTGAAACCCTCAAGACACCAAACCATGTGTTTTAAAGAGAGAACCAAAAGATTAACTTGTATATAAAAAGAACGACATCAAAAAAAAAAAAATCACGAGGCATTGCAATGCCTACACATTCTCACCCTCTGTACCTCTTCAACACTTTTTCCTTAACTCTTAAAAGATGGCTTGGTAGTATTTCTCTAGAGCCCTCTTCCTTAGCAAGCTTCGAGGACTCCAACGCCAGCTCCTCCAAAAAGAGTTGATAATCTAAAGAGATCTACGAGTCACAAGTTAGCTTATTTAACCATTTGTTGGACACAATGTTCACTACTCACCACAACATCCGTCCCATCTTTTGCTATCGTTCTTCCAGTTCGAGATTTCAGTATCTTCCTCACTTGTGATCTTGTCACAGGAGCCATGGCAACGGGTTTCCTATGAGACAAAGAGGACAATTAGAGGTATTTATATGTGTATATCAAAGTGTTGTTTTGAAGCCTTTGTTTACATTTTTCTAGAGAGCGGTTCATCGGAATATGTTTCCGTTTTTGTGCGTCGGAATTTTTCATGGTGGTCATGGTGGCCATGATCAGCTAGTATAATTGGAATAAAACAGAACAAATTAGTCGAATGGTATATGTGTCAGATTATTGGAATAACTCTCGATTATGAGCTTGAAATATACATTGATATAGCCCATTTGGTTATGTCTAGTGAGAAAGCTCGAACGGCTGGATGAGCCTAATGGACGCCGGAAGGAAGAAGAAAAAAATTGCGATGAGCTTTCTCGAGATGTCCCATTAGGGTATTAATCACAGCCAGCAAGAGCATCCTGTTCAACAAAGCAGGAGAGATCTACCACGATGGCAAGAACTAATAGAGAGATTCTTACTGGAGGTAAGAAGTATACGAATAATAAGGCAAAGAAACACCTTGTGGAAGAGGTTGTCTTTGATAAGGGCTCCAGAGAGGAGTACCTCACTGGGTTCCACAAGAGAAAGCTGGAGCGCCAGAAGAAGGCACAGCTGTTCCATAAGGAACAAGACAGACAGGCAAAGATCGAGCAGAGAAAGCAGATCAATCTTGAGAGAGAAAAGGAGTTGTTGGAACAGATGGACAAGTATAAAGAGCAGATGAGGATAATGAATGGTGGTATCAGTGATGATGAGGAGTCAACTCCAAAGGAGGAGGAAGAAGAAGAAGAAGAGTGGTCTGGGTTCACCGATGATGACAAGCCAAGGGGAATTCTTAAGAAGAAAGAATTGTATGGTGAAGACGGTACTGAAGTTGTGATAGAGGAGCTTGAAACCGAAGATGTTGCCAGATTGAACTATGTCAATCTAGCCAAGTCCAAAAAGATATTGGAGGAAAGTATAGATAGAGCCCAGAAGTATGCTGTTATTGCCGGAGCCGAAAGACCAAAGACCAAGAAGAAGAAGTTTAGATACTTGAGTAAAGTTGAGAGAAGAGACAATAGAAGAAAGGCCATTTCTAACAAGAGAAGGAAGTAAATGTTTATTTCATATATACAATGACTCTATGTTTATGTTTTGTATCCAACTGTTTAATAACAATTAGCATTACAATGGTATACCGGAACCGAATTCTTTCTCCATTGTAATATAATCCACTTCCAACTTGACCAGGATCCAAAGCCATCTTCTAAACAGTTCGATGAGTTCCAAATAGAACCAACCATTTTCAGTATGGAAGAGGATATCGTTTTGGAAGAATTTGGCAATCCAAATGAACCTTCCAAATACATCGTACAGTACAACCACTATGTACAGTTTCATCGGATAGAGAAACCTTCTTTGTCTCCTAAATAGGGCCCAATCGTTGACCAGATCCCAATAGAAAGTATAACAGGAGTTCACCACTGCAAATAAGATCCATATGGAGTTCAAGTTGTATTTGTACTGGATGAGTACGTTTATCATAACCATTGGTAAATTTGAGCAGTATTTGAAGAAATTACCAATATGCTGGGAGTCATTTGTCACACGCCATTCAACGAGACACTGGGATATTCTAATGATGTTTGGAATCGAACCAACTATCGAGTCCAACATGTAGTTTTGACCACAGCGACGGTCCAATTTTGGACCTGAACTCTTTGGTAGACAGGTGACACCGTTGAGAAGATGGCATACATAAATGGCACAATCAACGAGGATCTTTGAGCATGAGGTTAGAGTATCACTAAACACGATATCGTTGGTTCTAATTTCCCTGTTGATACCACCCTTCATGTCCCTAATAGCCGTGGTTCGTAATCTCTTTGAAGTTGAAACCAAATGATACACACACCATAGAATCAACAACAAGGGGATAAAATCCCATGGCGATAGCGAATCATCATTGTAGTTGTGGAATGCGCTGTAAAGCAAGAACACAAGCAACGAGACACCGCTCAACGTGACGTATCTATCATATCCAACACTGGCGGCGGCTTCAAACTTGAACACTCTGTTTATCTGAATCCCGCGTCTTTCACACACGACAACAACCAAGCACCAGAACCACGAGATCAACGAAATCAACAGTACAATTCTGAAGGGCAAAGGTATTTGATCTGTAAGAACCATCTTCTACTTAGAATCTTGGGATAGATCTGTGAATTAGAAAGAGGGAAAGAGCTCATTTTTTATGTAGATGAAAACAAAAAGTAAAACAAAACAAAACAAAACACGTTGTTCAACAAAACACCACATAGCGGGTGGGAGGGGGAGAAAAACACATTTAAGGAAACATCAACGATCTTCAGCCCATTCGTTTTCTCTTTTAATTGCAGCCTCTTCCTCTGGTGAGAAGTCATTGACGATGTTGAACGTTCTACGAATCTCCTCAGGTGTTTTACCTCTGATCATTTCAGCAACAACTTTACAACCAGCATCCAACAAGGGTCTAATGTTCAAATAGTTTGCGCCCAAGATGATCTCGTATAGCATTTCCTGATCAACCCTAAGGAATTCACGATCCCACTCCTCCACTGGGGCACTCTTTCTGGAATCATCATCCTCGTCATCTGGGAACGCTGTATCCTTATGATGTTCACACCATTCCAGTATCTTTTGTAGCACTGAACCTCTAACGTTTGGAATTGGCACCTCAAAGCTCTCGTCGTCATCATCATCGTCATTTCCCAGGTCCCCCAACATGTTCTTGATGAGGACACTGCGCTCTGCGACTTTACGTTCCACTTTGAAAGGCTCTCCGTCTGATGAGATGATCGAAATTGACATTGTTTGCTTGTTTTTGGTTGTGGGCTATAAGTTGTGAGTTGTAGGCTGAATGTGATGTTACTGATGTTCTCTGTGTAAATTTCCCGCAACGCACTTTCAGATGGTTGTGTGGGCGCGCGAATGTGGCTCGCTGGTAGGCGGGGGAGGGGGACACCGCTAGGTGGTTCTTGTTTAGAAGGCTTCCGCTAGGTGGCTCCTGCTGAATTGAATTCTGGTTAGAAGGCTCTCGCTTACTGAGTTCGAGACATGGTTAAATGACTACTAAACATTTATAATGGAGGTATATATACTGAGATTAACCATAATCATTCAAAGTTGGAATACACAGATGCACTTAGTTCATCAAGCTCAACAACTTGATCCATGGATTGAACAATTTCCAATGGATCCTTCATCATCTGACTCGATTTGGTCACCGTGGCTAAAACCATAGCCAGTTTAACCGTTGAACCTTGGTGCTTCGTCACAAGTTGCACCAGTACCTGGTTTAAAGCAGTCGATACTAAGCTGTCATATACGATTTGACAAGATGGTGCCTTCAAATAACCGTGAGTCTCCTGCACCAGTAGATCCAAGTTGTCGTTCGCATTACCATCTTTGTTCTCAAGAGCAACAGTCTCATCAACAGGTACGGAGTCATTGACACTTCTAATGACAAACTGTTGTAACTCAGGTGGTGGCAATAACAACTTGTCCAGATCCAATCCTTGTTTTAACAGTTGGGAGACTTTGCCGATAAGCAGGGCAAATTCTTCGATATCGAGATCATAGCGCGGACTAATCTCTTCAAAAACGTCCTCAACGGCTTGTTGGATTAGCTGTTTCAGTGCAACCCAACCTCTGTTCAAAACCCACCAACTTAGTGCGAGGTATTCCTCCTCACTGGTATAGTCCTTGACATCATCTACTTCGTTCAACAAATCTGCATCTTTCACCTGGAAGCCATGCTTCTTCGAAGCCTGATCAATAGCATCCTCCAGGTACTCCGATCTTGCCAGGATGTTCAACTGTAATCTTGTCAACAGGACAACTAATGCATCAGTGTAGATCAACGTCAACAGTCTTGTTAGTGACAGTATTTTCAACTCAACCCATAACTGGCTCTTTGTCTTGAGTTCAATATCCGCGGCATTGTCACCAGCCTCGGCGGCAGCGGTTGTGTCACCTGCAACGGAATCATCGATGGAGCTGCCCGTCAATGAGCCTTCCTTACCAGTCTGAACTTTTCTTCTTGCCTGAAGTTCTCTGGTTATGTCCTCCACAGGAATCTCATTCAGAATCCTTTGATTCACAACAGAACACAAGGCACCAACTGTGACTAAACAATCCTCTTGGGTTCTTTCAAACTTATCTCTTATTCTTGCTCTTTGAATCCTTTCCTGTACAATTTGTCTCTGGTAATCGTCAAATCTCTTTTTTAGATAACCAAGACCTAAATACACAACGGCGATGACACCAGAGGTGATAAGAAATCTCCGTTTGTTCCTGTTGAAGAACCGGCGTATAGCTAAGAACATATTGATCACCTTCCACAGCGTTTTTCAAATGATCACAGTGGTTCTAAAGTCTATTCACGTTGATGCTTTGGTTCGGCATGTCCAATTGTGAAGTCGTCTAGCTCAGAATTTGCTCTCTTTTAAACAGTTACATTGGTTGTGCGGCCCCCGCTAAAAAGGGGATGGGGCCGCGGGTTCAACCTGCTAAAAAGAGAAACGAGGGTAGATACAGACGGATATGGTTCTTACTACTACTACTACTACTACTACTACTACCACACTTCAAAACCAGTGATTACTTATTAGTACTTATTCACTTTTCCTGTCACCTTCCTGCTCTTTGCTCTAGTCTTGGACTTTTCAACAACTTTCCTTCTAATCTCATCCCTTTCTCCTGCATCTCCAGACTCTTCGAACCTCGTATGCTTACCCTTGAAGTTCTCATTGCTTATAGCTGGACTCCCTAACACACCCTTTATAAACCTCTTTACAGCTTCACCATTTTCATCACCTTTGACCTGTACATCGTCTGCCCCGGCCTTTACACTCTTCTCTCTGTTCATATAACTCTTCACACGCTCCAGATCTTGCATTATCGGATGGCTCGAAGTATCAACACCCTTAGACTTGAGATATGCAAACCCTAGCGATACAATCACATACGCATACGTGTTCCCTATACGGATAGTCTCGAGTGCATCATCTCTAGAGCACTCATTACACCGCTCTTCAAATGACTTGGATATAAGCCTTTCAACCTGAGGCTTCAAGTTGTCTATTCCTATGTCCAACGATCTAAGGAACTGTTCTATAACTTGTGAGTTCTCCATCGTAGTGCTCTGTTCCAACAACTCTTCCTTGCAATAGTAACAAAGTAAACATCAACAACTCGGAAAAAACCCTCGATGCACAGTCGCTTTCACACTACAAAATTTTCTTCTTTTTGGTCTTAGTCTCCTGCTCTCGGTAGTGCGCACATTAAAAAAAACATCAAGCCTTGTGCGTCGTCGTCTGCAAAACGGAAACGGCCACTCGTTAATTTTCGGTTTTTTGCATGCAAATTTGTTATTTTACGTTTAACACACACTTATTTCTCTTTCAGCGGTTCTGGATGAACAGAGAAAACATATACATCTGATTTGAGATAGGAAGTAAGATGTCTGCTAAAGGGAAAGAGAACGTGCGTGTTTCAGCGAGGACAACGGATCTGTCGTCGCTTGCGGATAAACCGATGGAGGAGCAACTGTCAACTATTGATGGTATGGATTTGAAGCAGATTGATTCAGCTCAGAGATTGATATCGTCGAATTATAAGCAGTTTGCTCAAGAGTTGATCCACTCAAAACTGAAACGGCTTCACTCATACGTTGAGAGGATCGACTCGATACAACAGCAATTGCACAAGGATGCCACGGCTTTTGAACGGATTGTCGAGGATGAGTTGAACAAGTCTCTACAACTGCATGCGCAGTTTGGCACCGAGCCTTCTGCGAATGAGATTGCCAAAAGGAGGAAGTTAAGACCTGAACCTTCATCGCCACCACCTGAACTGGAGGTGTGGCCTGTATTACCGAAAGTGCCTATATTTGAAGAGTCGTTCAACAAATCTCTAAAACCGTTTGACGATTCCTTAAATGCTATCAAAAGGAGATTCGAGTTGCAGGCTAAGAAAATTGAAGACGACGCACACAGAAATAGGGAGTTGGTATGGAGACAGAGTATTAAAGATCGTATTGATATTAGAAGTCGGAAGAGACAATCCATAGCAAAAAAGATGTACAGTTTACAGAGAGATTACGATAACGTTGATAAGAATTTGAAACTACGCTTGTTGGAAAACAGGTATAGAAGCTCAGTGAGGAAAGTTGGTGAAAAGAAGTCAAAATCAGACTTGTCGATCATATCGGAAATGCCTAGTCTTAAGAGAAAGAACTATAACTACGTGGGGAAAGAGTTGAATTCATTTCTATCACATGCATCTCAACAAGAGATCAACAATGACCTTTGTGAAATCTCAAAGAACAACGTCAAAGTGGAGAAAATTGAGGCAAATTATCTCTATATGGAACAGCCATTAAAGAAAGATGGAGCTACAGGTCCAACTACAATGACAGATCTGGTGAATAGCGATTTGGAATTCAAGGGCACAAGTTATATACCTGGCACTTTGATGTCATCATCACCAGGGGAAACTTTTCAACAGGTTTTACAACAACAACCATCTGGAATCATTCAAGGGCAGAATGGTCAATTTCCATCCAACCAACCTTTAAATTACTATATGGGCTCGTACGCTGGAATGGCACCACCAAGTATTTTCCCGGCACCTTATCCACCACAGTTGGACATGCCAATGGTTCCAGTACCGGCTGGTGCAATGATGGGGATACCACCCAGTGGAACAAACCCAAATTCAAGTTCAAATCCAAACGCAAACAACAGTCAAAATCCATCTCAACTAAATGGTAGTGGCAGTGGTGGTGATGGGCCACAGGTGCCACCTGGGGTTAACCCTTACGTGATGCCACCGTATCCACCACCACCACCTATGCCACCTCACCCAGGTCAGATTGTTATGAACGGACCAATACCCATGGGCCCACCTCCTTCATTTGGCTACCAACAGATGCCACCTGTTCCACCTCAGTACTATAACAACAACGACGTGGGTAACCAATCAGCAGATTATAACATGCGTCAAGAACAACACCCTAGTCTGCAATCTCCAGGCTCTGAAAAATCATACGCAAATACAGCCAAAGCAAAATGAGCGCCTTACCAATATATAGAAAGATGAACTTGCCTGTCTACAATCGTTTGGAATGAATATCTCCTATTTGTTTTCTTGCTTTCTCTTAATTTATGTGTATTGTTGTTGCTTTGAAAAGGCAAGACCCATTGTACATATGACATTTAGTCCTCTGACGGAAAATGCGGACTTTGCGTGAGATTTTAGGTTGTAACATCATCCTAAGACTTTTACCTGCGTTGGACTCGAGAGTCTTGTTTACACTGCATATCCCAGCGGTAACGCATGACATCTGAGGACAAATGTTAGAGGCACGCTTTTATGCACCCATGCGCCAAGTCCCGCGTCTGTGTTTTGTGCTGGTTGTAGAGTCTTTCCTACGAGTGTGGAAGCATTTAGTTGGTGAATTGAGATTTAGATGTTTGTGTATTGTATTCAGGAGGAGAGAGAGACTAGCTGAAGGTAGTACTATACGTCAAGGAAGTGTGGAAAGACGCTAGTGTATGTACAAAAAATGGTCTAAGAATTAAAGAGAATTTGAAACGTTGAAAGAGGAAGAGGAAAGACGCGGAAGTTCAGAGATCAACTAATAAGCCATCAAGTAAAGCCCTGGCTTGACTTGATAGTGTTGTAGCAGAAGTGTAATCATGGGAAAATACAGATACTGGAGGGAAGCAGTTGTATAGATCCAATACAAGGCTTTCAGATGACAATGAGGTATCAGCATGATACTGTGTTTGAATACCAAGGGCCGCGGCATTGCCATAGTTGAGTAAGCCACTAGTCTCGTCATATCTCAAGCCACTGGTAATAAACTCTTGACCAATAATTTATGAGAATGTAAACTGTGGGTCATTATTTCCAGTGTGAGAATCAGTTTACACCAATGATGCCAGACTCAGGAATAAGTATATTTGTCGTAAATGAAACCAAAAACTTGTCCTAGGAAATGGAGCTTCATACAGTTTATATTTTCTTGATGCGAGAACTTGTAAATTATGCAATACTCTTCAACGGATGTAAACTGGAAATTTCAAAGATCTAATACATGATTTACTTCACAATGATGCCAAGTCAGCCGGCTAGCTTATAGCCACAACAAGAGATACAATGGTATATCTAACCAAGCAATTCTTTGGCACTTAATAGTTATCGCACTGGTCATGGAAATAATCTTCCGTTTTTCAGAACGATCATCAAGTTTCTATCGAATTCTTAACATGTGGATCTAAATGTCGCTTGAGAAACCATGTCGCTCTATAGCACATCCAGTTACAGAACTTGGAGCTATATATATTATCTTATGATATATTTGGAGGTATAACAAAACCAGAAAATTGGACAATAATTGTTTTTGGAAATTAGACGATTATTAAATTATCTCTAGTACACTATCCATTATTCACATCATTGGACTGTTTAGCCAATTACAGTTACTGACAGTGCTCTATATCACTGGAAATTCCCACGGAATACTCTGTTACTGGCTCCCATAAGTATCGCACTGTAAATTCATTACTCTAACAACCAATGTATCCACTCCAATGCGCTGAAAGCTATAAACTTTGAGGACTACTATAGATTCTGAAAGCTTACTACAATTGTATTGGACAGTGCATGTTGAAATGGATGCGTATAGCTAGGGACGCTACAATTACCAATATAAGACACTATATCGTAACGATGAAGTAGACCTTTTGTTAATAAGGAGGAAACTAAATCCCTACACTCACAAACAATACACCAATGAGCCTTGAACACAACATTCAGCAACCTTTTCACAGCATAAAAAGTTGAGTTCAGGTAAAACGTTAATCATGTCAAGCTTCCAGTATGTGCTTCTCGTTGTTATGGTTACCAGATCACGGATTATTTATCGCTAGGGCCACATCTGACTAATCTTACGTAATACTTGAAAACATCCGGACATATGAATCCAGTGATGGCAACGCATCGCTTTTGGTGAGGTCGGGCCCCTCAAAATGAGCTCACATCCACCATCGTTCTTAGTATACATCGACTTGTATTCTTCTTCTTTATACATAGAGAGAGACATCAGAAGCATAACAGTACAAATACAGAGATATGAGCGAGGAGGTGGATTTATTTATGGCCGTTACCGGGTGTGAAGATCCTTCAATTGCTCAAAACTTCTTGGAGATGGCCCAGAACAACATGGATACTGCAGTATCGCTATACTACGAACACGGGCCATCAGGTGGGAACAACTCTACCACTAATGACTTCAACAACGTTGGATCTGGTGAAGATGACGAGGCCCTTGCACAGAGACTACAGAATGAAGCCTATCAAGACAATACCAGAGCACCTGATGAAGCTAGACATGAGAGGTTGGTTGATGATGTGAATATCTTTCCCGGGACATTTGGTGGTGTTGGTGGGAGTTTTAACCCACTGTTGAACAATCCAGATCAACTGATCTATGGGAATCACCGTAGAGGTATATTCAATCAAAGAGATAGTGGTTATGGTGACGATGATGACTCAGATGTTGATTCAGATGAAGAGTTCAGTGGAATGACTGAAGGTCAGAAGAGATTAGCTAGGCTGTTCAGACCACCTTTTGACATTATGGAAAAATTGGACTTGGAATCTGCAAAGAGGAAGGCCAGACAGGAATCTAAGTGGATTTTGATAAACATTCAAGACCCTTCAGATTTCCTTTGCCAGACTTTGAACAGAGATTTCTGGAAGAGTACCACTGTCAAAGAGCTTGTCAAAGAACATTTTGTATTTCTACAATACCACAACGATTCCAGAAGTGGTGAGCAATACATTAATTTCTACCCATTTAAGGAATACCCTCATATTGCTATACTGGATCCAATTACAGGTGAACGGATGAAGATGTGGTCTGGTGTACCAAAAGTTCAAAAATGGTGTGACGAAGTTTACAATTTCCTGAATGACTTCTCATTGGATCCAAACTCGGTGAACCCAATAGTCCAACATAAACAGCATATAGATCCAAATACCCTTTCTGAAGAAAAACAGATGGAGTATGCGATCAAGCAATCGTTGCGAGACTCAACATCAAGTGATGAATATAACAGCGATCTGGAGATGTTGAGTGGTGGAGACGAAGATAACCCGTTGGTGATCGATGATGAACCAGCAGATGAGTCTGAAAGGATGACTACAAAGCCTGTTCCAGAAGCTAAAGAACTTACAGAGGAAGAGAAAGTGAAACAGATTGAACCACTGAATTATGAGGAACCTCCTCAATCCCCAGAAACTACAAGAATCCAGATAAGAACAGGCGATGGTTCTAGAGTAGTGAAAAGGTTTAACATCGACGACAAAGTGTTGAAGCTGTATCAAGTTGTGAAGTATGAGTTCAAGGATAAAATTGGAGACAACTTCTTCTCATTAACAAGTCAAAGGGAGAATCTGATCAACAAGTTGGACGAGACAATAGCCGATGCTGGGTTGAAGAATGCATCAACACTATTAGAAATAATGCAAGATAATTAATAGGCCACGTTGAGTTTATAACTATTGATTAATTCTATAGTCAAATAGCCAATTACAACATATTATACGACAGTTCCATATATTTGGGATCAGAACAGCAGTCAACTTTAACATACGTATTTGATAGGCTTGACACAGATTAATCAATAGTTTCTTCAAGTTTTTCAGCTTCAAGTTCTTCAGCTTCCACTTTCTCAGTAGAAACAGCCGTACCGTCTTCTTCGACGGAAGAATCAATGGCATTGTCACCACCATTTTTATCAGATTCAATGAGCTTCTTTTGAGAAATCAAGTGTTGTAATTCCCTTTCAACCTCAGGGTGTTCTAAATGGTTGTTGAAATTATCAAGCAGTTTCAAAAACAAATCGTTATCAACTTGTCCCCTCTTAAAGTAGTGTAAATACAACTTGGATGCCAATTGGAAGATGCTGAGCTTGTCAATACCATCACCGAGTAGAGGGAAAAGTCCAAACTTGAACAAACCACCTGGAGTTATGTCATTGTCTAGTCTGATCTCAAAAATAGACTCTTCAAGTGTGCTGAGTGCATAGGAGCGGATTTGGTCACATGGATTGAGACATTGATGTGCCAATGCTTGAATAAGTGCATATGTTTCATCTTTGGAGAGTGTTTTCAACGTCAAAAGGGAACTGGTGAATTTAATAGACAAAAGGGATGTATGAACGATATCCTGATACGGGGTTTCCTTTGTAATTTTATGACCAGATTTAACAAGAGCATCATACTCCTGTTCCCACTGAGCACCAATGGCACCAACGGCAGAGATTTCATCGAGTAATCCCAATAACCACATGAAGTTTGTGTTGTTGATGTTCTTCGAGTATGAGATATCTTCAGCAAATTTGAGAAGTTTATCAGAGTAGTCAGAGATTGATGCAATTACTCTTAATAGCTTCCAATAGTTTTCTTCGTTCAATACCAAAGATGCTGCCCAAAAATCGTTCAGCGCAAGTGTTGTCAAGGGCTTTATGACCTGTGGTGCCCTCTTTTCAAACATTTTCTTTTCAAAACCTAAGAATTCTTCAACCGTCTTGGTGACAACAGCATCAGGAATACTCTTTAAATGCGTGATAATCAATAGCTTGTAAGTATCCAACCTAAACACCATATCAGGCTGGAATTTCAATTCCTCTTTTCTCTCAATGAGCTTCTCAATACGAGCTAACAAATCCTCTGACTCTTGACAGTTGGTGTCATTGATAGTCAATGCAACACATGCTTCAACAATGAAGAGCGTCAAAGTCTCAAAGTAAGGCTCATTCTGACTAGTGCGTTCCTCTGGAAGTTGTTCAAAAAGTGCACTGTAAATAACGTCATAGTGTGGTACCAAAAGCTCTAGATTCTTAAATATAGACCCCACATCTGCCGACTTAATACAGTCCAAGGCTGATAAAGTGGCTTCAACTTCCTCATCAGTAGGTTCATCGTCACCTTTAAGATATGAAGCGAACGTTGAAAGTAATCCCTTTGTTACAGAATTTCTAGTCAGAATCACTTCTGGCTTGACTCTTGCTATCTTACGAAGCTTGCATTCAGCTTCAAAGGGGGAGAAGAAATCAGGGTGAACCAATCCGTTTTGTATCAAAGTCACGAATATCTTAACTAGAGTCGACCAATTTTCGGTGATATTGCTGACATTGTTCTTCACAATGTTGAAAAGCATAATTGTTGCAAGTTGAGCCTTGAAGTTTCCTCCGAAAGCAACAGCAAGTTCACTCACGTTAATTGTTTCACCCCCTGATACTTGGATTCGAGTTAGTTTTAGATGTTGAATATTATCAGAGTGGTCAGTTTCAACGCCACCAGTGAGCTGTGTCAATTGAGATAACTTGCTTATGATTCTTTCAACAAGACCGTAGTAACCGAAAAATGATGCAATTTGTCCCAATCTATCTAACATAGTCACCATTTTTGTTATGACATGATCGTCAACTGCGATTTCAAAGATTCTGAGAAATGTTCCAAAAAGCTTCGAGAAAACAGAACTAAAGATGTATTTCTCAAAATGTAATGTGGACTGTAAGTCATAAGACTCAGGTGAGTAGAATGTACTGATAGTAGAAGCATTGGCAGCCATAAGATTATTCCAGTTATCGTCAAACCATTGTGATGATCCGTGATGCTCTTCTGGCATAACGATTTCTTTATCTTGAATAGATTCAAAAATCTTTTCAAGGTACCATGAAGGGAAGTCTCTGTTATTGTAGACACCTTTCAAATTCTTCTTATAATCATCGAGGGTCATGTGAACTTTGATGTTTGGATTGTGCAAATCAGTATTCAACATAATGATGGAGTACGATAAGACGAATACGGCATCAGCATCAGGTTTAACCGTTGAACTTCCATCCTCTTCTTCTTCGTTCACAGGAGTTCCACCATCAGTTTCTTCAGTTGAAGGGCTGACCTCGTTCTGATCATCTTCATCCTCAGAGTAGCACTGACAGGAGATATAATGGGCAGCAAATGTCTCAACAATTCTTTCAATTTGTTGTGATTCACCTGGCAATCTGAATGCCTTCAAAAGAATTCTTAGGGCTTCATCAACACGAAGTCCATCAAATTCAAATAGACTCATGAAGCGTACTAAAAGTTCACTGTTGGTAGGTTTTGCCAGGAATTCACCCAAGACTTTCTTATTTAGACGACTTGATCTTTTGTAGAAGAATGCAGCGAGTTCATCTATATCTTCAATGGATTTGATGAATCCTTTCTCTTGTAAACGTTTGAGTCCTTGTTTTGGGGATTCGTTGAAAATGTTTGTAGCTGATATAAACTCTTTCTTCTTTTCCTTGTCAACTAACAAACCATCCACGCTTGATTCATCAAACGTACCAGCTGTCTTAATATGATCATAAATCGTCCCCACAAAAGTCACCAAACCTTCCAAACAAAGCGGCGGAACAAATTCTGTAGTGAATGATGCACTTTCTGGAAGCGATAACTGTGCCAAAAACTCGATGAATTGGACGGATAAGTCATGTCTGTTGAAGTTACAGTCATAGTTGACAAACAGATCTAAGAACAAGTTCGGCAAATGAGTCCAAAGTATCGACAACTCTTCCACAATAACCTCTTTAGCACTGAGGGACTTTATGGACACATCTATCGGCGTTGATTTCCCGGATTTGTTGGTAGTTTTGCTCTTCGACACGTCCTGTGGAATGATCAATGTGAACATAGTTCTCAAAGATAGTTCTATTTGAGGCTGTAAGGAATCGCCCAACGTCAAAGTCAACGTGGTGAACAATTGTAGAGCCGCTTGAAGTACCGGGATCGAGTTCACGTTCTGGATGACCTGCAGAGTGTATTTGAAGATAGGATCAGCAATGAGGTTTAACAAACTTGGGAATTTTTTAAATCTGTCACCACTCATCTCAACGGCCATGCGAATCAGTGAAAATCCAAACACTTTTGTCGATTCATTATGCTTGAATTGATTTTCAGGAGAGATGATCGAGATCAAGATCCCCAAGAATTGCTTTATAGCTGGAAGACCAAAGGGTTGTTCAGCCTTTTTTGGCAATTCCAATGATCTCTTCTGCTGTTCCAGTTCCTCATTGGTACCAATTGAGTCAATGAGCTGATCCTTAGAGTAGTCATGTGTTTCCTCAATGGCATGTGCATTATCTTCCGGTTCCATCGAGTCCAATTTCTTGAATATTTTGAATGCCAAACGACCAACTGACAGTTCTGCAGCTTTCCGCAAAACCTCACTTCTTCTCTTATTGCAAGCCAACGACATCGAGGTTTGCAGAACCTCGTACACCACTTCATCTGATAACCTTTCACCTAAGTCAGAGTCTATTATACACTCTAACAGTTTGAGGACTTTTAACAAGACAGCATCGTCTGCAGCTTGTTCAGACGCTTCGAAACGACAATGAGTCAAAGAATGCATGATATGGTTTAAGGCAAAATCAATGTTATTTGAACTTCCATTGATGATTCCATAGTTAAAGAACTTCATCAGAGAGTCCAATGCCAAAGATGTGATGCTTCCAGACGTGGAGCTTGATTTGATCACCATGAGAAACGGTTGTAATAGGGTGAGGGCGTCAATGCCAGAAACATCTTTCTGAGAGTTCAGCATCAGACGTAGTTGAACAAACCCAGAGAGAAGTGGATCAGTGATTGTACCGTTAGGCACGCCATTAGAGCCACCAGAAATACCAGCCTTACTCAAGTTGTTCTCATCACTAAACAAATCAGCGGTACTTGAGCTGAGAATTGCAGCAACACTGGACGACGAGTACTTGGAAACCTTCCTCATGGATGACGATAAAAGGATACTCTCCTTTACAACAACAGTTATCGGGTCCATAGCAATGGCCCTCCTCTGAACTTTCGAAGATTTCATGGTATGGTAAGGCACAAGGAGCGGGGGTCCGTTTTAGTGCTTTGTTTTTGTTTCTATTCTGGAGATTCGTGTCGACTTCAAGAGGATGTACACCGTGCTAAACAATAAACACCAAAGGATCTTCACCAAGGGAAAAGAACAAAACACCACACACACACACAAGATCAACCAATTATGCCAGTTAGAAAGTTGTAGAAATAGGTGATGAACCAATAAGAGTGACCGTCTGTCCCTTTATTCCAGTGCAATTAGTGGTTTATGAGCCTTGTTTGTGTTGTTTGTTGTTGTATATCTGTTTCCTTCAAAGTCAACGTTGGCACTCAGTGGGGAGTTACGCGCGAGGATTCTGATCTACATGGTGCGGCCACGCAGTACGGTGGGCCGTGGTGTACGGATTATTAGGTGTTTGGATGTTCTGGATGCCATATAGAGGGTAAACAATAGTTGCTCAAAAAAAGTGCCATTTTGTGGTAAACTGCTCCATGTCCAGCATAAATACAACACAATGAAGCGTACCAAGTTGCCACATCGCCCGATTCCATGTAGTTTATATACTTCAGTAACTACTGTTTTTGTGCTGAGCACTTAGTATTGCTCCATAACTACAGCGTCAAAGTCCTTACTATATGGTTACTATTCGCCATGAAGAGGAAACATTCATCCCAGTCAGAGAGGCAAAAGCTCCTCTCAGACCTGGATACAAAACTCCATGTCTCTGTCCACAGAGATCTCAACGGCTCCAGAAACATATTAATCAAATGACTGGCTTCCTCCATCTAATCACAGCAAACACAAGGAGTGCGTCAATGCTCCCCTAAAAAATCACTGCCCTTTTGTTCCCATAGGCACGGAGGGGTACATTTTCATGAGCACATAGCGATAGTGTAATGGCCCTCTGCATATGTTCTTTATGCTTCTTCTGATATGATTCTTACGAAACGATGGTATGTGAGGGTCAATTGAAGTTTTGTGGTGGAATAACACTTAGGAGCTTAGCGAAGCAACGTGTAGTTTCGGCTCCACTTGTGATGCTACGGCTTTCAAGCCACTCATCTTGAAGATTGCATATGAGCTCATGAAATCGCTGAGATCGCCTCTGGTGTAGTCCCTTTGCAAGATATCTTCGATCCGTTCCCTGCTAGCATATATGTGACCCTTAAAGCACTTTGCCATGAGTAAGGAGGCCAGTGCAACAACTTGACGTTTAGTTGGATGTTCTAATCTCCAGCTTCTCCTCTTTGATGGCCTTCCATGCTCACCCAGCATGGCTGACGATAAGAGTGAGGCCTTCATTAGTGGGACCCTTATATCACTCGATATTGGCGCACTTAGTTGTCTGTGGAACCTCGTAACGTAAAAGTTCCCTGGGGCTTTCTTCAAAAACTTTGCATTTTCCTGGTACAACTCGAGAGTATACACAGTTCCTGAACTGGCATCCGAATGCAGTTTGTTAAAAGTATCGTCGAATCCATTTGTTTTCAAGCCTTTGAGGAAATTTACGGGTAAGTTACCAGATGCATGAGCTTGCAACCTTAGATGAACCTGAGGTTTGATATCAGGAAATACTAAGAACCATAGCCCCTTTGAAGGCGAATGGCACCATGGTTCATCAAATGACTGAACAATTGCATCGTCAGAAAGGTTATTGCTTGTGGATATGAAGTTTGATAGGCTTTCAAATGTTGTAAATTGGAGGTCGGA
The DNA here is from genome assembly GCA_030569715.1 of Williopsis samutprakarnensis. Classification (NCBI taxonomy): domain Eukaryota; kingdom Fungi; phylum Ascomycota; class Saccharomycetes; order Phaffomycetales; family Wickerhamomycetaceae; genus Williopsis; species Williopsis samutprakarnensis. The sequence continues at coordinate 45,765 of JAJMLQ010000153.1, forward strand.
AATAGCATTCAACTCTTCATTTGTAAAATTTATAGCCAATTCACCTTGGTGTCTTTCAGATTCCTTCTCTTGTCTTTCTTGTTCAAAGAGTTCTTGCTGCATTTTGATCCTTTCCATATCTTCAAATGACAGACCTTCAAGTCCAAAGTCACTACACAGGCCACCAAGGGTCGGTAGACTAACAAGATCCTTGGTGCCAACACCAACAAAATCGACAACATGGCAAAACTCCTTGGAATGATGCTTACGCACACCACGGCCAATCATTTGGGTCAGTAAGTTTCTCGATTTTGTTGGTCGCACAAGCAGTATACAATCAATATTGGGTATATCAGTCCCTTCTGTAAAGACACCACAGTTGATCAACACAGACACTTTACCCTCCTTGAAATCCTGGACGTACATTTGCCGGTCCCTTAATTTGGTTTTTGATGTGACTGCACGTACAGAGACACCAGCTTCGTCAAACACCCTGTAAAGAGATTCAACGTGTCCAACGTCAACTGCAAATATCAAAGTAGAGGACACGTTATAATCTTTCTCAAATTGAAGATACGTTCTAAAGACAACGTCAGTATTACTAGGCTTATTAATGACCTTTGAAAGACCACCTAGCACGAAATCACCTTGCGAAACAGCAACATCTTTCAAATTAGCATCAGCAAGTCGAATGGTGGTGAATTTAACATCGGTTAAATGATCTTGCTTTATCAAATCTAACAGATCCATGTGGTACACAATTTCTTCAAAGACTTCACCCAGTGCTTTGTTATCCTCTCTCCTCATAGTTGCAGAGAATCCAACTAGTGCAATGCCCGAATCCATGTTATCAACTTGGAAATGGTCAAAGACAGCTTTGTAGCTATTAGCTGCTGAGTGATGAGCTTCATCAACAATGATCATCTTGAATTGATGGGGATCCCACTTTTGTAACCTTCCTCTGACCAACGTCTGTACAGAGGCAACCACTATATCAGCATGTTCAGTAGCCTTATACTCAGCCATTTCCACTTCAACCCTTCTACCAGGGCACAAGTTCTTACAAGTCTGTGCTGCTTGTATTGCCAATTCTTTCCTATGCACCAGAACCAGCGTTTTAGCGCCATCATCATTCATTTGTCTGATCTTATTGATCAATGATGCAAAGATAACAGTTTTCCCACCACCAGTGGGTAAACTAACCGCAATTTTTCTCTTCCCAGCTTCCAAACTCGCCAAGCAGCGATTTATACATTCCTGCTGATAATCTCTGAGGTGTATTTGGTTTGATAGATGATCTTTAAATGTGTTGTGTTGTGAGCTACTCTGCGATGAAGTTGATATTGGCAACGACGAAGAAAGGTGCTTTACAGATGACGCCACAGAGCTGAAAGTTCTTCTAAACAAGTACTTCCTTACTAGCGGAGGAATAAACACCATATGGGAACCACTTATACCGTCTTCATGGGGATAGAGAGACCTCAATAGCTTACCATACGTGATGTTTTGGGCTTACAAAGTAAACACAGTGTACCTCGAGCTCCGCGGGGTGTAAGGATGTTTGAATGTCCGGGTGTTTTTCTTCGCAATCATCAAGTAAACACAAAAAAGCTGAGAGACCACACATCAACCACTTTCTTCTCATTTTACACCACAACTCATACAACTACCAACATAGAACCACAATATAATGAGATTATCAACGTTTCTCAGGTGTATACCTGTTATCTTATTGACAATTGCTGGAATTGTTCATTCACAAGACACCTCTGAATCGGCAGAGTCACGTCATACGAACAACTGGGCAGTACTTGTGTCCACATCGCGCTTTTGGTTTAACTATAGACATATGGCCAATGTTCTCAGTATGTATAGAACTGTTAAGAGATTGGGTATTCCTGACTCACAGATTATCCTTATGCTTAGCGATGACGTTGCATGCAACCCAAGAAACCTATTCCCAGGCTCAGTGTTCAACAATGCCGATAGAGCACTGGACTTATACGGTGATAGCATCGAGGTTGATTACAGAGGGTATGAAGTTACAGTGGAGAACTTTATAAGATTGTTGACAGATAGATGGGGACCAGATCATCCAAGATCAAAGAGACTATTAACCGATGAGAACTCGAACATTTTCATCTACATGACAGGCCATGGTGGCAACGAGTTTTTGAAGTTCCAAGACGCGGAAGAGATTAGTTCGTGGGACATTGCCGATGCCTTTGAACAGATGCACGAGAAGAAGAGGTACAATGAGATTTTCTTCATGATTGATACGTGCCAGGCCAATACAATGTATTCAAAGTTTTATTCGCCAAATATTTTGGCTGTGGGGTCCTCTGAGTTGGATGAGTCGTCGTATTCACACCACAGTGATGTCGATATTGGAGTGGCTGTTATTGACAGATTCACGTATTACAACCTTGAATTCTTGGAGACTATTGAAAAGAATTCTACAAAGACAATTCAAGACTTGATTGATTCGTACACACTCGAAGATATTCATTCACATGCAGGTGTTAGAACAGATTTGTTCAAGAGAAATTTGAGCGATGTACTGATCACAGACTTCTTTGGAAACGTTCAAAACGTTGTCGCACAACCAACTGAAGATGATATTCTATTCCTCTTGAACCATGCTAAACCTAAAGAGGAACAACGTGAAGATGAAGAGTACAAGAAACAGATATTCAAGATGAATCAATCTCAAATAAACACTTTCAAATCAAATACTATTCACCTTTCACAGGCTAATACGTCAAGTACTTTCAGCAAGGTGATTGCCATAACAATATTGCTTGGGGGTGCACTGTTATGGTTGACCTTGAACTTCAAGGGATAAACATTATATACGAGCTTTATACCCACAAGCACAATATGACGTTATACTCTACATATTTATTGATTAATTGACGTATGGTTTCAATCAAAGTTGCTTTGAAAGCAACTTTGATTGATTTCGTTGTATTGAGAATGCTAGTCTTGCGTAACATAAATAGACCAACCTATTCATAATACCATCTTGTAATTCGAATCGTTAAAAAGAAAATCAAAAAGAAAAAAAGGAAGGATAAAGGTAAGAAGAGACAAAAATCACGAGTGCTCTAAGATGACAGAGTTCAGACCGTTCATAGTGTGTGGCAACATTTTATTCTTACCATCATGTCCAACAAGGTTGAAATTGGCTCCAGATGTACGCCCAACACGAGAAGCAAAGCTTTTGTAGAAATCGGACTTCTCAAAGTCATCCTCATCATCTTCTAAAACGTCATCTTCAATGCTATTAATCTTACTATGAGCGAACCAATCAGTTTTCTTTATCGGCACAGAGGTAGAGGTCATAGCTTCACGTCTTCCACTTTGTCTCCGGCCACGAGCGTTGGATTGATTCCAATAAGCAGGTTTCTTTGACGTTGAATGCCAAGCTTGAATTTGACCTTGGTAATTCTCTCTATGATGTGGTGGAATGTACTTCTTCGGATGAGTTCCAGAAACATCAGAGTTAGAATCATGCCCTTCACGATCATTTGAATTTGGTCTTCTGTCGTTTTCAGAAAAGGCATGAGCACGCTGTTCATAGAGAGGAACTGGACTGATCAACGAGGGAGCCGAGGAGAAATCACTAGCAACATCTCTTTCTTCAAGACCCAACGAGTTGATTCCTTCCCCCAAATGTGCCAAGTCAACGTCTGAACGATTCGGAGTATCATGTTCTTCAAGAACAAACAACCCATCATCGTCAGAATCCAAGTCACTCAAGGACACAGCTTGCTGTAATGGAGACTTTGCAACATTTGGCGATCTCAAACTTGGAGGAACGTACTTACTAGCAGAAGAAGAGTACGAGTTGAAGGAGCTCTTTCTTGATTTCTTGGATGGTGAAACACTGCGAGGAATTTGACTATTCATCTTTGGTGTATTCGGTCTTTGATGTGGAGGTTGATATCTTCTATTGTCCCCAAATTTCTCCAAATAATGAGCGTTAACAGATGGTGGAGTAAAGAAATCTCTTCTGTTGAACCCCTCTTTTTTGAAATCCTGGAACTGCTTTGCAATATGCGTATTTGGTGTCGGAATGGCAAATGACTTTGCGTTACCACTCTGAATGTTCTTTGAACGAGGAGCCTTGGTCTTTCTGATGGCAATTGGTTTGGCACTAACGGATTTGCTCATATCCTTTTCAAATTGATCCAGATCTTCATCAATTGTCAACTTTTGCACCTTCAAGAGTTCTTCCTTTACAAGTGACAAATCTCTATTATCCGGATCTAAAGTCAAACAATGACGCAAGACAGAAAACAAATCGTCGGACATTGTTGAGAAGATGTCAAAGAGAGCCTCACGATTACGTGCGAAATAGCTGAAAGATTTATCAGACTCGTCGGCCTTTGTAAAGGGATTCTTATGGAAGACAATGTTCAAGAGACAAATACCAATAGACCAGATATCACATTTAGCAGCGTCGTAATACTCCAGGTTCAACTCGTCAAATAACTCTGGTGCCATATATCTCTCAGAACCAACTCCAAAATCAGTACAGATTCTCTTGTCAGTAGCCAAACCCCAATCCGATAGTCTGATGGAGAAGTCATCTGCAATCAAGATGTTCTCTGGTTTGATATCACGGTGATAGATTGATTTACTATGTGCGAATGTCACTGCACCAATGAGTTGTAGAGTGACATTGACAATGTCCCTAGTTGAAGTTGGACCGATGTTTGCCTTTATAGCCTCGTACAAGTCTCCACGGGAGCAGTATTCCAAGATGATAAACGATTCAAAGCAGTCAATGAATGAAATGATATTTTCATGGTGACCCAATTTGTGGTGGATATCAATTTCGTGTAGTGCTTCCTCACAAATGTCATCATCCATTCTCTCTGTGAAGTTCTTCAACGATTGAGAGTATCTAGATTCCTTCTTGGGCGATTTTTCATCCTGGTACTTGAAGATATACTTCACTGCCACTAGTCTGGCCTTTGTGATATCCTTTGCTAAGGAGACAATACCATAGGACCCTTCACTTATGTCCTCCAATTTCTGGTATTTCCCATTCAAGAGACCACCTTCTTTGTAAATCTCGTACTCCAGGGACATAATATAGGAGTTAATTTTTTATGTATAGCGGGTCAAAACCGTCAGATATGAATCCAGATGATTTCAGTGTATGATCTGGCGTGTAGTTGCAGTTGTAATTGTAGAAATGTGCTCCTGTCTGTTTACCTTGTTTTTAATTTTTTTTTCTTTTTCGTTTAGCTGGATGGTTGATATGTGATTTTTTATTCACCTCTTCTGTGTAAGAAGAACATGCAATGGCTGATGAATGAAAGGAAATAAGAGTCAGAACAGTGTTATATCAATGATGAACTACCCCTTTTGGTGGTTGTGCTTAAGTGATGAAATGTCTCTTCGAGATCGTGCTGTAAAAATGGGGATTAAACAGGGGGAGTACGTTTCAAAACGTAAACGAATTGGCAAAAGAAGTCGTGAAGAACAACAGAAATGGGGGAAAAAGCAAATGTTGATGATCAGATGGTGTCAATAGATAGTTCGTAATAGTCGTTAAATGCGTGTATCAGAGTATTGTGATAAATGTGTTGGTATGTGACAGCTTCTTTGCAATCAACTGTATGTGCTAAGACCACAAAACGCAAACCTCAGAGTGTGAAGCACAAGAAATCAAAGCAACGAAAACAAACAGATGGCGCCTCGAAAGCAGATACAGAGTGAATAGTTCAACTTCTTTGCAAGGTACAAGTCACAGAGTGTAATTTAGAACCAAGGGATTCCTATAACGTGGTTGTTGAACTTAGTCTTCGAAAGAACTCCGGGGTAAAAAAAAACACACACACAGAGAATTAGGGGCGTGTGATGATGGAGGGGGAAATGGGACGATATCACTAGGAAAAACCCAATTGAAGACGGAAGCAGAAACACAAACTGACAGTGGCTTTTCAAATAGGTAAGCTGACCTTCTGAATTGTGTGATGGTTTTCTCTTGTATTCAATTTAGCGATTCTTCAAAGACTTCAAGCTCAGGGGAATGGTAGTTTGTTGGTGTTGAAAGGAAGCAAAATCAATTAGGGGAAGAAATTAGCCCGGTTTCCTTTTACAGCGTGTATGTATGGGTTTTCACCTGTAGAAAGAAAAAGAAAGAAGAAGAATAACAACAACAACACCGCGACAAATTGTTAGTTTCAGCCTAAAAGAAACTATCTTGTGGCAGATGGAAACGGGAAACACTTCCGGTGACTCATTTCCTCACCGTTTCCCGTTGAGACATGACACAATTCACAAACAGCCCTGTTGAATATTTGCGTTTGTGTGGTGACCCCTCGTTCTTGGAAGGAATCGCCATATTACGTCATTTTGTGTGTGGGTTTCCTAATTTGGAACCAGACATCGATTCATCAGTACACCTATTAACCCGGACATCTAAACATCCAGACACCATATAATTTCTACAGCTTTCTCTTTGCAGTAGAACACACGGGTATATATATATCAAAAGTCTACCAATAAAGCGTCTGTGTGTGTGTGTTCGTGTTGTGCAGAACAATTTTCACACTGGACTCTCACTAAACGAGGTTTCGCCTTGTGCCTCGAAGACTGACGCGTGGAATGCCACTATGGCACTTGTAACACTCACCAAGTTTATCAACGTGCTGAACGGCGAACACCACAGAATAATAGGCACTGTGGTTCCAAATAACGCAATGTACAGATAGTTCTTGTTTAACCTCAAGGTGTTACCGGCAATGACAATTTCCTCCAGTTCGTATCTTTGCAATGCATAAACCCCGAATGCCAATGATATAATCGCACCGAGAAGTAGAAGATTCTGGAAGAGTTGAACCAATGCAATAAGGATCAACACAACCAAATAGTTTGATTGGAAATAGTTAAAATTAGACACAACTCTTGTCTTCCATTCTTGTAAACTCTTTGGCAGCCCCAAATGCGAGAGCTTGAAGAATTGCGAGACGGGTCTGAGATTGGTTATCCTATGATGAAGGTAAGGATTTTGGTGCTTTGTTTTTGTAGTTCTTGGTTAGTTTGCCTTTAAAGGCCTCTTAGCATAGAAGAATGGATATATTAACTCACCTTGATAGAATCCATATCCCACCGAGGGATACTGAAATTGGCTGCACTGAACTGTGGAGGTGGATAACTCATCTTCTTATTGCTATCCTTTTGAAGATCACTCCTAGTATAAATTTAGTTGATAAAAGTGGCTCCAGGTATTCCACTTCCAAAATCAACATGATGTAAATAAACCGATCGCAGTAAATTCGCACAATTGAACGGGGACACAAATTTTGACATGGACTGCGCAAACGCTCATAACCGATCATAGTTTATGGAGGATAAACAACGGCGGCGATTTTGTGGTAAACTGTTCCATTTAGTTCCCTGACGGCTGGTTTTTGACGGGAACAAAATGGCATAAATTGAAATTTGACAGTGAGTCTACCAAGTCCAGCATATAAATACAACACAATCAAGCCTACCAAGTCGCCACGTAGCCTGATTTCATGCAGGTTATGTAGTCCAATAACCATTGGTTTTGTGCTTAACACTAGTATTGCTCTACAGCGTCAAAGTCCTAACTATATGGCTACTATTCGCCATGAAGAGGAAACATTCATCCCAATCAGAGAGGCGAAAGCTCTTCTCAGACCTGGATACAAAACTCCATGTCTCTGTCCACAGAGATGTCAACGGCTCCAGAAACATATTAATCAAATGCCTGGCTTCCTCCATCTAATCGCATCAAACACAAGGAGTGCATCCATGCTCCTCTAAAAAATCGCTACCCTTTTGTGCCCATGGACACGGAATGGTACATTTTCATCAATGGTATTACAAGTATTAAGCATATACCCTATGTCTCACCAGCCTTCTTAGAGTTACAAGCCACTATTCTAATCTTATCAGCCGTGATCGTCTCGTTATGGTCGAGCTTGACGTTTACATCCTTTATGACAAACGTCCACACATCGTCGCAGAAACGATACGTGCTTAGATGACCCTTGAAACTGAGCTTAGACTTGACATTCTCCTTCAAATTATCCGATACAACACGGTCAAAGTTCGCAAGAACCCTCATCGCAAGCTGTGGTTGAATGCGTTGATCCGAAATCAGCGTATCAAGCGCCTCTGTAAGAGACATACCTAGTCTATTTGTTGTTGAAATCCAATGTTAGTTCGCGTACGACATTATAGATGGACCTCTCCATCGATTCTTAGACCTTGAATGTATACTTACGTGCTTCTTCTGTAGATTTCGTAGTAACCTTGGTTGCTCATTATTCAATATCACGTTTCTTCTCAGGTCTCTCCTTTAAGTTCAAAGCGCCTACAGATGATACAAACAGGCACACAATAAACAGAATTCGAGGGTATTTCTCTTTAATCGTCGATGTTGATCTCTTTCACGGATTGTTTCCAGTTCAATCCTCTGTTGTTGTGTTTATTTTTGAGTGTTTATGTTTGTGTATGTGATAGTTTTGCCGTCTTTGTCATTGTTTTTAACCTGGATTTTCTCCCACCAATTTTCTCGCGAAGAATTTCAAACTCATCAAGTTCACATCCATCTCAGAACAGAAGCGATAGGAAACAGACTTAGGCTCAGAGCTAAAGAAATCCACTAATGTCATCAACGATCTTTTACAGGTTCCGTTCACAGAAGAATACGTCGAGAATTCTCTTTGATGGTACTGGTATAACGGTATTTGACTTGAAGAAGGAGATAATCAACGACAATAAGCTTGGTGATGGTACTGGGTTTGACCTTCGGTTATACAACAACGATACGAATGAGGAGTATACCGATGATACGCTTGTCATTCCACGTTCTACATCGGTTATCGTTAGACGATCCCCTCCTTCAAGGCCTGGTAAGGGAACAGGTGCTCGTTACGTGACGGGGAAGCCTCGTATCACTAAAGTTACACTGAATAATACCACCAGTGGAGGACAACAGGGCATAACTGGTGGCGGTAGCGGTGATATTGGTGGAGTGAATGGCGCTGTTACTGTAGATAGTCAACTATCAGAACAGGATCGTATTAAGATGATGTTTATGAACCAGAGTGATCAATGGAGAGAGGCTCAACAGACAATGGCAAACGCTACGCCAGTGTTCAACAAGCCTCAACAATCAACAGCTACAACGGGAAACAACCCAGATGATGTGCCTCCACCAGGGTATATGTGCTATAGATGTGGATCCAAAGATCATTGGATCAAGAATTGTCCAACGAATAATGATCCTAATTGGGAAGGCAAGAGAATTAAGAGAACCACTGGTATTCCAAAGACTTATTTGAAAACGGTTGAAAAGCCTGATGAAGATTCGTCCAAGACATATCTTATGAACGAGGAAGGCCAATACGTTGTCCAAGTTGCCGACTCAAAGACATGGGGTGAATATCAAAAGAGAGCCAATAAGACGAATGAGTTAGACTTGTTGAAAGACGTTGATGTTGAACTGTTGGACCCAGTCACGGGGAAAGTTATGAAAGACCCAGTGACGACTCCATGCTGTGGTAAGAACTATTCAAGAGAGACCATTGAAGATATGTTACTTGAGAAAGACTTGGTGTGTCCAAATTGCTCCAAACCTGATATCTACCTCGACACTTTGAAACCAAATGACGACTTGAAGCAAAAGATTGACGAATTATTGGAGCAAGAGAGGGAAAAAAGAGGCATAAAGAGAACAACTGGGTTGGAATCAGGAGGTGATGCAAAGAGACAGAATCTAACAGGACCACAGATGCCAATTCCTATGATTCCACCTTTTGGATTCCCCTTCGTCATCCCACCAACCACACAGGTGCAACCTCAACAGTCAAACGAGTGACTACACTGCCAGATTATAAACAACAATAGTAACAGGCACTCTATTAGTCTAATACCCACGTCTTTTAGTGAGAAACGCCATCTGCGTAACTGATGACAGCATATTTACCAGAGTACAACCATGAGAGCTTGTTCTCATTGGTCTTTCCCCATTCTTCGGTGATATTCTCGTAGACACCTTGTTTCAACCCTAGTAAGACATCAGCCTTGACTGTTCTCAAGGATAAGATCTTCAAACCAGAGGTTGCCAATGGACCTATGGCCTTTGAGAATGGAGTTGTGGATGGCCATCTTCTATCACCAGTGAGCTTACGATAGTTCATATCACCTTTAAAGATGACCAAGGCAGAAGAGGAGAGTCTTTCATGTAACTCTGAGCCCCCAAACTCTTGTTCATTAGGAGAGATTTCCCAAAAATCTTTATCCAGAGTCCAGTAAGGAGACGTTTCCAAGGTGAGTTTACCGGTGTTGAACAGATATTCCACTTTGTTGATAAAGAAGTCCAATTCATCCCTGTGTTTGTCAAACACATTGATATCTTTCAATTGGGACAGAACAATGTGAAAGTCCTTCAAATTAACATCGGAAACCATCCATGGGATGTCCTTTGTGTGCAACGTCACCCTATCAGCCAGGTTGAAGTCCAACAAGAAAAGACTGAGAACAAGATCGGTATATAGCTCAAACCCTGAGTTGTCTAAGACGATCTCAACCTTTCTAATCTTGTCATCTGAAGATAGCAACTGAGCGTAGGCTAAATCGATATCGTTTGTCAAGATCTTATCTTCAGACTTCTTTCTAGCCTCTGCACCTTGGATAGAAGCGATGTCTTCCAACGTTGCTGTAGCCAATAGTGAAAGGTCAGTTGCGTTACCCCATAATGAGATCTCAGCAAACTCCTTGAACAAGAGTTGTTTCAACTCTGGTTCAATCTCCTTTGAGTAAGAGTGACGTTCCTTGTCCAGTTGAGCATAACGAACCGCAAGCTCTGTGACTCCTGCAACAGAGGATTCAAACGATTCTTTCTTCAAGTTTGCAAAGATATCATAGTTAAACCAGTGTGACTGTTCCAAGAACCAAGAGTTGATGAGACGGTACAGCACATTCTCAAGCAACAACCAGGGACCAGTTAACCAGGTATAATTCTCGACATTGAGGGTCCTGTTATAAGACTCGTACTGTTTCAGGTCACCAACGAGAGGTTGAACAACGGCATCCTCTTCAAAATCTATCAACAACTGTTGTAACTTCCCAGCAATCACCTTGGCCTGTTGCTGTGCCTCACCAGATGTCTTTGCACCGGCAGTGTTAATGTCCTCTAGGGCATCTTGGACAATCTTTACCCAACGCACACGGGCAGTTGAGAACGCAAAGGAGTCAGAATCCTTGTTGTAGTAGACAGCAGGTAGCTCGGCCATTTGTTGGTATATTTCTTCCTTGAAAGATTCTTCAGTTCAGACTATGCTTCCCAGTCAATTGGCACTGAGAGAGAGCGTGGATTCGCAGATCCTTTTATACTGTGTTGTGAGTGTGTGTGTGTGTAGCGCAACAGTTGGTGTCGGTGCAGCTGTGTACGGACTTAGGAGGGTTTTCTCGGAAGACGTAGGCAGGCACACAGGCGCGCCCGCGCACGCTCATCGCCTGCCCACGTACACCAGCATCTCCACTGCCGCCTAGGCAGAGTTCCTCTTAAAACAGAATGGAGCACAGCGATCCATTAGCAGGTAATACCGTCATTACGAGCTTGCTTAGCGGGAAGGAAGTGGAATAGCAAGAGTTTCAATAACGGGATAATTGGGAATGGCGTCACAAGTGGAGAGGACGCTGAAACAATTGTACAGGGATGCCGTGGAGGATTACTCGTCCATTACTGAGCTGGCTGTTCGTCATGATTCTGAAGAGTATCAAGCCCGTGTTGGAAAGGCGATTAATGAGTTTGGAGAGTTGAAAACTACAATCACTGGTAGAGGCATATTCTCTACGAATGAGTCGTTTGAAGATATCAACACATCTGAGATCAAGTATTTGGTTGTGGATTACTATTTGGCCAACCTTTACCAGGAGTTTCAACGACAGTCGCGAGTTCAGAACCTGAAGAAGAGTATTGTTTGCTATCTTCACTTCTTGACCAATTTATCCAACTATGGGCTGTTGGAGAAGTCCCAGGAGGCAAAGTTTGGTCTGTTGAAGAAGGAGCCATTTACGGTACAATCGTTACACGTCAATGCCCAGTTGAGAAGAGATGAGAAGATTGCAAATTACAGACTGGAGAAGCAATTAGCAGTGAAGTTCGAGCAATTGAACAAGTTGGAGAGTAATGAGGATGATTACAACAATGCGGATGAAGAATTGATTAGAGAGTTATCCATAAGTGAGTTGAAACTGTTCACCATCAAGAGCTTTGATACGATTAGAGTACTACAACAGGAGTTGGAGATTGTGATGAATGCTCCGGAGGTGAAATTGCAGGAGATTGAGGATGATGACCCGAGACAACGTAAGACTGATCCAACAAAGTTTACAGACAAGTTGGAATATGTCAATAAGGATGTTTTGTCTAAAGATGGTAAGATTCTTAGACCATTTACTCTGATGAAGAGGTCAGATTTGCAGAAGAAAGTCTATGGAACAGGCCAATATTTACCAACAATGACTGTTGAAGAGCTCTTGGAGCAAGAGTTGGCGAATGGAGGAATGATTAATAGTAATGGTGGAGATAACGGTGCATATGACAGCGACCAGGATGAAGATGACATGGAAAAGGCAGACCAAGAAACCTACAAGAAACGTCAATGGGATGAATTTACAGAGTCACACGCAAAGGGGAGTGGTAATACGATTAACAGAGGGTGAATTTTAACATGTATTTGTCAAGAAATTGTAAAGAAACTATCTCAATTTAAAATGTTAGTAAGAATATAAAGCCAAATCAACTTCACTTGGTATAATGTACAGAGAGTAACACAGTAATCAGCCTGACATGCAAATCTAGGTAAAATTTTTTAATCCTTTAGTAGTTCATAAAGACTAATCGGTTTGTAAAGTCATCATTATAACGTTGTAACATGTACAAGTGAGCCAAGAAGAGCAGAACGACATACCTGTTTCAGTGTGTTAGTAAACGATAGCCCAATACGGAAGTATCAAATGGTAACATATTAACTGAACTTCATCAACCCGTTGAACACTGTTATCAGCACCACGCCCTGTCAGGGGCAGATTATCATCAAAGTTCCACCTTAACAGGGGTGAAACGCAGTTGACCGTCGTGAAATGTGGAAAATCATCATAAACAAGATTCGGGAAGTATCATCGTTAATAGCAGAAAACAAAAGAAATCACGTACCTTTTCTTCAGAGATCGAATAGCAAAGAATACAAAATAATCCATTTTGCTATCTTTTGCTGACATCAGACTGGAAATATTTGTCCTCAAACAAAAAGTCAGACATATGCTTGTCAATTTTTATTTCAAGAATCATCCTATGTCACCAAAAGCTAACAGGAAAAAGCCTTTCTTCCCATGGATATATGTTGTCTAAGGATAATGTTAGTATGGTGATTCGACAAATTAGCATTGGAGAATGACCAACCAAGTGTAGAAATTGAACATAGGAAATCAGTGAAGCATGAATGGTATTAAAAAAGTGTTTATCGTCATCCGGAAACCGGAAATCTGACTCGTCATCTATGGGTATCATCACATGAATTCAATTTTGACATATGGTCATTCTCCAATGAAAGAGTGATAAAAGCTTACACTTTCAGAAAGGGGACAAGAAACCCTCTTAGTTACAAACCATTGTTTTGCTTTTGGTTGACGAAAATGGATCAGTAGCGTGGGTTTTCTAGGCCCACTAAGAAGCATGTCACTCATACAAGTTTTATTGTAAAATCAGTGCCCAGTGCTGTGGATCATCATATCCATTTGCTCTTCAAAAGAAACAAAGGTATTTTTACAAAGTGGTGAAGATGAAATGATGTTCTATCCATTGTTAGTTATTTTGTATAAACTTGGAGATGAAATCTTCTTTCTCCACTTCTTCCTCTTCTTGGTCACTTTAAAATCAGTAATAGCAAAACGTTATCCATCACAAAGAATCAGCCAGTAATTCCAGCTTTAGTTTTTTTCAATCATCATAGAATAAAGAACAACAGAAGAGAGAGAAGTAAAGAAATAACTTCAATAGGGTATCATGTATAGCGTAAAAACTCACCATTTCATACAGCCTCTCACGAAACAGAAAAAAAACCTGAGGAGGAAGAATGGAAGGAATACACCTGTATTCAATCATCGGACAAAAGACCGACATCACACTGTGATATGAGATCACGTCATTGAGAACAACAGTTACAATCAGCCAAAGCAATTCAGATCATTAGCGTATACTTCACATACTCTAGTTTGAAATTTGTGTTGTGTTGGATCATCATAGTAACAATGTTCTCAAATGACAAACAATACAAAACAGAAAACTTCCTCATCCCATACTTCCACACTTCCTCATCAAGTTATTTTCTTCAATTATTCCTCAAATGACCCCATTGTGCTAGTTCATAGTACACAAGTTGGTGATTGAAGGAAAGAACGTCGGCGAGGAAAACACAAAGGGAAAATTTTTTTTCCTTACGCACTTTATAAAGTTTACAGAAACATTTTTTTTGTTGTATGAACCGAAAACTGCTGTGCGAACCGATACAACAGCACAAGCTCAAGCAATAAAAGCTGGGAGAAGTGTTACCCGGCAGCTTAGGGCTCCCAGATTGGTGTCTACGGCGGCAATGTGCGTAGTCCGGTCATTGAGGCCGGGTAATATGCACTACACCACTCAGCGGGACAAAAAAAAAATACACACACAAGGCCCAAAGCGAAAACTAAAACAAAAGTGTAAACAAAGAACTCAAATAACGAGGATTAACAAAGAGCAAGAACACATAAAAAGGTTCGCGACTTAACGATGGTGTTAACTACAACGCACAAGAGAACCATTGTGACGTCCGAAGATCCCACGGATGTGTTAGAACTCGACGTTGCCCGTCATCTATGGGGAGCTTCAAGACCGAATGTTAAGTCCACCGTTGATCCAGAACAGCGTTTTAAACTGACATTGGCAGCTAATGACAGTGGCATTTTGGAGTTGTATGATAAGACCTATCCTAGTAAGATTGTCTATAGAGTACTGGATAGTGGGTACTCTGTGCTTTTATCTCCCTTGGCGCTTGTGAATAACTTTGGTGTCTCTACTAGGTCGATAAAGGTGAACTTACCAGACCGTATTAGATCCAATTGTCTAACGCTTGCGCAGTTCACAACAGGGGATGGCGATCAGGCCATTATCATCGACTGCCTTACAGAAACAAATGTATTAATCACAGCTATTGTGAAATTGGGTGACTTCATTTCAAATACGCCCTTTGCTTCTTCTGCAAACCATAGAGAATGGTCCAGCGTTACTCAACCATACGGATTTGACATTAGAAAACCACATATGCTGTACTCATACAGCGCGAATTATCTTCTAGTGTTGCTAAAGGATGGTGGTATTGTGGCATTGCAAAGAACAAGTGGTTTTGAAACTGAACCTTTGGTGTACAACGATGGCTCTTATTTGGAAAGTTTGGGTCAACTTTGGAAACCTTGGTCCAAGAAGAATAACTTTATGGTGGACCATGAACTCTCTGAAAAGACCGTGATTGATATTATACACTTTAAAGATTATATTATAACCGTGACACTCAACAGGCATTTGAGAATCTGGTCTATGAAGTCACAGAATTTGGTTTTGGAGAAGAATTTGGCGGATTTTGCACCAGATAGTCCAGACTCTAAGTCGTTCTTTGACGAATCACATACAAAGATTTTGAACTTAGTTACATTAGAGATCTTTGGAGAACAATCGACTTATCTCACTACATATTTACCATTTGGTAAAGGCTCATTCAAGATCTTTTCAATCAATACCGATTCATTTGACATCAACGACCTTGGATCTAAATACACTTTCCATTGTTCGTTGCCAACTGAAAGTTCCATTTGGCTCCTTGCTGATTTTAAATTGTCATCAGATGACAATAAACTACAACTTTGGGTGTTATGGAAGAGCAATATATCATCATTCGTACAGACTTTAGACATTGATGGTGATTTGAACCCAACATGGACAGACGTTCTGGATTCTAGTATGGAGGTAGCTAAAAGGATTCACGAAACGTGGTCCGAATACTATATCAAAAAGTTATTCAAACGTGGACTTTTCACAAATCAGATCATCGAGGTTGCGTTGCCAATCTTTGAACAGCATTTTTTAAAAGATTTAGAGAAAGAGGAGTCATTGGAAGATGTGTCCTTGTGTGAGAGAACTATAAAGTCTGTGAGCAGGGGTATAACCTTCAATCCTACATATGAGAGTTCTCTGGAAATCCAATGGTCAAGATTTTACATGCTCTGTCTTGAATTCAAAAGACAATCGGAAGAGCCTCTAAAACTATGCTTGGATGAGAAATCAAACAACGCAATCATCCTAAATCGTCAACGTTTTGCCATTGTCAGACCAATTTCGCCCGTTGAGAACATTGATTGCAACAAACAGATAAAAGTTGAATCGTTTGGAACTGATCGGGATGCATACTTGAAATTTATGAATATAATAACAGAGTTTAAGAACTCGTTCTCTGGAGATGTGTTACAAAATGTTTATAATGAAGTGGTTAAAACATTCTCACATCCCACTCAGGCAACCGAAACCATTTTGTCGAATATTTATGCCAATCATTTGAGAGATCAAATCAACCCAGTCAATCTGAATAAACTCGTTGATCAATTGACAGGGTTTGAAAACATTCTTTCGCTGGTTGAAGGTGCAGTGAAATTACAATCCAGTGAAGATGAGACCAATCAATTAGCAAAGAGTAAGTTGAGTGCATTGGGACTTGACGTGTTTGCTATTGCAACTTGGGAGTCTATAAACACGAGAAGGAATATTTCCTTTGCTATTTTGATCCTGTTGCTTGTCTTGGACTTTGACGATAAGCATCTACTTAATGTGCTTTCTAAGAAAATTGTCAAATTGTTACTATCCTTTGACCTTTTCGAAATGGTTTGGGAAATTGGCTTCAACAAGGAGGGTCAAATTGAGGTGGATGAAGTGGCGTTGACAGGGAACACTCTTTTCACAGAGGTTTTCACCAGAAGATACAGTACACAGTTCCCAGTGTCAAGTTTTCAAATCGTTCCATTTATCAACAACGAGGTCATCCCATTCATCTTGAAACCTGAGTTCTTGTACAGTGCTGTAACCATCTTGATTTCCAAAAACTTATCTTGTTTGGTTTACCAACACTTACTGAGATTTTTCGATAGCACCGTGGTATTCAATTTGTTAAAGGCGTATGTCTTTTTCAAACTTGGTCAACCTGTCAAGGCATCCAAGTATTTTGCCAATCATGCGGATGAAATCTCCAAGCACCAACTTACCCCAGACGAAGCGCAAGCAATTTCATCTGTTGAAGATTTGAAGATGTTCTTTGATCCAAAAGTTGGAAAGTACTACCTCAATGTTGCAATTTTATTTTTGAACAACTTGAACTTTGACCAAGCACAGTACTTTTTAACATTACTCGCTGAAAAGAGAAACGGCACAGGGTTTGATAAGAAGTACCTTGAACATGAATCGTACGTTTTGTTCACATCTGCTATTGAAAAGCTCGATTTCGTCGTTGCCAACTATGCCTTACCTTATATTAAAGACCCTAAGATGAGAGAGGAGGCGTTGACAAAGTTTCTATACAAGATGTGCAAGCATCAGCAGATAAATAGATTGAAAGAGTTCACCAGCCTAAGGGAGGACCCACAAGTTGACTCATTGATACTGAAGAGGGCGCAGACTGACGATGTCTCCAAATCTCTGTGGTTTTATCAAGTGCTGTACTCACATCGCCTATCCAGTGGCAATTTCAGAGGCGCAGCAGAAGCACTCTACTCGTTTATCGTGCGCAACAAGCATGATGAGAGAGACTCGGTCCAACTCACCATGGCTGAGCTCTACTGTACAATCATCAACCTGATCAGCACACTGTCCACTAACGAGCAGTGGATCATCAAGCATGAAAACGAGGACCACGTGGTCACCTTGCAAGAACTAAAGCAAGAGAGAAAGCATCTGCTCCATGGCTTTAGCAAGGAGTTGAGGCTTAAATACGATAGTTGAAATGTACTTGTTTTCGAATCCATCATGATGTAACACTCCCATATTATAGCCCGTTGTAAAAGTGTTGATGCCATGTGGTTACGCCCACGACCGTAACCCAGCGGTATGTTTTTTTTTCTTTCCATCGTAGGCTGATGTTTTAAAAAAGTGTGAGTCAGTAAGATAAGCAGCAGCGTCAGGGAGAAAAGCAAAAAAAAAAACCTGACCTCATCAAAGTGAAAAATTCTCATAGAGATTTTTCTTCCCGTTCCCTTTTAATCAAATTTTCATTTCAAAACTTGGAATAACAAAACATATAGATAAATTCTTCTATAACTCAATTGCTGAATTGAAAAAAGATCCTCTCTGATTGTGTTAAGATAAGAGAGAATTGCTGTATTAATTTAGGGTGAATTTGTTTTATGAAATTTGCCACAGAATTCACTTGCCAGGACTACATCTCTGATCACATTTGGAAAACTAGCCAACACTAAATCATCAACTTTGACCCATCACTTGTCTATCTATTATCTTTGAAACACCTGAAGCATGTCTACTCTCATTGCAAGAAACTTCATCAAGTCAAGAGCTGTTTTCCACAGATTGAGCTCTGTTCGTTCTTTAGCCACCAGCAGTTCGAGTCTAACTTCCCCATCTCAACTTGACAGAGCCACTTTCACCATCAGAAACGGGCCTGTGTTTGACGGTTACTCTTTCGGTGCCAACACCAATGTCTCAGGTGAGGCGGTGTTCACTACTTCTATCGTTGGTTACCCTGAGTCTATGACTGATCCATCTTACAAGGGTCAGATTCTGGTGTTTACACAACCTTTGATTGGTAACTACGGTGTCCCATCTGGCGAGACCCGTGACCAATACAACTTACTCAAGTACTTTGAATCTCCACACGCGCAATGCATCGGTATTGTTGTCGCTGATGTTGCTCTTAAGTACTCCCATTGGACAGCCGTTCAATCCTTGAGTGAGTGGTGTCAAAAGGAGGGTGTTGCTGCCATCACTGGTGTCGATACAAGAGCCATTGTCACTTTCTTGAGAGAACAAGGTTCTTCTCTTGCCCGTATCTCCATTGGTGAAGAGTACGACGCCGATGAGGACGAGGCCTTTGTTGATCCTGGTTCAGTGAACTTGGTACACAAGGTTTCCACCAAGGCACCATTCCACGTTGCCTCCACTGGTGATTACCACGTTGCCGTTATTGATTGTGGTGTCAAGGAGAATATTTTGAGATCTCTCGTCTCCAGAGGTGCCTCCGTTACAGTGTTCCCATACGACTACCCAATCCAGGAAATTGCAAGCAACTTTGACGGTATCTTCATCTCCAACGGTCCAGGTGATCCAACTCATTGTTCTTCCACTGTTTATAACTTACAAAAGACCATGGAATCATACCAAGGTCCAATCTTCGGTATCTGTCTCGGACATCAGCTACTTGCGCTCGCTGCCGGTGCAAAGACCGTCAAGATGAAATATGGAAACAGAGCTCATAACATCCCAGCTTTGGACTTAACTACGGGTAAATGTCATATCACATCTCAAAACCACGGTTACGCTGTTGATGAGACCACTCTACCAGCTGATTGGAAGCCATACTTTGTTAACTTGAACGATCAATCTAACGAAGGTATGATCCACACCTCCAGACCAATCTTCTCCACACAATTCCACCCTGAGGCTAAAGGTGGTCCGTTGGACTCCTCCTACTTGTTCGACAAGTACTTTGACAACATTAGAGACTACAAGCTCAAACAAGGCGAACTTGTCGGTGCTATCAACAACAAACCAAACGACCTGTTGGTGAACATCTTGTCCAAGGTTAGAGTCCAATGAGTATATACACAGGCGCCATATATAACCAGTATGTCATCTTATGTTTACTTGCGTGTAGTTTCTCAGCTAAAGTTTCATCTTGCCGCCCAGCTCCCTGCTCACCTCTCCAACTCGTTCAGCGTGCTCACGTGGATCACCAACTTCCATCGCGTTCATCAATCGCAACATGCCGCCGAGGGATTGGAAACGCGAGGAGAAAACAACAAAACCACGAGTGCTTTCTGAACGGTTGAAGATACCTGCTCCAAGAGCAATTTATACACATACGCATTCTCTCTGCTGCTGTTGAAATGGCTGGTGATATCTCTGAACCTGGCGGTATTCTCAGAGAGCGGTTCAAGAAACTGAGCAAGGCTCAGCTCGAGTCGAGAGACGTATTTGGACGAGCGTTGATTCATCTCGTTTGTTTATTAGGACGGTTTGACCTTCTGGAATCGTTGTTGTTCAATGCACAATGCTCTACCACGTTGGTAGATCGGGAGAACATGTGGACTGGTCTTCACTATGCGATTTTCTATGGGAGACTGAGTTGTGCCCGTTTGTTGGTGCATCACAACGGTGACCTTGTCAAGGTTAAAGACCGAAATGGACTTACGGCAATGGACATATATCATTTGCAATATTCTCAGAGGAACTTGAGGATCTGGCCACAGAGTATTGGTAAGCATGATACCAACTTTGTGCCGAGGTTTCCAGATGACAAGTGCGATGATCCACTGATATGGTGGGATAAAGATACACGCGGTGGGTCTGATATCTTCACGATGGGAGTTAATGTGAACTACCAACTAGCCACCGGTGATGCTGATGATCGGTTGAAAACGCCGTTTAAGATCGAAGTACCCAATTTTAGACTTTCAAATGAATCCTTGGGCATAGCAGATCGACTTGTGAAGCCCCGAATCAAAGAGTTTGCGATATCGAAGAACCATTCTGTCCTTCTCACAAATGAGCCGTATAACAACGTACTTGTTGCAGGAAATGCCTCTAGGGGTCGCTTGGGAACAGGAAATTCCATGCCACAGTATAAGCTCACACAGCTGAACTACTTTGAAGATGAGCATATCCGGTCGGTCGTTGTGAGTGATGACCATACTTTGGTGCTGACATCCGACGGCCACGTTTACTCGTGGGGTTTGAATAACTTCTATCAGCTTGGTTACCCCACTGAGATTGTAAGGAACAAACCTGACACCTTTGTTGATACTCCTAAACGAGTAGTCAGTGGATTAAAAAGGGTTAAAGTAAAGGGGATTGCATGCTCAAAGATTCACAGTTGTGCGTATTCTGAAAGATCGCTCATTGTTTGGGGACTGAACATTGGTCAAATGGACATTGTAAGTACTGGTGAAACAGTTTATCATGGGAAATTGAAGGGAATAGTACAGCATCCAAGAGTCGTTGAATTTCCAAACGTCATAAAACAGGTACTAGCCACGGAAGAGGCTACGTTTGTTTTACTAAAATCCGATGAGTGCCATATCCTCACGCACGGTAATAAACTTCGATTCCAGATTCCTCTGTTCAAGGCATTCAATGATGAGTTTAAGTTCTTCAGGCCTACAGGGTTCTCTAAAAAGAGATCAATTGTTAAACTTGTGGGCAAAAATTCTTGTCATGTCGCAATTCTTTACAATGATGGGAGCGTTGCTAGCTTTGGAGTGGATGAATTCTCTAAGAGCTCAAATATCAAAATATCTGAAGTGTGGTCACCTAGAAACAGTCATCTGAAGTGTACAGATGTTGACATTGGGTCCGACGGGTCTGTCATCATCGTGGCAAAGTCAGGATGCTGTTATAAAAGAGTGTACCGTAAGAATAAGATTGATTTCAAGTTTACCAAAATTGAACGTCTGTCAAAAATTGTCAAGGTGTTCTGTGACTCTCTGTTTACGTCTTTTGGATTTATCAAAGATGATGTCGATCAACTACCGCTTGAGCTGTTCAAGAATAGATTCCTCGTTGATATCGGCCATCTTTCACCACTGCATACGTGTATCTCTGGTAGAAGACGTTCTGAACTTATCAGTCCAGGCACTTACCAAAGCTATACGATAAATTTCTTAAACAAACCACACTATGAATCCTTAGAAGATGGTTCCAATGATTTCCAGAAAACAGCTGATGTATCCAATGAGGAAGAACAAACTTCAGGTGATTTATTGTACAAATGTTACAAAGATAGATGGGCTATGACACAAACTATTGGTAACACCTTCCAGCAAATTGACAAAGAACACCTTAAGAACATGAGCCATTGTGATGTGAAACTTTTCACTACGTGCTTCGATAATGATAAAGGATACGATCTGTTTTTTGATGTTAATGGTGATATTTTTGGAGTACATAGAAGACTTCTATTCCTTCTTGAAAAGTTTGGTGATATCGAAAATCATGATTTGTTAATTGAAGACTTCAAATTTCACAAGGTTAATAAACACAGTGTTATCCAAGTGGCAAATCTTGAACCTTTGACTTTGTTGATAATGCTCAATGTTCTATACACAGGTGAATACTTGAAACCTTGGGACGATTCAGAGGAAGTATCACCGTTAATGAAGAAAGTGAAGCATGAAACTCGCCTATTGTTGGAATCTCTGAGACTGACAGACTCGCTGAACAGATTGATCTATGACATCCATACGGCTTTAAGTAATCGCAGTTTGATTGTCAATGACGTATCGATAAAACTAAAGGACAACCAGACTGTGCATTGTTGGTCCACAGTCCTGAAAGCCAGAAGTGCGTATTTCGAAACCTTGTTCTCTGAAAGATGGGACTCCAATACTTCGCTCGAATTCGCTCACACTAGTAAAGAGGTTTTTGATGTCGTTTTGGATTATATCTACGGTGCCGAACAGTTGACACTTCTCGATGATAAAAAGTACACTGTTGCAGCAGACTTTATAAACTTCTGTTTCGAGATTATTGAAGTCAGCGATGAACTTTTGATATTCGGGTTGAAAGATTTTGCACAACTGATGATTAAAGACTTTATCGACTCAGATAATGTTTTACTGATTCTGCACCACGCAGATCTGCTTGACTGTCAGAAGCTGATTGGTGAATGTCTATGGTTTATCTATAACAATGTTGATCATCATATCAATGATACGAACTATGAGCTTTTGAACAAGTCTACAATCATAAGAATTGACAAGTACTGCAGATGGTTACAAAGAGTTAACAAATACGTTTATGCTGACGTTCAAGAACATTGGTATGACAGAGACAGTGATGAACTTCTAAAGCAATTTCTCGATTCTCGAAGGGATTTTAATGATATATTCCTAACCTACGATGATTTTGTTCCTCTTTTTGATGAACCAGAGAGAATGGTTGTCATGAAATCCTCAAAACTGGAATCCAAGAAGACTAAACAGCATGTGCCTGCACCTGCCACTGATTGCAGACCTCATAGAACAAGCAGTGCTTCAACTCCCATTTCTACAAAGAGTTTTGCGGATTATTTGAGAAAATCAGCTGCAATGTCACAGGATAGCACCGTCATTGAGTTCGTTGAGGATGATTTCCAGCCCGTGACAAACCGTCGCCGGAAATCATCTGCTAGTCGCAGATCATCGTCTTCTTCACCTTCTGTCTCCATTACAACAATGTCTAACCTTAAAAGCAGTGGGGCAGTTTCCACTCCTTCAAAGGTTCTTGGGACATCACCAAGGAACATTCCAACTGTTAGAGGAGGACATTCCAAACAACCAGGTGATAGTGTATGGCCCAATTACAACGTTGTGAGTTCTAAATCAGTTGGTGCGCCTTCAAGTTGGTCATCACCGTTATCAATTCCTAGTTCTCCATGCAACAGTTCTCCCTGGTTACCACTTGATACTGAGAATAGTAGCAGTAACTCTGTGAATACACCAAAGGTGATTTTCTCCAGCAAGAGACCTTCTCAAAAAGAACGCAAAAAACTGTTGAAACAACAAGAGGATAAAGCCATCACTACACCATCCAAATCTCACTCACCATGGAATATCCCAAGTACAAGTTCTTCATCGTCCTTGATTCCTTCATTATCACAGGCCAGGGAAGAGGTACTTAGCAGTACGACCCCTTCTTTAAAAGGGATCATCCATGAAGAGCAGCATAAAATTGTTGAAGCCAAGCGTACTCCTGTGAAGTCATTGGTTGAAATTCAACAGGAGGAGGAATTTGCCCAATGGTGGGAGGAAGAAAGCCGTCGTGTACAAGAGGAAATGGCAAAGATGAACATGAATAGTGGCAGTCAGAGTGGACAAGCGGATAACAAACGTAAACCTAAGAAACGGGTCAATAGCAACAACAGCACCAGACGTTATCGGAAGCAATCCGTCCCATAGGATAAGCATACACAAAAATCATAAACACTATAATCTCAATAATCATCAAATTCAGTCTCTGGGAACCATCCATAATCTGCGAGACTAATCTTGTAATTGCCTTCACCAACTTCCACGCCTTCTCTTCTTAGCATTGCAGCTTGTCGCTGCATTGCATCACCATCTCTAACACTGATCACACCTGAGCTCGATATAACACGCCACCAAGGAACATTATCTTCTGAATATGGATAGTCTTTTAAAACTCCTTCGGGTTGTAAATATTTCAGCGCTTGTCCTACATGTCTCGAGTTTCTGGGTTTATAAACCAACTTTGCTATATGGCCATAGGAGGTTACTTTACCATAGGGTATCGATTGAACCACATCGTATACCGCATAGTGGAATGCTCTAGCCTCATCCTTTCTAGACATCTTCTCATACACTGTATTGTTCAAGTATCTACGATCAAAATGAACCCATGTAAGGTATAGATCCCCAGACAGAGATGCTCAATACCAATGAAATTAGTAAAAATACTTGAAAGTTGAAGACAACAGCAATGACTAACAAAATAAACAAGCGCGCCCTTATATACGTGGTAGGCGCCACACGGACGAAATTAGCACTGCGGAACATCAAAAGAGAGAAAACAAGAAGGACAGAAAGCATAAAAACACGGTTGGAGCAGCACAGGATGACTACCCGTTATCCTTCTTGTGCTTCCCTTACCAAATATATATGAATTCTTCTTCTTTTTTTTGGTTTTTGCGATGCACCGTTAAAAAATTGTGCAGTCTACATACATACGTCTCGCTGTTGGTTTTTATAAGTCTGTTTTTGTTTTGGAGGTTTTAAACAGAACAATTTTTTGAATTTTTTTGTGGAATTTCCCTCTTCCAATTTGTTTTTGTGATTCTCTTTTTTTTGAAAGGAAGTTTCCTGTTTCTCTTTGGATTTTTGGAAATTCCTTCTTCTTTTACAAACCTATACACAGATTCTGTGTTGATATTCTCTTTGTTTACACTTGAGATCAACGGCATTACTCTTAGTATTTTAGAGGAAGAACGCTCGGGTGGGTTAACACACGATTGTGATCCAGGTGCGATACGATTGGTATAAACAAAAACAAGTGAAAACAAGGAGATAGCGCTGGACTATAATGACTACAGTGAGTAAAGTGCTGAGATAAGCGGCGTGACATCACGTTTGAATCATTGCTTTTTTATTGACGCGTTGTAACGATACTAACTCATATGACCTCCGTAGGAAACACAGGATGAAAGAAGGAAGCGGTTTCTTCTCGAAAGTGACGCCAAAGCTGAGAAATTGAAGGACAAAGGTGACACAACAAGGAGGTTCAAATATCTCTTGGGGTTAACGGATCTCTTTCGCCATTTTCTTGATATGCGTTCTGCAAGAGACCCTGCTATAAAAAAGCTTTTGAAGCAATTGGATCAAGATTCGAGTCGTACTTCGTCAAACAGACGTTCATTGCGCCGGAGAAAGACAGAACAAGAGGAGGATGCGGAGTTGATGGAGGATGAGGAGCACGAAGATGATTCAACCACAGTACTTTCAGAATCACCTAGCTATGTCCAAGGAAAGCTGAGAGAGTATCAGATTCAAGGTCTCAACTGGTTGATCTCGCTTCATGAGAATAGCCTCTCAGGAATTTTAGCGGATGAAATGGGGTTGGGTAAAACGCTGCAGACAATATCATTCCTTGGTTATCTTCGGTATTATAAAAACATTGATGGTCCATTCATTGTCATTGTTCCAAAATCTACGTTGGACAATTGGAGAAGGGAGTTCTTGAAATGGACGCCGGACGTGAATGTTTGTGTCTTACAGGGTAGTAAGGAGGAAAGATCTGATATCATTCAAAATACCATCTTGGAGGCAAAGTTTGACGTGCTGGTAACATCTTTTGAGATGGTTATAAGGGAAAAGGCGTCGTTGAAGAAAATCGCATGGCAATACATCGTTGTGGATGAGGCACATAGAATTAAAAACGAAGAGAGTGCACTTTCACAAATCATAAGACTCTTTTATTCAAAGGGAAGATTGCTCATTACAGGAACTCCATTACAAAATAATTTGCATGAATTGTGGGCGTTATTAAACTTCTTGTTGCCCGATGTATTTGGAGATTCTGATGCGTTTGATCAGTGGTTTGAGAACAAGGAAGAGTCATCTGACCAGGACACAGTAGTTCAACAATTGCACAAAGTTTTGAGTCCATTCTTGCTAAGAAGGGTAAAGGCAGACGTTGAAAAATCGCTTTTACCGAAAAAGGAAGTGAATCTATATGTTGGAATGTCAGATATGCAACTAAAGTGGTATAAAAATCTTTTGGAAAAGGATATCGATGCTGTGAATGGTGTTGTCGGTAAACGAGAAGGTAAGACTCGTCTTCTCAACATTGTTATGCAACTGCGGAAGTGCTGTAACCATCCATATTTGTTTGAAGGCGCAGAACCTGGTCCTCCCTATACAACAGATGAACATTTGGTGTTTAATTCAGGTAAGATGATTGTCTTGGACAAGCTTTTAAAGCGGATGAGGGAACAAGGCTCAAGAGTGTTGATATTCTCCCAAATGAGTCGTTTGCTCGATATTCTGGAAGATTACTGCTATCTTAGGGACTATGAATACTGTCGTATAGATGGCTCAACGTCTCATGAAGAGCGTATTGCTGCAATTGATGATTACAACAGTCCAGGCTCAGACAAGTTCATATTTTTGCTGACAACTAGAGCTGGTGGTTTAGGTATCAATTTGACGTCTGCTGATGTCGTTATTTTATACGATTCTGATTGGAATCCTCAAGCTGACTTACAAGCTATGGACAGAGCTCATAGAATCGGACAAAAAAAACAAGTCTACGTTTATAGATTTGTCACAGAAAATGCGATAGAGGAAAAGGTTATCGAAAGAGCTGCTCAAAAGCTACGTCTGGACCAACTGGTTATCCAACAAGGAAGGGCGTCCAACAAGAGCAATCCAATAGGAAACACTAAGGATGATCTTTTGGGAATGATTCAGTTCGGAGCAAAAGAAGTATTTGAAAATAAAACAAGTAACGTTGATACCGATATCGATGAGATTTTGAAAAAAGGTGAAGAGAGAACCGCAACCTTGAATGCTAAATATTCAACTCTTGGTTTGGACGATCTGCAGAAGTTCACTTCTGAACATTCTGCATATGAATGGAATGGTGAGAATTTTGCTAAGAAGAACAACGGTGACACCTTTTCGTGGATAAATCCATCGAAGAGAGAGCGGAAGGAAGCCGTTTATTCAGTTGATAACTACTACAAAGATGTGTTGCAAACCAAGAGTACACCGCAACCAAAAGCCCCAAAGGCCCCCAAAGTGATCAATATGCAAGATCATCAATTCTTTAATCCTGCTGTCAAAGATTTATTGGATAAAGAACAATTGCACTACAAGAAGTCTGTTAACTACAAAGTGACCAACCATGACTTTGACACTGAAGAAGATGGAACAGCTGACACAAAATCAATAGACAAACGCCGTAAGGAGCTTCAAGCAAAGATCAAAGCAGCAAAACCTCTGACGGTTGAAGAGGAAGAACTGAAGCAAAAGTACCTCGATGAGGCTTTTGGGAACTGGAGCAGAAGAGACTTCACTAACTTTATTCAACATTGTGCAAAATTTGGACGTGAGAATATCGACCTCATTGCAAAGCAATATCCAAATAAACCAAAGGAAGATGTTGCTAGATATTCGAAAACCTTTTGGGCTCGTTATCATGAAATTGAAGGCTACGAGAAGTACATTTCTCAGATAGAGGCTGGTGAAAAGAAAGCGCAGAGGATGATGATCCAGACAAAACTACTCGCTCAAAAGGTTCAACAGTTTGAAGATGCGCTCAACGATATGACCATTCAATATCCACCAAATAACTCAAAAAGAGTTTATTCTGCACTAGAGGATCGTTTCTTATTGATAACGGTGAATAAATTGGGACTTGTGAGTGATAATTTATATGAGAGGGTGAAAACCGAGATACGGAAGTCTGAACATTTCAAGTTTGACTGGTTTTTCCTCTCACGAACCCCACAGGAGTTATCCAGAAGGGTCAGCACACTTCTACTTGCCGTCACAAGAGAGTTTGAAGGACCAGACGCTTTGAAGAGAAAGAAGCACAGTAAATCTCATCAGGATAATACTAGCACAACCACGCCATCTACGAGTCGTCAGGCCACTGTTGAGCCAGTACAAGTGAGCTCAACGTTACCAGCGAAGAGAACTTTAAATACTTCAGAGGATCCCATTAAGAAGCTCAAAGTCGAGAACGAATGAAATGTGCTTCCCAAGTGGCTGAAGCTTGATGCGACCAAGGTATAACTAAACGTAATTACGAAAATATTATTACGATTGATCATACAAATGTCAAAAATAGGAGTTTGATGCTGTAGTTATAGAGCAATACTAGTGTTAAGTACAAAAAGAATGGTTATTTGGGTTTATAAACTGCATGAAATCGGGCTATGTAGCGACCTTGATAGGCTTGATTGTGTTGTATTTATGCTGGGCAGGGTAACCCCATTTCAAGTTTCAATTTATGCCATTTTGTTCTCGTCAAAAAAATAGCCGACAGGGAACAAAATGGCACTGTTTTTGAGCAGCTGTTGTTAACCTTCATTGGACATTGAATTTTTGTTACATCTGCTGTTATAAATTGGTAACAGGTTAAGAGCTACATATGTATGGGTGCTTCCAGTGTTTTTCAACCAAAGAATATAAATACCTTTCAACTAGGAACCAATACATCAGGCTGCCGATAACATAGAGTCTTATAAAACAGAACCTGGATAAGTTCTCCTCAAACAAAAAAAAGAAAGCGTAAATGCCCCACGTGGGGCTCGAACCCACAACCGTACGATTAAGAGTCGTAAGCGCTACCGATTGCGCCAGCGAGGCATTTCGTTATTTTACCGATTTCTGCTGTTTGTCATTCGAGCCATTTAAATACGGAAATAACTGGAAAACTATCAATCGAACAGAACACTCATAATCTGGTGGGTCATATATTCTTATATCAATTAATGATTATGTTTTATATCATAACCTTAACCTTGTTTTAAGCCATTACAAAGGACAATGCCTTCTGTATCGATCGCCTGCCAATTCTATGTCGAGAGCTGAGTTTCTTTTCAGATGTCGCGCAAAGCAGAGCCAGCTGGAGAAAAAAAATTCATCCAGCTGCATCGACGTCGATGACATTGTCGAACGACCCATTAACCATCTCGTGTGAAGATTACTTAACGCTCGAGTGAATCTTTGTTTGTTTGTTTTTTTTAGATTATTATATTGGTAATGACAGAAGAGTTGAACCAAGCTACACAAGAGCTTTCCATCAACGACGATAACGTTGCCGAGTTTAGTGAGAAGCATCCATTGAACTGTAGATGGACCTTGTGGTACACCAAGCCACAAGTTGATGAGAATGAAACCTGGAATGACCTTCTAAAGCCAGTTATCAGTTTTTCATCTGTTGAAGAGTTCTGGGGAATCTTCAACTCTATCCCTCAACCATCTGAATTACCACACAAGTCCGATTACCACTTGTTCAGAGAGGGTATTAGACCAGAGTGGGAGGATGTGAAGAATGCACAAGGTGGAAAATTCAACAAGAGTTATAATCACAAGCGTGATGTCGACATCAACAAGGTGTGGCTCAACATCTGTCTCGCTTTGATTGGTGAGGTGCTACAAGACAACGAAGATGAAGTCAACGGTGTTGTTTACAGCAATAGAAAGCACGTTTACAAGATTGCCCTCTGGACAAAGTCCACTGAGAAGAAGAACCTCTTCACAGTTGGTGAAAAATTCAAAGAGGTCATCGATACAGATGACCTCATTGAGTTCTATTCCCATAACGATGCTTATCAGAAGAACATAATGAAGCCATTGATGATGATCTAATCATATGGACATGACTGTATATGTACAAGTAATCAATCAAATATTCCATTTTCATCAATATAAAGAACAACTTGTGTAGGCGCTGTTAGCTGAAATGTATAAAGTAGATCGCAAAACATCTTCAACTCCACTGGCGAGGGTCGAACGCGCGCACAATCTGTCGAAAATCTCTACAAGGGAAAGAAGATGAATCGAACACAAAAAAAAAAGCTTCAAGAAACGTTTAAGATCAACATTTCACCAGCCAGAGGCATATTGCCTGTTTTGGGTTGAGGATAGGGGACTTACAGAAGAACATTATGAATTCTAACATTCTGTTCTCATATAACAAGGCTGATTTGGATGCTCCAGCGATTGATGAAGTGGATGATGCTGAGTCAAATTTCAACTTTGATTCTGACGTTGAGTCAAACTTTTCAGGGGATGATGCCGCCTTGTTGGAAGGTTCTCATCACCATGATGAAGCTTTAGAGAGCTTACCGGAGCATGCGTGTTCCTACTGTGGTATCCATAATCCCACGAGTGTCATCAGGTGCGATACCTGTAACAAATGGTTTTGTAACGGTAAAGGTTCATCGAATTCTTCGCACATTGTTACCCATTTGGTGATGTCCAAGCATAACACTGTTTCTTTGCATGAGGATTCTGATATCGGTGATACTCCATTGGAATGTTATAACTGTGGAAACAGGAACGTGTTTGTTCTGGGGTTTGTTACTGCAAAAGCCGAACATGTCATGGTGATCTTGTGCCGTATTCCTTGTTCTCAGACAAAAGATCCACGGTGGGATACTGCAGAATGGACTTCGTTGATTGAAAATAGGCAATTCCTGTCTTGGATTGCGCCTCCACCTACCAAGGAACAGTCTTCCCAAGCTCGTATCATTAAGAACGCCCAGATTGTCAAGTTGGAGAGCCAATGGAAATTGAACAAGGATGCCACACTTGTAGACATTGAACAGGATAAAGAAGAGGTTGAGGTTAAGAAGGCAATGTTGAGGTACCGTGACTCTTATGAATACCAGAGAACTTATGGTCCCTTGGTTCAATTAGAAGCTGATTGTGATAAACAGCTGAAAGAATCTCAAGGTTTAGAACACATATCTGTTAAATGGTCCATGGCTTTGAATAACAAGAATTTGGCCTCGTTTACGCTTTCAACTTTCGAAAGTTCTGGTTTGAAAGTTGCCGTCGGTGATGAAGTTTTGTTGCACTATGAAGGCTACAACAGGGCCCCATGGAAATCCACAGGCTATGTCATTAAAATTCCAAATTCACGAACCGAAGATTTCACCGTGGAGTTGACAACAAGGAATAAAGACGTACCAACAGACTGTACTACAGGCTTTAGAGCAGAGTTCTTTTGGAAGGGTACATCCTATGAAAGACAACAATTTGCCATGAGAAAGTTTGCCTCTGTACAGGACACTGTTAGTAGTTACCTTTACCATAAACTTCTTGGCCTGGACGTTCAGGAAGCTGAATTTGACATCAAATTACCGTCAAAGATCTCCATTCCAGGGTATCCTGCCTTGAACGAATCTCAAGTTAAAGCTGTTCAGTCTGTGTTGAAAAAGCCTTTGAGTTTAATCCAAGGTCCTCCAGGAACTGGTAAAACAGTCACATCTGCAACGATTGTCTATCATTTGACAAAGCTCTCCAACAACAAGATCTTGGTTTGTGCTCCATCAAACGTTGCTACTGATCTTTTGGCTAGTAAATTGGACGAGGTTGGAATCAAAGTTGTTAGATTGCGGGCGAAATCACGTGAAGATGTTGAGTGCGCAGTAGAACATTTGGCATTGGATACATTGGTTGCTAAGACTGCAACTGGTAAGTTGAAGAAGTTTCTTGCGTTGAAGGATGACATTGGAGAGTTGAACTCTCAGGATCAAAAGGAGATGATCAAACTGTTGAGAAAGAAGGAGAAATCCATTTTGAAAGGTGCTCAAGTTGTATGTACGACGTGTGTTGGTGCTGGTGACATGCGTTTACGTGGTCTGAAGTTTACATCAGTGTTGATTGATGAAACTACACAAGCCTCTGAACCGGAATGTTTGATTCCAATAGCTCATGGTGCAAGACAAGTTATTCTTGTTGGTGATCATCAACAGATGGGTCCTATTATCATGGATAAAAGAGCAGCAGAAGCAGGTCTGAAGTTATCTCTGTTTGAACGTATGATTATGTTAGACCACGTTCCTATTCGTCTTCAGGTTCAATACCGTATGAACCCATGTTTGTCTGAGTTTTCTTCCAATATGTTTTACGAAGGTATGCTTCAAAACGGTGTCAGCAAAGAGGAACGTCGCATTGCAAGTTCTACTTTCCCATGGCCAGTTTTAGACACACCGATGATGTTTTGGGCAAACGTTGGTCGTGAAGAGATCTCTGCTTCTGGTACATCATTTTTGAACAGAATTGAAGCCATGAATTGTGAGCGTATCGTTACTCGTTTGTTCCGTGATGGTATTAAACCGGATCAAATTGGTATCATTACACCTTATGAAGGTCAAAGAACTTTTCTGGTTCAATACATGACGATGAGCGGTACCATGGAGAAAGATCTCTATTCTGCTATCGAAGTTGCTTCTGTCGATGCGTTCCAAGGCCGTGAAAAGGATTTCATCATCTTTTCATGTGTTAGATCGAACGATCAACAGAATATTGGTTTCTTGCGGGATTATAGACGTTTGAACGTTGCATTGACCCGTGCAAAATATGGATTGGTCATTTTGGGTAACCCTAGATCCTTTACTAAGGATTTTCTCTGGACTAAGCTGTTAATGCATTTTAGAGAGAAAGGTTGTTTGGTTGAAGGTAGATTGGACAATTTGCAACTCTCTGTTGTTCAATTGGAATTTGCAAACTCCAAGCTACAGAAGAAGAACCGTGGTTTCTTTCAACAATCACAATCGGCTGGGTCTTCAAAGACACAGTCCACAACCACTCGTGATTATGGAACAAACCTTCCATTATCCTTCAACACCGATGGTGACGCCACACGGTCATCTGAGATACAAAACGCACTTCCCTCGTTCTTCACCAAGTCCAACTGGCCCTCACTCACAGACTACTACGACAAGAATGACGATGGTAAAGATATAGATACCCAAAATGCAAACCCTGGTGATACACAGGAGAACATCATCATTGGAGGTGAAGAAGAGGAGATTGATCCAAAGAACTTGTACGATCCGAGTCTTCAGATCAACTCGAGTTATTCTAACAAACTGGAAAAGTTCCAAGGTGAAAAATTGACCCAAACTTTGAAGAACTTGAACTTGGGAAGATGAACTAAACAGGTGAAAACTCATCATTGTAATGCTTATATGTTTACGTAATCTGCTATACGTGTTATTTTTTGTGTTATTTTTTGTGTTATTTTTGTTTTTTTTTTGCGCAAATATAGAATGTGTTTCTGTTTTTGGCGGTTTTCGTTTTCGTTTTCGCTTTCGTGTGAAAATAGCAGTTCATATTCCTTTCTTTACCAATCAGAACCCAGTAAATTGCGAAAAGTAATCCGCGAATTTGCGAAACATAAAAACTAACCACAAAACTGTGCGAAATTTTTAAGGGGCCAACCGCCAACTTCAAAAGGCCGAAAACAAAACGCTCTCCAAAGGGGAAAAGGGAAAAATTTTGAAAGAAAAACTCCAAACAATAAAACAATACCATTCAAAGTGTTGATTCATATATACTGTCTGACTATATTTATCAAGGTCTAAAACCATGTTTCCATTGGCTCGTATAAGATCCGTTGCACAGACATCACAGCCCTTGGCTCGTCTCTTCCGTTCTTCCTCCCGTGTACGTAAGGAGGTTGAGGTTACCGTTGACAACATCAAAGTTATGATTGAGGATGGTTCTTCCATCATTCAGGCTTGTGACAAGGCTGGTGTTACAGTGCCTCGTTACTGCTACCATGATAAGCTTGCGATTGCAGGTAACTGTCGTATGTGTCTTGTTGATGTTGAAAAGGCTCCAAAGTTGATTGCCTCTTGTGCATTCCCCGTCAGGGATGGAATGGTTGTCCACACCGATAGTGAACGTGTTAAGCAGTCAAGAGAAGGTATCACTGAGTTTTTACTTGAGAACCATCCTCTGGATTGTCCTGTGTGTGACCAGGCTGGTGAATGTGATTTGCAAGAGCAAACCATGAGATATGGCTCAGACAGGGGCCGTTTTGTCGAAGCTGCTGGTAAGAGAGCCGTTGAAAACAAGGCAATTGGCCCACTCATCAAGACCTCTATGAACCGTTGTATCCACTGTACCAGATGCGTTAGATTCTTGAACGATGTTGCCGGTGCTTCCGAGTTTGGTACCACTGGTCGTGGTAACGATATGCAAATTGGTACCTACGTTGAGAGAAACGTCAACTCTGAGTTGTCTGGTAACATTATCGACTTGTGTCCTGTTGGTGCATTGACTTCTAAACCATATGCTTTCAAGGCTAGACCATGGGAGTTGAAGAGAACTGAAACTATTGACGTTTTGGATGCTGTTGGTTCAAACATCAGAGTTGACTGTAGAGGTGTTGAAGTTATGAGAGTGCTTCCTAGATTGAACGATGATGTTAACGAAGAGTGGATCTCTGATAAGACCCGTTTTGCATGTGACGGTTTGAAGACTCAAAGATTGACTACACCATTGGTTAGAGTTGGCAACAACTTTGAGCCAGCTACTTGGGAGGAGGCTCTCTCCACCATCGCTGCTGCTTACAAGAAGATTCAACCACAAGGTGCAGAATTGAAGGCCATTGCTGGTGCCCTATCTGATGTCGAGTCCATGGTTGCCTTGAAAGATTTGATCAACACCCTTGGTTCTGAAAACTTGACTACCGATGACATTGCCAGAGAGAATGAGCCAGCACCATACGGTGCTAATGTGAAGTCCAACTTTGTCTTCAACAGTTCTATCTATGGTATCGAAAGTGCCGATCAAATCTTGCTTGTTGGTACAAACCCTCGTCATGAGGCTAGTGTTTTGAATGCTAGAATTAGAGGTACCTGGTTGAACAGC
This sequence comes from Williopsis samutprakarnensis, assembly GCA_030569715.1. NCBI lineage: Eukaryota > Fungi > Ascomycota > Saccharomycetes > Phaffomycetales > Wickerhamomycetaceae > Williopsis > Williopsis samutprakarnensis. The sequence continues at coordinate 80,943 of JAJMLQ010000153.1, forward strand.
GATTTGGAGGTTCACCACGTTGGTGAGTCATTTGATTCTACATTTGACTTGAACCACGTTGGTGAAACTGCAAATGATCTTGCTGCTGCATTGGCTGGAGATGTTGGTAAGAAGCTCGCTTCTGCGAAGAACCCAATGATCATTGTTGGTTCTGCTGTTGCAAACTCTGCCGACTCTAAGGCTATCTATTCAACTGTTAGCAAGTTTGTTAAGCAGCACGAGAGTAACTTTATCACAGATGAATGGAATGGATTCAACGTTTTGCAACGTGAAGCTGCACGTGCCGGTGCTTTGGAGGTTGGTTTCTTTAACAACTCTAAAGCAAACGCTGAGACTAAACCAAAGTTCATATACTTGTTGGGTGCTGATGAGATTAAGAACCAAGATATTCCACGTGATGCATTTGTTGTCTACCAAGGTCACCATGGTGATTTGGGTGCCTCTTTTGCAGATGTTATCCTTCCAGGATCTGCATACACAGAAAAGAACGCTACCTATATCAACACTGAAGGTAGAGTCCAAATGACAAGAGCTGCTACCAACCCACCTGGTTCTGCAAGAGAAGACTGGAAGATCATTCGTGCAGTTTCAGAGTTCTTGGGCACACCATTAAAGTATGATGACGTCCATGCCTTGAGATTCAGAATGGGTGAGATCTCTCCAAGTTTGTTGGTTCCAAACGTGTTACAGCCAGTGAGCTCAGCAATTTCCAAGCTTGGAATTAACGCTCTAAGTAACATCGATGCTAAGGCTACTGGCGTTGCATTGAAGAACCCTATTGAGAACTACTGGATGACGGATGTTATCTCTAGAAGTTCCATCACCATGGCCAAGTGTATTGCTAGCTTTGGAGAGAAGGGTGATAAAATCCATGATGAAAACCCTGATTATGCCATGGCCTGAATGTTGACCTACACACACCATTGAACTTATTTATCCCTATTTATTGTTTATTTCCAATCCTGCAACACATTTGTCATTCATCCATGACTATCACCATCACCACCCCCTTATTTATTTATTTGAAGTGCAAATTACCTCATATTTATACGTTTCATATTTATATATCATGTTTCATGTTTTTGAAGATTCTTCTTGAGTTAACTACCAACTACAATTGGCTCATTCGATTGTTCAAAAGATATTTATACAGATTAAACAGATCAAGTTATGTTTTAAAAGGAAACACTATTTGTAAAGCTTTGCCACGGAGACTTGGGCCTCGTCGTTCTTGTTCATAACCTTTGCCACTGCAAGTTCAAAATCTTCTTGTGTAACGTGGATTCTACGTTCTCTCAATGCGTACATACCAGCCTCTGTACAAACACCTTTCACATCTGCACCTGAGCAGCCATTCATCTTTTCTGCAATCTTTCTCAAGTTTATGCCTCTTGTCAAGTTCATCGCCCTTGAGTGGATTCTCAATATTTCTGTTCTTGCGGCGACGGTTGGGGCAGGGAACTCAATCTTTCTATCAATTCTTCCTGGTCTTAAGAGAGCAGGATCCAAGATATCCAATCTATTGGTTGCCATGATGATCTTGATATCCTTAGAGTTCTCAAACCCATCCAATTGATTCAACAACTCCAACATTGTTCTTTGCACTTCCGAGTCACCACCACTAGAACCTTCAACTCTTGAAGAACCGATAGAATCGATTTCATCCATAAAGATAATTGAAGGAGCATGTTCTCTAGCCATGACGAATAGTTCTCTAACCATTCTTGAACCTTCACCGATATATTTTTGAACTAATTCTGAACCGGAGACTCTGATGAACTTACAATCCGTGTGATGAGCCACAGCTCTGGCCAATAATGTCTTACCTGTACCTGGAGGCCCGTAAAGGATCACACCTTTTGGCTGTGCAATACCTAGTGACTCAAACAACTCTGGATGCTTCACTGGTAACTCGATAACTTCCTTAATCTCCTTGATCTGTTTGGTCAATCCACCAACCATATCATATGTCGAGTCCGGAACTTTCTCTACCATCATCAAACTCACCAAGGGATCAACTTTGTTCGGTAATATCTTGTGCAAGAGATATGAATCAGACTTGAGGCAAACCCTCAGGGACGCCTTGATGTCCTTCACGTCAATATCAGGAGACAAATCCACAATGTATTTCCCCTCTGGATGAATCTTCACCAGTACTTTCTTCTTGCTTAATGGCTTGATCACCTCGCCAACATAGGAGCCTGGCTCTTGGAGTAATTTGAGTTCATCTTTCAGCAGACGAACTTTAGAATTTAAAGAGTTTCTCTGAGCTTCAAGACGGCGTAGATTCTGAGTTTTCGAGTTGATTTCAATCTCTGTATCTTGGATACGTTGTTCGAAGAATGGCTTAATTCCAGCTTCATGTACAGCGGCAGACGACATCTGTATTTGTTGGTTTTCCTTTCCCTTTGTTTATGTTTTGTTGATGTTTTATGACTTTTGTGCCTTTTTCGCCATCCAAAGTTTCAATTTTCTCCCCAGCGGCCCCCTTGGCTGAGATTTCGATTAACACCCACACATCAACTGTTTAACTCTAAAAGGTAGGAAACGTCACTATCTGTACTCAACAATATCAACAACGACGGGGAGGAAGACATTGTTGGACAATGCAGTTGAAATTGAAGATCCTCCTTCCTGTGTTGGCGTCAACTGCCCTATGCTATGAACAGTTTTGTAGATGCCAGTGTGACGATGGATACGCGGTGATAGCGTTAGCAGGGGAAGGGTGCAATGCCTGTACGAGGAGTTTCTGTAAGTCAAGACAGGTAGATCAATGTGCTGGTGTTGAAGAGGATGGCTTCACCACCAGTTGTTTCCGTAAGTGATTGTGATTTGCGTGTATGGTGGAACGAAAGCATCACCATCCATACACTACACGCTATCGGTTATACTAACCGACGCATATTTGCCTAAACTAGAGAGAGAATCTACAAAAGACCAGATCATTGTGTACGGGTTTATAACGCTGGTTATTGGGTTGCTGGTGTACTCCGTAGCTGGGGCTGCCATTAGTAACAGGATTAGGGCTATATAAGGCGATTCGATCCCCTTCTGGAAGGCTTTACTTCATACCACCAATTCTCCATTTTGTTCTGAACTGAACTATCCTGTAGTCTCCCCCCCCCCCACCAGTAGTTAGGCCACCAGTAGTTAGGCCACCAGTAGTATTGCTCACAGGTAAGAGAATCCTACGGTGCTGTCTCGTTCTCAGAATTACGCAGTATCCTGTGTAACTCCCAGGCACACCTCTTTCCATCGAAAACTTACCGCGAAGGTCTCTCTCTGTTTGTTTTTTCCTCTCATGAAGGAAAATGAAAACTTTTCTTTGCCCGCGTGGAAATGACCTTCCGTTTATTAAAATTTTCTGTGTCGATTTGTTTTTTCCCGTTTGGTTGGTTGGTTTGATTTTCCAAATTGCATTAATGAATATTCGTAACGCCTTTACATTGAAACCCCACGCTCCACTGTTCGGTCTGTTTTTAAGTAGACATTCCCGTAAAATAAATATAAAGAAAGGAAATAAGCCTTTAGATATATGACACGCAAACTAATATAGAAAAGCAAAACAAGAAGAAGCCCGCAAACAATTTTACTGCTTTATTCATAATTTGTGTTTCATTCCTCTCGCGTTTTTTTTTTATTTTGTCCGTTGCGTAATTGTATTTTTGTCGCTTTTTGTAAGCGCTTTCCTGGGTTAAAGTGTAACAAAAAAAAAACGAAAAACGAAGAAGAGCGAAGAGGTATTAATTCACCAACCAGTCTAATTCGATTGAAACGTCTATAGAAACAATGTCACATAGACAAGGCCAAGGGCAACAAGGCCAGCAGGGCCAGCAGGGCCAGCAGCAGCATCATGTTCAAGGACAAGGGTTTTTCAGCCCACCTTACCCACAACAGATGGATCAACAGGCCTTGTACCATAACCAGATGTACTACCAACAGCAGCCAGGTTATTACCCAATTGCTCAGTACGCTACACATCATTCTGGTCTGTACAAGCCACAACAGCAGTTCCATCAGAGCCATCTGAACGTTACAACACCAACTGGTGAGAAAGTTGAGTTGCAAAAATTGAACCAGCAAAAACCATCAGTTGGTGGAAGCGGTTCACCTTCTGTTGCCTCTGCTGTGGTGCAGTCAGCTGAAAGTTCTTCCAAGGCGGATGAGCTCAAAAGGGCATTCAGAGAGAAAGTTGCTGCCAGAGCAAAGGCTAAATTGGCCGCTTCTCAGTCGAGTGGATCTGCCGGATCAACACCACCTGTTGATGCTAAGTCAAAAGAGAATGCAAGCAAAGAGTCTCAAACAGAGATTAAAGATGAGGTTAAGACTGACATGTCAGCAAAGCCAAGTACTGAAGAGACAAAGGCGAAAGAGTTAACTGAGGATGAAAAAGAGGCCCATATTAGAGCGTTTAAGGAATCCGTTGCTTCAAGAGCTCAGAAGGTTCATGCCGTTGAAACTAGCGAACCAAAGGTGACTGAAAAGCCTGTGGATGAGCCAAAGGAAGAAGAAAAGGAAGAACCAAAGGAAGAATCAAAGGAAGAACCAAAGGAAGAACCAAAGGAAGAACCAAAGGAAGAACCAAAGGAAGAGCCAATGGAAGAGCCAAAGGAAGAAACACAAGAAGAGCCAAAGGAGGAGACCAAAGAAGAGACCAAAGAAGTTGAATCCTCCCAAGAACCTGATGAGACTGTCCACCAATCTGAAAGATCCTTGACCCAAGAAACCATAGCTGAAGAATCTGAAGATGTGTTAGCCCCACAAGACTCTTCTGAACAAGACTCTAATACCGTCTCTGCATTCTTAGAGAGGGTTTCAAATGCTACTGTTATCGAAGATCCATACACTTTCAAATACTCTGATAAGGTCACACCACCAAAGCCTGAAACTAAGATTGAAGGTGTGAAGTTCAGATACGACTCTGACTTCTTGTTACAGTTTGCCCCAGTGACCAAGTTCACCATTGACAAGGACTTTGCACAAAAGATTGAATTCATCACCAAAGACACATTAAATAACAGAGGTGGCTCTGCAAAGAACCGTGGTGGATTCAAGTTTGGTATGGGTTCTGGTCTCTCGGGATCTCAAGGGTTCCCAAAATCTGCATCTAGAAGAAACAATTACGACATGAACTCAAGATCAAACTCTAGACAAAATTCAAAGAGAAGAGGTGCTTCAAACAGAGGTGATCGTAAATCTAACAGAAATAGAGATAGAGAGCCAAGAGAACCAGAGGTTCCAGCAGTGCCTGTGAAACCATTGGAAAAATCTGAGAATAGATGGATTCCAAAATCCAGAGCTAATAAGACTGCTGAGGTCAAATACGCCCCAGATGGTGTCACTGTACTCCTCTCAGAGGAAGATGTTAACAGAAAGGTTAAATCTTTGTTGAACAAGTTGACTTTGGAATTCTTCGATGAGATTAGTGATGACATTCTGGAAATTGCTAACCAGTCTAAATGGGAAGAAAATGCAGAGACCTTGAAACAAGTTCTTAATATCACATTTGACAAGGCAACAGATGAACCACACTGGTCTGAGATGTATGCATCTCTTTGTGCCAAGTTGATGGCATCTATCGATGACGAAGTTAAGGATGAATCTGCTCAAGATCCAAAGCTTACAGGTAAACTACTCGCAAGAAAGTTATTACTCTCTAAATGTCAAACCGAATATGAAAAGGGTTGGACTGATAAGTTACCAACGAATGAAGATGGCTCGCCATTAGAACCAGAGTTAATGACTGACGAGTACTACATTGCCGCAGCTGCAAAGAGAAGAGGTCTCGGTTTGGTTAGATTCATTGGACATTTGTTCGTGCTGAGACTCTTATCTGCTGGTGTTATCCGTTCTTGTTTGGTGAAACTTTCAGAAAACACAGTGGACCCAACAGATGACACCGTTGAGAATTTAATTCAATTGATCAAGACTGTTGGTCCTACACTTGATAGTTCACCAACTGGAAGTTCTGTTCTCACTGCCATCTTTGAGAAGATTAAACCTCTGGAAGATTCAAAGATTCCTTCAAGATTGCAATTTGCCCTTATGGATCTCCGTGATCTGAGAAAGAAGGGCTGGGCTGGTTTGGAGAACAAGGGTCCAAAGACCATTTCACAAATTCATGAAGAGGCAAGAAAGAAAGAGGAAGCGCAGAAAAATGATCGTAAGAAGCAGAATAAATCAGATTCAAGACAAGGTTCTTCTAGAAACTCTGGTTGGGGTAACTCTCGTGTATCTGAATCCGATTTCAGAAGAGTTGGACAGATCAACTCCTCATCATCGTCTTCCAACTTGGGTCCAATGAATAACTTTACCAAGTCTAGATCTTCTAGAAAGGCAACATCCTCCACAACCAGCACAAACACGACCAACGACAGTACAACAGAACGCTCTGATTCTTCAAGACAGAACTCTCAAAGACCAGGTGCAGCAAATAGATTCGCTCTTTTGAATGGTGAAGATGACGATGACGATGATGCTCCTCATGTTACATCCGAAGAATCAAAGACTGAGCCTAGCGCTTCAACTGAGAATACAGACGAAACATCTGAACAATAAACTGTCATAACTACTAAAAAAAGTTATCTTTTTGACATATAGGTGCATTGGAATGTGTGTTTACCATGGGCACATTGTTCCAGGGAGAAGTGAATCTTTTTATTATTTTGTTTCTATTTTTTTTGTTTCTTCTCCTTTCTTCTTGACAAAATCAGAGAAGAGAATCAAGTATGATATGTTGTGTGTGTGTGTTATCTCATGTTTTTCAATCTTTTTTCGTTTTCTTTTTCATGTTTGATGCTTTAGTTGTTCAATGTGTACGACTATTCTTGAACAATTTTGTCAAAGTTGGCTATTACTTTGTTGTATTTATGAGTACATCGACGAATATAACTCTCTCCCCTTTTTTTGTTCATACATATATGCTTTAATCCAATACTATGTTTTTCGAACTAATTGTATATTATGGTTGACGGTGTTATCAGGACCATGATAATATATCTATAGATCCATCAGACAGCGGTATTTTATCAACAACCTGAGTTGGTGAATTGGAAGTAAGCTTTGGTGTGGACCTCTTCGCAAAATGTCGAGTCTGTCCACCTTTATATAGCTTGAGCACGTCCATATAACTCTTTGTGAGTACGAGCTTGTTGGTCAGTAAAGGTGCAACAGGTTTGGAAGAGAGTTCCTCTTTAACAGGTTCAGTCCTCTCTAAGTCAGAGGTCTTTTTGGTGTCGGTTTGTTTCAACGCAACGAAACTTGAATCAACACTAATGAGGTCACCACTCCCAACCCAGAAGGCACGGTCCAAAGCTTCATATGGAAGTGAGTGTAATGATGATACCTTAGAAAGTCTCCGTATGGTTTCGTGACATGCACTTAGTAGGAGCAAGGCCATTGAAAGAATGAAGGAAGTGGACCTCTCTACCCCATTTGTAATCCATATAACCAGGCATCTCATTGCAAAGACCCACTTGATTGCAATGACAATCATGAACAAGGCAATTCTAGAAACAAAGTCTAATCTCAGAGCACTCATATTCCTGGATTTCTTACTGGTTAGATTATATTCAGAGTTGTTTCATCTTATAGTCAGAAGCTTGTCAATCGAAACACAAAATCTTCATGATTATACCAATAGCTTTGTGTTCATTTTGGTGGAAGTGTTTAATTTGCCACCCTCTTTGACTTTGGAGGGAGAATAAACAAAGCAATCAGCCCTTTTTGGAGGCCTTCCTCGTTCTTAAAACTAACGCTTTCTCTATCGCTGTAGAGGAAGTACCGCTCTTGGTAATCAGCCGTCATAATCCACAGGTCAATGCAAGAAAAGGAACTGATTCCTACCTGCCAGTATCCAGTTCAGATGCCATCTGATCCGAATCGCTCTTGAAACGTCTCGTTCAATGGAACCTTAAAAATCGTATTCTTTAACGCACTTAGCTGTGTCAATGGTGAGTTCTCTGTGACTCCTCAATATTTCCGTTAGCTCTGACCACACAAAAAGTTTACATTATCGAGGTTTCTTTGGAAACGGACGAGTACTATGCTCTTTATGATAATACTGTGCAACTTTGTTATAAATATTTCCTCTAACGAAGCATCCATATCACTGGCTTGCCCATGCTTTGTGGATAAAGTGACCGACCTGACGTTCAATATTATAGTCCTCCACTAGCCATCACATTCCAAATGGTTTAGCCTTGATCGATAATCGTTCACATTATGAAACAGTTCTGGTCCCGCATTCGAGTGTACTTTGTGAGATATCTACTCTCTGCATAGTGATCTTCTTCTCTTATATGTAGAGGTATCATTTTAACCAATGTATCTCTCCTCACGAGACCAAGAATGACGAGGGATCCCCATATCGTCCTACGTGAATTGGTGGCAGTAGAACTTATGTCCTTGTTCCATATGCTTGTTCATAATATGTCCAATATGAAGCCTCTCACTAAAGCTGAAACTCTGATGTACACAATATCTAGAAACAATCTAACTCACAGACTGTAGTCATATCTCAGTATATAACGATCTTGGAGAGTTAAAAGGAAAGAGAGACCTTCAAAGGTTCCTGTAGAAAACAAGAGAACCAAATTAACAAATATGATTCCACTTTACACATATCAGCTAATGATCATTATTGGAACTGCTAATGTCCTAAACCCCCGCCAATCAAAATAGGATCTTCATATATAAGGCTCTAATGTTGACTGTTTTTGTTTTTGTTTTTGTTTTTGTTTTTGTTTTTGTTTTTGTTTTTGTTTTTGTTTTTGTTTTTGTTTTGACCCGTTCGAGCTTTGCAATTCCATCACATACGAACACACATTCAACTGGGGGAAAAATCTATGAGAAACGGCAATGTCTACGGTGTTTGTAACAACTGGTGCAACCATTGTGTTTGAAGAATTGATAAGATCAACACTGGATGAGAAGTTTATCAATCGACTCAAATCCCTTGGTTATACAAAGCTGGTTGTACAATATGGCGTTTCAGGCGCTGAACTATTTGGGAGGTGTTTATCAGAGTTATCATTAGATAAAGATTCTTTTACTATCGAAGGCTTTCCCTTTTCAGATGACATCTCAAGTATCATATCAAAATGTGATGTGGTTATTTCACACGCCGGCACAGGTTCCATCTTAGATACGTTGAGGTTGAAAAAGAAGCTTATAGTTATGGTGAACGATAAGCTCATGGATAATCATCAGTTAGAAATAGCACAGGAACTCGAGAACAATGATTGTCTTCTAAAAACATGTGCTTCTCTTGACGGTCTATTATCATGTTTTGAAAAGCTACAGAGCTTCACCCAACATACTCTTCCTGAACCAGAACCTCATGTTATCGAAGATCTTCTACATGAACTCTGACTCCCTACAGTATACATTTGATGAGTACGTTGTGTATTTAGATCATGTTTGAATAAACATCCTCATAAGAACTTCACGGTCCTCCTGGTACTTAAGCAATTCCTCGATATTTATTTCATTGCCTACCACTTCTGGTCCCTGAAGCTCATTTTCAGGGTTATAATCTTGTAGTAAGAACCCGGTTGTTGGGTCTACTTGGTCCAATCCTGGAACTTCACAACGGTCCATCTGTGGTGCAGCCTCTTCCAAAGATAGTGCCCTCTCAAATCCAAGGTCAAATGCGTATGCAGAGTTGAAATGGCTTGCAAAGGACTCAGTACCTCCAGAAGAGTTAGAATCTGGTGAACCTCCACCTCCAATCTGTGGATAGTGCCAAGGTCTTAGTACTGTTTCCCTAAACTTGGTGACAAATTCTTCATGTACTTTGAGCTTGCGGGATTTGAACCGATTCTCAGCCAATTTCTCTGGAAATGGAGTATCAATAGTCATGTACTGGTTAAATAGATCATGTCTAACGAAGAAGTATGCCATCAATCGATTACCATAGTTCAGGAAAGGTCTCAGTGCTGGTGTCATTCCAAAGTTCAAATCGTCCATCGAATATGGATATACCGTTGTTGCTCCGATAAATCTAAACTGTGTAAGGTACCTAGCTTCGGGGAACACGTTATCTAGAACACGACCAATCATGTATATGTATAGGTAGAAAATGTTGTGAATAGGGGAGCCACAGCTGTTAATTGTATATGCTTCGCTTGGTACCAGCTGATAAAACTTCCAAAACAATAGATATATCAAAGATGCCGGATAAGATGTGACACTCGTGGGGGTGGCACGTTTGTTCAAAGTGTCAGAATCAAGATCCTTGTCTAAAAACTCCATCAGCTGTCTATATTGCCAAAGTAGCATTTCATCATTGGCATCCTCGATAAATCCTTCGAAATCTTTCAACACTGATTTGATCTCTTTAAAAACCTCTGGTGGGTAATTTGGAAGGAAAAGGGAACGATGAATGTGAAACACACCCTTTGCGATGAATTGTGTCTGTGGAGAATTCTCATTGGTATTCTCATAGAGCATTTTAAGCATTTGTAAAGACCCTGTGACGTAATAATGTTTAAAATTAGTATACGTAATAATATCAGCTGATTGTAAGCACAGAGTTGGTCCATTAACATTGTTGTACTGGATCACAACTTCTTTCCAGTCATGAGCATCTTGAGCTTTGATCAGATTCAAGACAACTTTTCTCAAATACATTATGCATTCCGATTTCAGGATTGTTCCAATCCTTAACAACGCTTGTAGCGTCTGTTCAGTCTCTTGTGTAATTAATCCCAATGCTTCGTACTTCTTCTTTAATTGCATACGCACCCATAACACCGACAGACTCAACACAGAGGTAAATGAGTCCTCTCTGAGAAACATTTGGTATAGAAGCCTGAGGTAAAAGATTCTCCCATGTAGTGAAAAGGTAGTTTCACTCAGGAATCTAGCCATTTGTGAGGGTAAGGCCTGTGGTCTGTCATGCTTAACAAGTCGTACAGTGACAGGTTTATCTGATTGATCGGGAGATTCCACTGAAGCCGGAGATGAAGACTCAAGTTCGGCGTCCTGTTTGGCCTTTTGCTCTAAAAACTTCTTCTTCTCATCATCTGTAAACGCGAGGTAACTGCATTTGATCTAATTCATCAGTTAGTTGGGTCTTCTTGGAATATGCTGTTTTCTAATACTCACTTTGACCTGTCTTTTACGGCAGTTACGACACTCTGGAAGCTCCTCATTACACTTCATACGTCTCTCTTTACACTGAACGCATCCTTCAACAGAAGTAAGCTGTTAGTTGGTGCTCGAGGAAAGGGGGATCGTATTTTCACCTAAATACCATCGTATTCAAAAACACTTACCCAGTTTGGAATTCTTGTGCTTCCTTCTGAGTTTCTTCACGAATTTGTTGACATTTTGAACATTCTCCTTACTAGTGTCATCCACCATGATAATATGCGGTTTATATAGTCCCTTACCTCTTTACCTCCTCCGTTAAGGTGTAGTTTTCAAAGTCCCTGTAAAATCACCAACGTTGTTTTTGGTCTATACTTTTCGCAGCGGATTATTCCTCTTAATAAAAGAAAGACATTGTGTAGATTTTACTGCAAAAAAAAAGTTATTATTTTCAGCCCCAACTTTTTAACCCTCGTGTTGTTCATCCTAAAATCCATTTTAAGTGAAACTTTTTTAATTTTCTTTTTGGTCCAATCAGGGACATCGTTGGTGCATTGTACATAGCAGTACATTAACACCTTTTTGTTCCCTTTTGGCTCCGCGACCCTCTTCCAGAACATTAGCGTTCACTGGGGAACTTGCAGAATTGGAAAGGTTACATCTAAAAAAATGGAAAATCGGCCAAAATTGAAAGTTTTGATTTGCATCCAAACTGCAAGTTGATGCAAGCGGTTTTCGCAAAACGCACGAGCTCTTGCATTTGACTTTATCTTTTTGTGGACCGTTGCCGTGGATATTCTACGGGCGGAGATCACAAGGAATGAGCATCGTAGTATTAAATGTTACACGTTCTAGTATCACCTTAGATTTTAACACTTGTAAAAGTTAAGTTTAATCAACATTAACCGACCTCCATCTAGTGGGTTGTATAAGCTTTCTCTGGTATCTCATCACAAGTAGTAACGGAAAGGACTGAATCTCAATCTTCAAGCTTACAGCTTAACGGTGAGTTCAAGACAACTCCGGAAACTCCATCAACTGGTTGTTCCCTCTTTAGTAATAACATGTTACACCTTCAGAGACTGAGAATATCGCTACGGGCCGTCAAAATACATCAGACCAGGGAAATCAATCGATCTCTCACTGCGGATGATAAAACCTACTCCGCACCTACGAAGAATGAGCAAACAAGAGGCCGTGTAGGACTTGTTAAATATTCATATCGAATATCACATGGGTAGTCAACGATATAAAGTATTTGAAACAGTTAATATAGCTACATGTGAGCCAGACTCCAGACGCCAAAGGATGAAAACCCAAGCTTATGAAAGGGACTGATTTGTATCAATCTTGTTTTTTTCAGCTCTTCTGAACCAAACGAAGAATCCCTAAGTTCAAAGCATAGTCATAGTAACCTTTATCTTCTAATGTGTGAAAATGACTTCTCTCTGGAGAGTTTGTTCCGTTCCATGACATGTCTGAGAAGGCCTTCTTCATCTATTCATCAGTGACTTCAAGAGAGTAATTCTGATGATCATTAACTGATCTAATGTCAAGTTCAGATAAGAACAGAATCATCTCATTTGGTGAATTTATGATATAACCTCTCATACCGTAGACATGCGTTTAGATAATCAATCTTTCTATAAGCACACTGTACCCAACGCTTCTTTGATTCCGGTTGGAAATATTGCTAGGAGATAGGAAATGCTGTCCACACTTCTCATTCCAAATAGAAGACCACAAACCGTAACCTAAGTAAATATTTCTCTACTTCTAGTGCCAAGATATCTACTAAATCAGTTTTATCCTTTGAATTGGATCCGCATACTTCATACATGTATTCAATCTCATTAAACAGTCTCATATGAAACTTCGGATGGCCATCTAGTCTTAGAAGCCAAGATAACCCTTAGCTCTTTTATTTTCGGGAATGTTTAACATATTTACCACCAATACCAGATCCTTACATTGTCATATAATCACCTTAACAAGACCCAACAAGTATTCTTCATAGATCTTGGGAACTTAATGGCAAATGATTTAAGGCTCGTTTTAATAACTAGTAGCTTTAAACCCCCTCTATTACCATCATCATCTCCCAAAGATAAATCTGCCAACTCACGAAAAAAGTTGAAGACTTATTCCGTCAAAACGGATCATGGTATTCCAAGTGAAAGCATCATGAAAATTACTGAAAACCCTCTCCATACAACTGGAAGTATCAAATGTGATTAGCTGGTTACTCATCTACTCTTCACAACACAATATAGCACTTGTTATTGTTGTAGTAATTCTTTGGCTCAAGCGGGATGCATCAGCCCACGTTTTTTCTGTACATTTTCTGCAGGATGGCAAAAATTGCCAGTTTTCTGGAAACAAAACGTTTTTGGGATCTGCAAAGTTATGCAGGAATTGGAAAATTCGCTATTTTGCACAACCGTTTTTGAAAAGTTACTAAGCTAGAAAGTGTTCCGGAAAATATCGGATCTTCCAATTCTGCAAGTTGCCAGTGAGCTCTTTTTTTTTACTCCCGGCAGATTTTGCACGAGTTGGTTGCTAGGGTTTTTGAACACAGAGGCAAAACATCCCTACACCAGTAGTGTGGTCACGTGTACTGTCGTACTATTGGGACGCAAGCTACAACAAGTGGAAACGGAATTCATCATCATCCCATGAATTGAACAAGTTATGATGAAAGGTCTTTGTCTCTTCTTCGACAACCCACCTATTATTGAGTTTCTACTCCCACGTTTGAGCTTCATTACAAAGAACAAAGAAAGATGTGTAGATTTCTCATTTTCAAAGGCAAAGAACCTATACTCTTGTCATCACTACTCACAAGGCCAGCTCATTCCATCATCAAGTAAGTTTATGTTGTGTCTTGGTCACTGTGTTCTTTACAGCTCTCGATACTAACACCAATCAGTCAATCTTTTGATAGCAGGTTGCGATTGGATAAAAGAAGACCCATCAACGGTGATGGGTTTGGTGTTGGTTACTACTCCCTTGACCCAGAACTTGAGTGTGGTGGTCCTTGTATATTCAAAGCTATAACACCGGCATGGAACAACATGAATCTGGAAACGTTGGCAGAGAAGACCAAATCGAATCTAGTGTTTGCCCATGTGAGGGCATCGACGTACGGCGTTCTATCTGAAACTAACTGTCACCCTTTTACCTTCCATTCGTTGATGTTTATGCACAATGGTGGTATCTCAAACTTCAACCTCGTGAAGAGAACTCTCATAAACCACATCAAAGATGAATATTTCCTATTGTTACAAGGCTCCACTGATAGTGAATGTTGCTTTGCACTATTCTTGGATACTCTGGATAAGATGGGATACGATACCAAGCAGAGCAGTTTTAAATCAGACGTTCTTAGAGAGGCCCTGCTAAAGACAATAGACCTGATAAGGGAATGGACAAAGGGCACTACAGAGCCTTCACTTTTGAACTTCGCAGTGACAGACGGTGATAGCGTTGCGGTATCGAGATATATCACGTCAAAGACCGAAGAAGCTGCGTCTCTACATTTTAGTTGTGGAAGCAGCTTTGTTGAATACGAACCAAACCAATTTCGAATGGAGAGAATAGACCGCAGTCAAAATGTTATTATGGTTGCATCCGAGCCTTTAACATTCGAAAGAGGGGACTGGATCGCAGTACCAACCAATACAGTGCTCACTATTAAAAAGCAAACCGTACTGCTTCATCCTATAAAGGACGAGTATTACCAGGAGGACCCACTCTTTACACGTTCATCTTCCTTTGCAGAATCTAAGGGTCTCATGGGTAGCGTTCCAGTGGCAGAAGCACCAGATATAGACGTCCCACCTTTAGAGAGAGAAGGTCGTTCAAGACCAGTGGCTGTATAGAAATATACAAATTGCATTATATAAGAGTTATTGTATATCAAATGTAGTGGTTGATGAAGATCACTGGTGGGGCGAAAATCAAAAGTAAAGAGTGAAGAAAAAAAAATTGGCTTTCTTCAAGGCATCTAAAACTTCATCGAGAGGGTATTGTAAACAACAGCCACGATGTCTTATAGAGGATTTGGCCTTGAGACTGCCAGTACTGCTCCTAAAAAGAGCATAAATGAGATGAGTCCAGAAGAGCAGGCGGAAGAAGGTGCAAGACAAATGGTTGAATTCATGATGTCCTGCCCTGGTAAATCCGCCATCTCTGGTGTTACTGGTTTTGCCCTTGGTGGTGTTTTCGGTTTGTTCATGGCCAGTGTAAGTATACACGGTGCTATATTTATCGGCTCTGTGATATAGGACTAACCTCAAAGTGAAACATAGATGGCTTATGATGTTCCTATTGGTAACAACGCTGCGGGTCATATCTCTGACCTTCCCTTCAAACAACAAATGAAATTACAATTCACAGATATGGGTAAAAGATCGTGGTCAAGTGCAAAGAACTTTGGTTACATAGGTATGATATACTCAGGTGTTGAATGTGGTGTAGAATCGGTGAGTGTGACTTTACATTCTTACTACTCGATCTCTAACTAACATCTGATATAGTTGCGTGCAAAGAATGACATCTACAACGGTGTTGCTGCTGGTTGTATAACGGGTGGTGGTCTTGCTTTCAAATCAGGCCCACAAGCAGCTGCTATTGGGTGTGCTGGATTTGCAGCTTTCAGTACTGCAAGTGAGTATAGTTTCTTTCCTCTTTACCTCTCTCAGTTGACTGATTTACTAACTACTTTTAACCAAGTTGATCTTTATATGAGAAGTGAACATGAAAAGCCACCAACTAACGACTATGATGACTGAATTGTCTGTTTCTGTTTTTCCTCCTTTTTCTGTACATATAAATTACTTGTTATAATAGCAATATTAATAATGATGATAATAGTAATACATTTTATTGTCCTTATACAAAAAGAGTTATTAGCCCCGTGTCAGTGTGTAGTGTAGGCAGAATAACAGTATGAAAAACACAACAAGTGTGATGATGGATGTACTTCTTCCTGCATTTGCTGACCCGCCCGTGGGCTCTTTGTTTGGTATATTTATCACTCTTGGATCCATCTCTGCATGGAATCTTTGAAGAAGTCGTCTCTGAGCGTTTGAATTCCTTATCCTGGTAGATAGTGAAGGGGGACTTGGAGTCTTGAACCTATCTCTGGTTATAGGTATTGGCGGTTCAAGAGATTTGGGCAGCGATGGAACTTGAATGGCCTCGAAAGGTGTAGTTGATTCTTCTTTCATATCATTGGTATCAAGCTTTTTCAAGTTCCTAATTGAATCCTGTAAGCGATTATGGGCCTCTGCTGATAACTTTTGTTTATCTTTTTGAAAGAGAACCCCAGTAGGTGAAGGTGGCACATACCGTGAAGGCATCACGTCACCTGCGGTATTTCTCTTGTATATCTTATAAGGTAATGGTAAAGGGTCACCTAGGATCTTTCTCACATGAGCCCTGGTTAGCCGTCGCGGTGGTGTTTCTTCTTCCTCATATTTAACCCTCGTCTCACTAACCTCCTCGAATTTGACTTGGTCATTATGAAGCCGCTGGTGAATTTTCTTTATACGATCGTATTGTTGTTCTCTGAAGATATTGGGTACGTAATCAGTTTGCTCCGTAGATTTAGACATACCACACCCCGTTCTTTAACCCGTCACAACACTAATACTTGGTCATTCAATGTACTATGATGCGAACTTTTTATTGTTTGTTTGTTTGTTTTTTTGTTTGAATTGTACTTTTTTCTGCAAGGCATGTGTGGACTTTGACCAGGTGAAATTCTTACAACTACAACGATGTTTCTAGAAATATCATTCTGTGTAAAAGACAGAGAAACCCCAAGCACCGAGTCGTGATGGTCTTAGTTATTGAAAATGCAATGGTCGTTAAAATGGAGGTAGAGAAGTAGAGATAATAGGCATGAAACAGTAATAACTGAGAGAAGGAAGAAAAAAAAAAAAAAAAAAAAAGGAGTAAATCAAGATCATTAGATTAAAGAAAGAGAGAAAGAGAAAAGAGAGAAATATTCCATGAAATCAATAAATGGTGGAGATGATGAGTGGTAACAAAAACAGAGTGGGTATTAAAATGAGAATTGTTTTTGGTTTGTTCCGAAAGCAAAAGTGTTACCACTTTGATCTGGAGCTAATCCCGTGTCTTCAACGTCATCTTCTGCAGAGAAGTACTTATCCACAATGTTATACGCCTTTTCATAGATCTGAGCATTCTGGTTGCTTTGACAGTCGAAAATCTTTTCCATACCACCGCATTCCTCAATGTACATAGCATTGGCATTCTCTGTCAGCCCGTTGGTTTCCTTTTCAAGTTCACCCATCTTCAATATGTTCTCCAATGCATCCAAAGTAACCTCAATGATCTTGTTATCAGCAACAGCCAAGAGATCACAGAGTGGTTTGATACAGCCTTGAGATACCAAGAAACGGATGATTTCAGGTCTAGTCAATCCACCAGATGAGGCATTAGAAATGGCCCAACATGCCTCCTTCTTGGTCTTGTAGTCACCCTTTTCGAGCAATCTGATCAATGGTGGAATCAGGTTGGCGTTGATGACAGCTTGAATCTGTTCTGGGTTACCCGCGGTAATGTTGGAAATGGTCCATGCAGCCTCCTTTCTAATGGACTCCTTTTGAGAGGACAGCAATGGAAGTAGTGCTGGCAAGACACCAGCGTTAATAACAACTTGTGTCTGTAAATCATTACCAGTGACAATGTTACCAACAGCTCTAAGAGCAGGTGTCTGTACAGCGGTACTGTCGTGTCCAAGAATCTCAACCAATCTCTTTGGAATTCTAGCATCAACAACAGCCTGGATGGATTCAGAAGGACCATCTGAAAGATAAGAAATCGCCCAACAAGCGTCAATCAAAGTTTCGACATCCATGGAGTAGATTAGCTTAGCCAAAGTTGGAAGTGCTTGGGATACAATGTCCCAATCCGGTTGTGGGTTTTTACCTCTGCACAGATTGGAAAGCGTCCATGTAGCAGTTCTAATTAAGGACATCTTTGACGTGTTGAAGAGTGAAAGAACCGGTGGCATGGCATTACAAGACAAGACAAAATCTCTGTATTGGGAGGAATCACCGGCAACGTTACCCAAAGCCCAAATAGCTTGTTCTTTAACCTCTGCAGATGGAGAGTACAACAACTGGACAAAAGATGGCACTGCACCGGCTTCAACGACAAACTTGGTCTGTTCAGATGTACCAGATGCAATGTTGGTCAAAGCCCAAGCAGCCTCTAATTGCAACATCTCTGGTTGATCTGTCATAAATCCAACCAAGATTGGGACTACACCAGATTGAATCACCAAATCAATTGGTGGGTTACGTTCTCTTGATAAGATTTGTCTGAACTTGACCGTAGCTGCCAATTGCAAGTCAAAGTTGCTAGATTGGATCTGTTCCATCATTCTTGGAAGCTCTTGTTGTAGATGTGTAAGAAAAGACGAATCATCATCGATCTTTCCAGAGTCTTCATCATCAGAGTCTTCAGTAGTGATGTTAAAATTTCTTCTCTTTGCCAACGTTTCATCTCTTTTGGCCTTTCTCAATTCAACACTTTGGTTTTCACGACGACGACGAAGCTCATCAGGGTTAAATCTACCCTTGTTCTTGAAGTTCGTACGACGATGATCTGGAATGTACTTATTAGTGGAGTCTGAGTCCATCGTTGAAACGTATACTTGTTTGTTGGTCAAACGCTATTACGCAGTAGAAGTAAGCAAAAGAAAGAAAAGAGAAAGAAAGAGAAAAAAAAATTATATATACCACTTGAGGTGTGGACGACGCCGCTCTTTCTTTCACTTCCACTCTCGCAATTTTTTTTTTTTGCTTCTGTTGCCCATCCTATTTGGGAAATATTCCGCAGTGGTGTGTAAACATCAGTGGGAACCAGGACAACCAGTCTTTGTGTGTGAGGGCAAATCACAGAGACCACAGCTGGTGTTTGGATGTTATCTTTCTCATATTGGTGGCTAAATCAAACTCTTACACAAATTCCTCTTCTACCGTTACACATTGTGGTATCAAGACAGTCCATTTAAGAATGTAATAAATAATACACTGCTTTTGAAATCAGTAGAGCGTATTCCGTTAATTGATGATTGCAGCGCCTGCCACTTTTTGTTGTTTTCCTCTGTTTATCTGTCTGTTCTGTGTGTCTTATTTTTTTTGTTGTTTTTTTGGCTGGCGGGGAGCGATCGATCTTGTGAATGAAATTTAAACACTCAATTCAACGTGTTGTGTTTTAATACTCAAGCACATCGTTGATCATGAACTTGACAATGCCATCTTTGGGGATTAAGATGTTCCATACCAGTGCTCGTCAACTCCAAGCTCAGAACCTTGGTATTAAAATATCGAGTCCCTTAGCGCTTGGTGCAACGTTCCTACCTTCAAGATATAGAATGGCGTATACTCCACTGTATGAATCTCCCTTGAGTAAACCTATTGCCACCTTGAAAAGAGTGAGTTTTGCATTTGGACTTGTTGGGCTGTACCTGTCCAATATGATGTATACATCACCGGCCTTGAGTTCAGAATTGAGTTATGTCTTAGCGTCGTGCTCAGTTTTACCACTACCTTTGATTGAATATTTCACAAGGGATTACGTATCTAGAATCTTTAGAGTATACAACACGGAGAAGGATCAATCACTTGAGAATCTCACAACAGATGAAATCCTGGTTGCTGAGAAGATATCCCTCACCGGAAGGTCATTTTATAACACAATCTTGAAGCCAGCAGAGCTTCAATTGACCGATGAGAGATTCGGATGGGTTAACTGGAAGACCAAAAACGGATCTTTTTACGTTAATGAGGACATTGGTGGTATCAACATGGATAGACTATGGGGAATAGCAGAGCACAACTCTGGTATAGATAATGGTCGTTATTTTGGTAAATGAGTCCCATCCTATAGTTTTTTATTCTATTTATTTGATTCCTTGTATATACTCAACAACAATATCACTTCTTCTTTTAAGTATCTATTCAATGTGGAAAAAGGGACGTATCTGTGTTTTTTTAAATATTCACTCTTAGCTCGAGAGTAACTTCCATGTTCAAAATGAAAAACGGTGGTCTACCGTTTGTTTTCCTCTTTTTTTGTGTATGTGTGTGGGCCCCCCAGTTGTTTCGAAAACCTAACACTGGCGAAGTGTTAACAAAACAAGCTACTACTTGAGTACCACTCATTTAGCTGATCAAAATGGAAGAAGAGCGAATGGAACTAGATGTGAGTGAATGATAGTTGACAATTCACAGAATTCTTGCTAACCATATAAAGGAATCTGAACTTTTGAGACCAAACTCTCTATTTTTAAGAGGTGTTGATAACCTCTCTGAAAAGGATATCAAATCCTATGTTAAGCGCTACGTAAATGACCACTTCAAATTTGAATGGATCAATGACACTTCGTGTATGTGTTTATCTTAAAGTTTGTTTGTATTTCATTGTTTTTCTCTGTTGTTACTTTCTTGAATTGCTTTCTAACACATTATCAAGTGAATATTGTCTTTGAAGAGAACGAACAAGCATCTAATGCACTAAAGTCCTTGTCACAAGATACAAACTCAGAATTGGACAGCAGTAATGAGAGACTTGCCCACCAGTTTGATCCAAGTCAAAAAGATGTCGAATTCTGGACACGAGTGTCCAAAATTGGTGATAAAAAGGTCAAACACGCTTCTCAATACTCGAGATACTACTTGTTAAACCCAGATGAAGAGAAAAAGTATAAGATGAAGAGGAATCTTGAGAGAAGATACCGTGATCGTGAACCACTTGGTAGAAGAGCTCGAATGTTATCTGATGAAGACGACGACGATCAGGATCTCTTCCCTGAGAAGGCTAGCAAAATCAATGATAGTGATAAAGATGAAAGAATAAATCCATTATCTGAAAGAATGAAAAATCCTATATCTCAGAGGCTACAGTATTCCAATGTTGAACAGTCGTTGAACAATGAAGGAAATTCTTTGTCACAGAATGATCTAGACGACGACGATTTATTCAAAAGGTAACTGTCTTGTTTCGATACAATACGCGAAAAGACTACATACAGTTAATAATAAAATATGATGATAAAAAAGATAGGAGTAATCATTCACACTAGTCGAGAGTAATGAGTGACAATCCTCAACTAATATGTTGTTGTTGACAAGAAGAATGACCTCAACCCTCTGGTAAAACAAAGCTAGAGAAAATGAAAATAAACGACATTATGAATTAAGACAACATGGTATCAAAACTTCAGAGAAGCAAAGAGAGACCAGCAACAAGCACTGAACCAATTCCAACACCGTAAACATTGGCATTATTTTGACTAACTTCCTTTCTTGTGTTGTTGAATCTACCGTAAGAGTGGGTGCTTGTATGGTTTGGCTCCTTAGATCTGGAAGTCTTGTTGAATCTTCCGTAAGAGTGGGTGCTTGTATGGTTTGGCTCCTTAGATCTGGAAGTCTTGTTGAATCTTCCATAAGAATGGGTACTTGTATGGTTTGGCTCCTTAGATCTGGAAGTCTTGTTGAATCTTCCATAAGAATGGGTACTTGTATGGTTTGGCTCCTTAGATCTGGAAGTCTTGTTGAATCTCCCGTAAGAGTGGGTACTTGTATGGTTTGGCTCCTTAGACTTTGATGTCTTGTTGAATTTTCCATACTTGTGGGTACTAGTGCTAGAAGTAGCAGTTGGTACTTCAGTGGTTTGTTCTTGTGCAAGAACACCCAAACTTAACATACCAACGGACAAAATAGTGGTGAACTTCATTCTTCAATATTGAACTAACTCCCTACTCTCTATCAAGGACAAATACCTGAGAATTGTCTAATTGTTTATGTGAATTGATGAAAAGAAGAATTCTTCGAAAACGTTTTTTTCCCTCTATTTCCCCTTCGCTGTTTTGATTATCCCTCAACCGGCTGTTAGTGTGGTGTTTTCTTTTTTTTGCCTGCTTCTTCTGTCCTGTCCACACCCACACCTGCCGAAATTTTGGTCCGTTTTGGGTTAATCTGTGGTTGGTCAATCCTAATTGGGAAGCGCATGTTGCATCTACCATACAAAGCGGAACTGTTTTGTTTTCTTTTTTGACCGTTGCCTTCTCTTCCGGCTGGTAAAGTTTACGCCAAAATTGCTCTCTTTCTAAAACAATTGCGTAAGAACATCCCAAAGCGGAAATACTCGGAACGGTATAAAGTACCCGTTTAAAAGAAACTTCTGAATGATAAAGCCAAAGTCTCAAGACTACGTGAGATTGGGAGGAGTTGTGATTGTTCGGTCATATTATATACAGGCATATACAGTGTATCATTGATTTCAGTGAATTAAAATGTGGTGGGCTTCTTGCTGACAATACCATTTTGAAAATTCTACTCTTTTTGATTGGGCCGACATATCGCTCACTACTGTGTTTACAAAGTTGCGTCTGTTTTTTTTTCCCGTCTTTCGCGAAGGATTGAGAAACTGTACAAATGTCGCCTTCACCCTGTCTTAACTCGGATTCGGTTTGGTTTGAGCAACATCCATATGTAATAGTCTCCTATATGCCTGGGCGAGGTAAATAAAATGAGCATCGGATGCACATCACAATCGCAAATCTGTCGAAGGAATTCTGCTAGATAGACTTGACGGTCAATACTGGAGGGCAAATCTGGCGAAAAATCAGTATATATGATATTAATTGTGTCTTCATGACAAGCATTTTCATTTATACAAGTTGATCTGTATTGCTTCGATAAGGTTAACGAGATTTACCGGAGCATAGCGAACGCTAAATCTCGAATCACCGGTACCTTCGCAATCAACTTGCGGTGCGCGACCCTTCGGGTATTGACTTGAATGTCTGGTCCTTCGTTGATAAAATGATTTCGTTTATGTAGTCGCAAGCGTGTGTATGGTGTGTATGGTTAGAATGATACTAATCTGAGTCCTGTTAGTATGGAAAAGCTTTGTCTCTCCCTTCATGTGTTAAAGAGGAGATCTCGAAGCCAAAAAAAAAAACACTTTCTCAGAGAGTATTGATAACAGTGAAGCGACCTGTAGATCTCTTCTGTTGTTATGTTCCAAATTGGGATTTTAATCAAAAGCACCGTCACGTCTAATTTCTTCTAACGCTTTTTGTGCTACCCGTGTTGTATTCCTTCGTCCACCTTTTATTCTATCAGCCATGGTTCCATTATCAGGTTCAGGCTCAGATAATCATGGTTGTTGTGATAAATCTGTGATCTCTGCATGGGTATTCAGTGACAGGACTTGAAGGTTTCTAAGTTCTATATCTTGCTCTCATATCAGGTCAGTTGTCCTGTTTCAATGATTACTGTGTCTTCTTGTTGTGTCATACCTTCATCCGTTTGAAGTTGCTGCTGTGTTTCAGGATTAGCCGCTGATGTTCCTTCTTCAAGTTGAAGGCTTTGTCTGGTGATCCAGGGAAGAGTTCTTCAAATTGTCCTTGAATATTATCTATAATTCCTGTTTTTACTATTTGATGTTCTATTTTTGGCCATTCTTCTGTTATCTTTCAACTTTTTGCGTATAAAGCCGTATTGATTTTGTGTCATTTTGTGTTGATATTAATTCAGAATGTAAACAACACCTACAGAAATTGGAAACATCCCTACATTTTGGCGACTGCTAGGACAACAGAGTACCAGGGTTATATAAAGATAAAACACGGTGTGGGCCATTTTGAAAGAACTACATGTCCAATGAAACTGAAAGTTGGTATCCTTGATGATATAGGTCTGTTCTACATTTTAATATACCAGATTTTCCAAATATTGTTTTGTTGTTGAGATATAAGCAAATTTATACGTTTTCTCTTGATTATACCATACAAATCTATGAACAGTTACATCTTAGAAAATATTGTAGAATACATACTCAGACTCTGTATATCTTTTAGTTCAAATGTTACCTACAGTTTGATATATTTTGAGGAAAATTTAAAGCTGGTTTGTTATTTCAGTTAGTATCATTCTATATCATCATAGCACCATGTACCGTTACTCCAAATTGTACAACGTTTTCCTCAAAGATCAGGCAGGGAAAAAAAAAGCGAAAGAGCGCAAAATCGTGGTGGGATCTTGAGACGTTGTGGAAAAACAAGCATCAAGAATAACAACAACAACAACAACAAAAGGTAAAAGAGGCTCTAATCATCCCTGAACTGCAAAACAAGAGGGGATCTCTTAAAGTCTGCTAAACATATATCACAAGAATGAGCAAATCTAATTCACTAAGCAAATATAAGATTGTATTCCTTGGAGAACAAGGTGGTATGTTTTAAATCGTTTGCTTTCCTTCCCCGAATGGATGGCTCAACTCAGAGTTCTTTTCACTAACCACGCTGATCGAAAGTTGGTAAAACTTCCTTAATCACCAGATTCATGTATGACACTTTTGATGATAACTATGCTGTACGTATAAATCACTCTTGTCTACGTGTGGATTACTAACTTGATATTTTAAAGGCCACAATTGGTATTGACTTCCTTTCCAAGACCATGTATCTTGACGACAAGACAGTAAGACTTCAACTCTGGGATACTGCAGGACAGGAGAGATTTAGATCATTGATCCCTTCTTACATTAGAGATTCTCATGTTGCAGTTGTCGTATACGATATCACATCCAAGAAATCATTTGACCTGACAAATAAATGGATAGAAGACGTCAAAGCGGAAAGAGGAGAGAATGTGATACTGTGTCTTGTGGCTAATAAGAATGATCTTGTTGATAGTAGACAAGTCTCCGTCGAAGAGGGGGAGAAAAAAGCCAAAGAGCTCGGGTGTCAAATCTTCATAGAAACGAGTACCAAACTGGGATATAACGTGAAGAGCTTATTCAAAAAGATCGCAAAGAGCCTTCCTGATTTCGAAGAACCAAAGAGTGAGAATCCAGAGAGTAAGTCTTTTCATTTTATACCATGTCTATTAGACTGTTCTTATACTAACAAGGTCATAGTGATTGACATTGCGGTTGATAACAAACCTCAAGGTGAAACCCAATGCCAGTGTTAATCGGAATTCTAACAATTGAACAATCTAACAACAGATATCGTTCTTTAGGTTACTCATACATACAGCTCTACAACTTGATTACTTAAATAGGTGCTTGTAACTCTATATCGAACATCCAATTAATAGGAACTCTTTTTGGTTCATGAAAATGTACCATTCCGTACTCATGAGCACCGAATGACAGTGGTTTCTTTAAGAGGAGCACGAGTGCACTCCTTGTGTTTGATTTGATAAGATGGAGGAAGCCAGACATTTGATTAATATGTTTCTGGAGCAGTCGACATCTCTGTCGACAGATACATGGAGTCTTGTAAGATTGTATACGACCTTCTTTAGCATAAATGCGAAGGGTCTTGTATCCAAGCCCGAGAAGAGCTTTCACCTCTCTGATTAGAATGGGTGTTTTCTCTTCATGGCTAATAGTAGTCATATAGTAAGGACTTTTGGCGCTGTAGTTATAGAGCAATACTAATGTTAAACACAAAAACAATAGTTATTGGAGTATATAAACTACATGGAATCGGGTGATGTGGCAACTTGGTACGCTTCATTGTGTTGTATTTATGCTGGACATGGTAACTTCCTTCCAAATTTCAATTTATGCCATTTTGTTCCCGTCAAAAAAATAGCCGACAGGGAACAAAATGGAACAGTTTACCACAAAATGGCACTTTTTTGAGCTGTTGATAGACCTCTCACCGTTATTATGTTGTTGCCCACAACCAGAAAATCCACCAAAACTTCACGAAGTCAAGGAGAAAAAAAATTCAGGGGGATTCTCACACTTTAAGTTATAAACAGAATTACTCTTTACATTTCAACGATGATGTCAAGAAACCTTGCCTTTGTTACTCGTGCCAGACCATCTACAAACTTTGTGAGAGCGCTTGCCACCCGTGCTGATGTTACTCCAAAGGCACTTGCCACTGATTACCCGTTGGCATCTCAAGACAACACCCCATCCAACAAAGTTGATTATGTTTTGACTTCCCTTGACGCGGTTACGAACTGGGCTAGAAAGTCATCTTTCTGGCCAGTTACTTTCGGTCTTGCATGTTGTGCCGTCGAGATGATGCATGTTTCTACACCACGTTACGATCAAGATCGTCTTGGTATCATTTTCAGAGCCACTCCAAGACAATCCGATATCATGATTGTTGCTGGAACCTTGACCAATAAAATGGCACCAGCGCTAAGAAAGGTCTATGATCAAATGGCTGACCCAAAGTGGGTCATCTCTATGGGCTCCTGTGCCAACGGTGGTGGCTATTACCATTACTCTTATTCCGTTGTGAGAGGTTGTGATAGAATTGTTCCTGTGGATGTCTATGTTCCTGGTTGTCCTCCAACTGCTGAAGCTTTGATGTATGGAGTTTTTAGACTCCAAAAGAAGATGGTCACCACAAAGATTACCAGACTTTGGTACAGAAAGTGATCATCTCCTGTTCTTTTTCTTTTCCTTTGCTGAGGTTTTTATTTATTTATATTGTGTGTAATCCTTGAAGGAACAAAACAAATACCAAAGAAAAAGGAGAAACACCACATATTTATTTATTCACTACATATCATACACCGACTATTTATTGACATTTTAGATTGCTGTAATCCATAGTGGTTTTCGTTCATGAAAATGTACCATTCCGTGTTCATGAGCATAATAATGGCAGTGATTTCTTTAGAGGAGCATGGATGCACTCCTTGTGTTTGATGCAATTAAATGGAGGAATCCAGACGTTTGACTAATATATTTCTGGAGCCGCTGACATCTCTGTGGACAGAGACATCGAGTTTTATATCCAGGTCCGAGAAGAGCTTTCGTCTCTCTGATTGGGATTAATGTTTCCTCCTCATGGCGAATAGTAGTCATATAGTAAGGACTTTGACGCTGTAGTTGTAGAGCAATACTAATGTTAGGCACGAAAACAATGGTTATTGGGGTATATAAACCGCATGAAATCGGGCTACTTGGCTACTTGGTAGGCTTGACAGTGTTGTATTTATGCTGGACATGGTAAACTCACTGTCAAATTTCAATTTATGCCATTTTGTTCCCGTCAAAAACCAGCCGTCAGGGAACAAAATGGAACAGTTTACCACTAAATGTTGGTTTTTTTTGAGCAGATGTTGTTTGCCTTTCTTCATGATCAAGGAAACGAGTTTACGAAAAATCCGTTTCCAGCTTTTGATGTTCGGGTGTGATCGCTGGGTTAATCGACGTGGATGGTAATAATTGATTGTTCCACTCAAATATTCCCGCCCTGTGCCAGCCTCAGTCTAAGAGAGATACAATCTCTAACCCCAGGAACTGAGATCCCCATGGTTAGTATGAACGGACTACAATTTTGTGTAGACTATACGAGTCATGAGGAGTATTATCGGGGACATTCGTCGCTGGAGGAGTTCTTGAATGAGTACTACATGAGTCATTTGACTGGTAGACATCATACTACTAGTCCAGTACCACTATGTACAACAAAGACGAGGACTGAACCTTTGGACGAAGAATTACAGCAAAAATATTCGAAATCTCACCGGATGTGGAAGCCAGTACCTCGAATGACTTCGCGTACAGAAGATGATTTAGTGGATGACAATGGGTTCAAATGTTTTGGTCCTTCCAAGGAGAAGGCTTTCATCAGCTATCTTCACACCCCTGTCACCTTTGGAGAATCTCCACTTCCTGCGCTCGTGTATCACACTTCTTGTGAAGCTAATGATAACATCATTACAGTCGGAGGTGTTATTGCTCATCATCAAGGGTATCAAACAGGAATTTTAGACGTTTCAAGGTACAAAGTTCGTGGAGTGAATATGCCTCTTCCGATCAACTCTGTCCTTTTGAATCACCCAGCAGTGCTTCCTAACACCGATGTCTTTGTAATTTCATCTTTAACCAATCAGATTACTAAAGCCAACGTAACTGGTGATATCCCTCCTCCGTTACTTTGCATGAGCTCTAGCAAGATTACAAAACGTCACATTTTTTACTATGGGGGATTTGAGTTACTCAACGAGGTAACTTATAACGAAGACAGTGGAGAGTTCATGATTAGCAAAAGCACCAGATTGAATAATAGTGCATATGTACTTGATACTGTGACTATGATGTTCAAGAAATTTGAACTAATTGCACAACCTAATAAGCTTAACAGGTTTCCCATTACGGTTCCAAGGTTCGGCCATTCATCAACCTCAATAGCTGCATCAAGGATTTCTAATTACGATCTCAAAAATGACACACCTGCTACAATCTTGATTATGGGTGGTTATGGACAGGTTTCTGGTCTGGAGAAATATGAAGCTATAAAGGACCTATGGAAAGTCGAATTGTCGATTGTGTATCAAGGCACTCATGGTTATATAGAATTTGGTGATGTTGTCCTGGCAACACCAATTCCTGTCCCTAAAGATGCCCCTATTCCTTCAGGAAGAGCTTTCCATTCATGTGAAGTATTCCGGGTTGAGAACGTCTTTGGTTCTAACCTTCGTGATACCAAGATTACGTCGGACCCTTCTAAACAAAGCTTAGCAAGGTCTTCCACTCCCTCCAGTGCAATTTCCGAAAGACAGCTTGATTTGAAGCTGATAGTTCACGGTGGCACTAATGGAGAGGAAATTTTCGGTGATGTTTGGTACTTTGATATTGACCAAGAACTTTGGGAAAAAGTTCCAACGTTTTTCCACGACGATCAATCTAGCAAAGAGGTCCAGTTTAAGAATGTCGGGCACCGTGGTCTGATTATTGACAACTTTTTTGTTGCACTCCTAGGAGCAAACCCTATTGATTTCCCAGCATTGTCCGAGTCTAACAATGATTCTGAAATACGGGACATATCCAGTGCGCGTTTCTATTCCAAAGAAACACCTTTTGGAAAACTGTGTCAACCGCACACCTACGAAATCTATTCTCTTCATATCCCATCAAGAACATGGAGGCTTTACGATGTATACCATTCTTACAGGCTTCCTAAGAACGCTTCAAATCTTTCGTACTTTGGCAATGTTGGTTACACTGTTGTTAATAGTAACTTAAAAACATTCATTATTGGAGGAAATCTCCTGTCTAATCCTTTTTCTGGAAAAGAAGACATGACAGGTCTGGTTCTTCTCCATAACGCTGTGAGCATATTTGAGTTCCCTTTGAATTTGAGTGATGGTGATATACTAAAAATATGACACTTCTATTACACAATGGTGTTCGTGTGTATTGGAAATCATGTTTATATGGACATTGTAACTTGAAGCGTTCGAAATTTGCTAGAAATTATAAACGCTGTTATTATCCCATGTACTGAAGGAAACTTAATGAAGGTAGTCAAAAGTGAGGATTCCAAGTCTACACATCTCTCTTGGAAATGCTTGTTCTGCGTAATATCAAGTTGATTAATTGCAGGTAGAATAGTGTGAAATTAATAGGAAGTTTATTGTGATGTACTTTTATGAGCTAATCTAGGTCTATTTTCCAGTCGGAGAATTACCATGAAGAAACTATTTGCATTTGATAGCACACCGACTAAAACGAGTCAAAAAAAAAAAAAAAAAAAAAACAGAAAGAGATAATGTACATCGATGAAGTCACGATAAAGTCACCAAAGATGATTAAGCACAACCTTGAATACTACAGATGGAAAACGGTTCTTATTGTAGTAGCGACTGAAGAACTCTGGAATGAAAAGTCTCTTAGCTCTTGAGGTTTACCCGCTTTAGAGTGCGAGGTGATTTTTTTTATCTCATCTGAAATTAAAGAACTCAATACTTATGATATGAGGTAAAAGAATGCAAATATCCAGATTACTGTGACCTTTGACCATGTTCTATTCCCAGTAAATAAAATTGATTTTACCTTATCTTTTTCACATACATTTATTGTATCAGGTTTGTTCAGATATGGCGATGTGGTTTCTCCTTAAGTTTCGGAGTTTCAATCATTCACCCTTCATTTATCTAATGAACAAACTTTCAACTACAATAGTTCCTTCGCATTGGGCAAACTACTAATAAATAGCCACATTCTCTGGACGCTTGTTGATATTTAAAGTTCCAAGTCCAGCGAAAGATGTCCAGATTTCTTCTATAATGAGAACCAGAGAGCACTTTTCTGTAAATAAAGGAATCTATCCGCATAATCATCCGGAAACCTGAGAAACTCTTCTTACATCCAGACATCAACTTGCTCCTTTAATCCCGTAGAACTACCTCTGTCTGTCTTTGTATTTGTTTGTTTTTGAAATCAGGCTTCAACACTAGTGGTAGTACCTTCAAATTTACTTCTTTTGCTATCATATACAGTATTGGTAACCTTTAAAATACTTGGTATGGTAATAATTTAATTGGTATCAATTTTTCTTAATTCCTTCTTAAAAATGGTTTTTTCGAAAATTACAAAAAATTTAAGAACTATTTAAAATTAGATAAATGAGCTCAGATCCTGGTAAATATGAAAGAGAGTTGAATATTCAGTTAATTTAACTATATCACGTAGATCATGAGTCAAAATCGAGCCAATTCTTAAAGTTGTTTAGAGAGTTCTTGGTTTGGCGAAGTAACCAAAGAACGCATCCAGGTGCATATTCGTTTGTTTTGTGTGATATTCGACATTCGGATTACTTCCGGATTTCTTGTTCAATAAACCGGATATCAATTTATCTTAAGATGCCTTATGGCTGGCCTTAACCAATCACATCGAATCCTATTTCTTTGAGATTCGAATACTCTACGAGGGTTTAAATAGGACACGTTAAGCCTCATATCGCCTCTTTTTCTAGTTGCTTAAGAACCAATTTTATCTTATATTTTCCATATCATATGATAAAGAATCTATCTTATTCTAATTGTTCATATTGCTAGAAATATTTCGAACCACACATCGTCAAAAAGAATACCCACTGAATACCTATTATTGATATTTGGTTCTGTGATATATTGTGACGTCATTATTATTATAAATATTAAGCTGAACCCTGAGGAGCACATTTGCATCGGATGCCTTTTAGATTTTGAAAAGTGGGCACTAGAAAAATTGTGTTTGTTAGTCTTGGTGCTTATTTCACAGTGACTTGTCTAACGGAGGGGCAAGCTATAGGAAGGACGAAAGATGAATTTCTCGTGTTTCTCTACACCCTGACCACTGCTAAGTTCAGATGTTTACAAGCAATAAGCTAGGTCACAAAATGATGCAACGTGTACAGCATTAACACACTTTACCAACCCATCATCAAGGGTTTTCCTTTAGGCTCACAGATTATTTTAATTGTGAGTTTTCTGCGCAAATTTTGGTAGGTGTAAGATTTTGAGTTTGCAAAAGGCTATACAATTGTTTGCCTCATGTCAGATATCCCGAGGGATATTCCTGGCTTGCAAACAATTGCACTTACCCTGACTAGTTTAGCCAGAACATTATCTGATGTTGCTTGTGACATCTTCAGGAAACGAGTGTTACGTGATTGATGATATATATAGTCGGTGAATTAATCAACCATCATCTTCGTATTCATCGAGAGAAATACTTTTTCTAGTCTAGACTCCAGACTGCAGAGTTTTCCTATTAGGTTCTTTAAAATCACAGAGAAAAAAATGAAATAGCTGTGAAATGGGAAAAACACGAACAATGCTCTCTTTCCTCATAGCCTGAAAGGTAAAAAAATACCCATGTGTATCTTGGTATTTCATCCGTATTTCGCATGAGTTCAATTCGTTAACAAACACTTCTAGGCTTCTAATATTTTTAATATCCCGCTCCTATAGTTTCGTGTAGATGCCTTCCTTAGTTAATAGTCCTTCCGGTTCTAAAACATCGTGCGTTTTGTCTCTTGTGCAGTGCTATATAATTCTAACCAGTGATCAGACTTTTCAATATTCTTCTCCAGTTTAAGGACTAGTAGGCCTATCTAAGATGTCAAGATTTTAACGTGATCAAATACATCTTGATGAACCATAGTTTCTTTAACGGTCAAGAGGGATATTGTACGGAATTTCTAAAGGAACCCTCAAATTTTAAGGGAGCTGTGCACCTCGCTTAAATACAGGAACTGTTGGTCTAAAGAAATCACCAGTACCATGAGCCGTGGATGCAAGCTTATGCGAATTTTACGAACTAATAATGGCTCAATATGCATACAACTCCTATCTTCTTAAATGTCCATATTATTGGATTTTCTTTCCACCCGTGGAGCCATACGATATAGTTAGATATATGAATCTTAAATGTATTGCCAAAATGGAATAATCTCTTTTTTTTGTGAACAACAATATATATACACAAGCCTGGATTCTCTCGAGAACCCGATGAGATTAGCATCTGTTATTAATGCAGCATTATGCATTAATAACAGTATGTAGCTGCCTGATTTCAAGTAAGGCGTTAAATCCTGAATATTCATTGCATGATTTATTTCACCAGTGTGCTCACACCGGGCCAGTGATGAATTATTTCATGACAATTCGTAACAGACTTGGATTTGATGTGGATTCTCCCGTAACAGCAGATGAGGTAATTTTTCATACTTATATCTCTATGATGTCAAGGTGTCTTCTAACTTCGATCTTATTATAACCCACATTGTTGATCAATCGTACTACACAGGTAACCTCAAAAGCAAAGCCCTGTAGGTCATCTTTAGATTATATCATCCTTAGGTCTGGCCCTACATCTCTCAAAGGCTGTTTTCAAAAGTAGAAACAAGTACGCCTTATATGCACATCAATGAACAATGATGCATACATCCATGACCCAAAACCCATACCAATTTCTTGTCACTTATTAAAGTCGACTACAAACGCGGGCCTTGAATCGCATTAAGGTTCCAAATGCCAACCAGGAATTGAACACTGCTGAAGACAAGTTTCTAGCCGTGTGACAACTGCTAAGAATATCGTGATCTGTCGATAGTCAAGTTTCAGTTCACTCAGATGTGTGAAATCTTAATAATGTGTGGAAATCCACCTTCCGTGCTCACTTGAACTGGTTGGATAAATTCACGCACGTAAAGATCTTCATTATCCCCAATATATCGAAAACAAGAGTTGGTAGTAACTTGGAAAATATTCACTTGTCTTAAGACAGTTCCACTATACTTTGACAAAAACAACAAGCTATTACCATTTTTACAACTTATTTACATTTTCACGATTGCATGACCTCCCCAACCACATGAAATTTTATCAACAACTACTTTGTCTTTTACTATTTTTCTCCTTTACATGGGCAGATGACACATCATCGACGGAACCAATAGAATTCAGCTTTAGTACTGTTACTACTGACTTGTACGTTGAGACATCTCTATCACAGGTATGTGACTATGACTCTATTATTGACACCATAAACGGGCATGTGTACTCGTATATGTTCACCATAACAGGACAAACAACTTCATCAGGTTCCTTATTGAACCTTGTCAAGTACAGAAAGTTTACACTCACTTGGTACTT
>JAJMLQ010000154.1:0-112710 GCA_030569715.1 Williopsis samutprakarnensis
TTCTGACAAGGAGTCTGTAGTTTCTTGTAATGCTACTGTTGTTAACAAACCATTCCAAGAGACTGTGGCTGTAAGTGTCTCGTTGTTGAAGCCACCACTTGGTGTCTTCGCAGCTTCAAGAACTTCAATTTCTGCAGTATCATTGTTGTTGTTCACTGGTGCAACTCTAAGCTGGAGTCCTTCGAGATCAAACACAACGTAAACCTCTTGCAAAAAGACATCTCCCAAGATATAACTGAGTCCTCTAGTTCCAGAATAGATGTTGAGTGCACACTCTTTATGCGATGAGTCAGTTGCGACCAAGAACTTCTCGAGTGGGATATCGACTGCTAGACCATCAAAGTTGAAGCCAAATGTTATGTTCGTGCTCTTTTCTGGACAGCGAACAAGATATTGACCCCAGCTGTCTGAATAAGTAGCTTTCAGAACCTCAGCTATATTTTCAACGGCATTCTGTGGTAAGTAAACTTCTGAAGTTCCCGAGTCGAACAAGACACTGGTGGTATTAGACAACACTTCAATCTCAACCTCACCATCGTTTATGTCAATGGAGTTAAGATTCACATTGAATGTGCTAGGCTGAGACATGTTCTGGCCAGCTACAAGTGGAAGAGTGACAAGTTCCCCTTCGTACTTTGAATGATCAATTCCTCCAAAAAGAATGTAACCTTCAGCATTTTCCTCATCCAACCACATTGAAAAGGCTGTTCTCTTAATCAAACCAGTCTGTTTTAGAGCCGAAGGTAAGTTTTGATAAATGTAATCAGTGGGCTCAAATTGCTCAAATGATAACCCACAAATTGGAGTAGCGTTCGAAAAGTTGGCTACACCAAAGGTAAAGTCATTCAAAGTAGCATTTCCAATTGTGACAACACCATCAAGGTAAACTCCCGCTGCGACAGTGGTATCACCATATGCAATCATAAAGGTTGGATGATCCCCTTCAAGAACTTCCACATCAACATCAAGGATTCCATACTCCTCACAGCCAATTGTTGCTGCTTCTGATGAAACGGAGATTGTTTCACTCGCTGCTGGAAAGACAATTTCTCCTCCTCGATTAGAAGAACAGTATGGGTTATTTGGAGCATTAACCCAAAAGTCACTTGAGCCGGTATCAAGATGAGTAAAGATCTCGGTTCCATTCACAACCATTCTAGAGCCAAAGTAGATACCACCTTCATAGAACATATCTGCATAAACAGTGCCATCACCTCTTTTCGAAAGCTTAGGAATCTTTTTGGCTGAATGAAAATCGTTGCCTCTAAGGACATCGAACTTCATTGGAACAGCATTAGAAAATGCTAAAGCCGCAAAGGTTGAGCCGATGATTAAGTTTGATAATTTCATAATCGTATACAGATTTTTGAACTTCTTCTGGGGCAATTGGGCATGTCGAAAATGTCTACAACGTGTCTTTCGGAGCGTTTATATAATTTTCACTAACTTCTCAGGCCGCAGCAACTGCAATAGTAGTATTCATTTTCTCGTTACGTGTCGAACAATTTGAGAGCTGCATGCGTATCGAAAACTCGTATATATGTACATCATAAAATATCTCATGTGGGACCATAACTTACATGCAAGGAAAAATTCGAGATCGTATTTGAAGATATGACGTGATCATCATGCTATGCTTCAAAACTTTGAGGCGTTGTTCTGATTGAACTAGATTGATCTTTCAATTCACTGTTTGTACCACAGGTGAGTTTGTTTAAAGCAATGTTCAGTTCACCATTGTTTATTCTTTCATTGATGCAGCCAACTCTTTGACATTCCCACTCGTATCTCCAAGAATATGTTTCTTGTATTGATGCTTCTTCTATACACTCAGACGCAGGCTATGCAAGGCAGGGTGACAGGTCTCACTATTTCTTCAGAAGTAAACAATACTTTACCACATTTTCACTAGCCTTGAAAACCATGCAACTTTTCTAGATCTCTTACGAAAGCCTTGTTTTAAGGGGAACGCTTCAACGTTACTCCTATGTCCTGGTATTGTCTCAAGGATGCAATCTGAAAATCTCTGTAAGGTGTGTTGCTTCCTTGAAGACTTTGAAACTATTTTAAAACTACATTGTTGGTGTAACAGCTTGAAAGCATACCCTTTGCTGCGACAAAAGATGGACGAATAAATCTCCTTCAAGTTACCCAGTACGTTAAAAGAATCCGCTTTTTACTTTCCCTTTCAAATTCGGTATGTTAAAATATTTAACACAGATTAGCTTTCATTCGTACAACACCTGCATGATAGACGCTAGCCAATATGCATAAAATTGCTTTGATGACTTCATCCTTTTTTCCTCGTATTGCATTCTTTCGAATCAATTTCTAGTTATATATGGTCTTTGGAGATATTCCCACCAAGAATATTCGGAAGAATCTCTAATATTGACACATCTACATGCACTTTACGTACAATATTATCCTTTGTATGTGAGGATAATGAATTAACAATAGATGTATGATTTTTCTAGTACGGCTCAAGGTGCAATTGGCCTATCTTATGTTGATCTGCCATATTTCACACATGCTTTCGTAACTGGGGAATATTCTCTATTGAATAAAAGATGTTATATCAGCACGTGCTTATAATTTGTTCGCGTTGGAAGGGAATCACTCACTTGCAAGGATATGTAATATCTCGTGTATGTTGCATAACTTCTACATGAAAACGCCACTCTATAGATAAAGTAGTAATATTTCAATTTGAAGATAGGCATCTGAACTAAAACAGAAATAAACGTGATGATTAAAACAAAATAAAGAGAGTTATGATGCTGAAGAGGGAAAAGTCGGAACGTTTGCAACCAATGTTAGCAGACGACTGTGCATATGGACTGCTAGAACCAGTAGCTGTCCTAGAAAAAAGACCATTTGTAGAGCCACTGATGACGCTAAGTAGAGTGGTGCCACTGGACTCTGTGATTGGAGTGGAAGACTTTATACCCTGAACTTCATCGGTAACAAGCTGTGAATTCACAGCCGATGCAGAACCAGGAACTGTCATGGTCAAATGCGCTGTTGGTGTTGAACCATCACTTGCAGTTGGACCAACAGAGCCGACCATTTCAACACCATCACCCATATTACTACTGTCATATTTACAGGGGCCATTTGCACCTGGAGACCATCCAAATCGTAAACAACATAGACACTTCTAAGGAAAGTGTCGCCAAGGATACAACGACTAGAGCCTGTTGAAACGATAGCACATGTTTTGCGTGAGTCGTCAACAGCAACAAGAAAATCGTCTAATGGGACTTGAATATCAATGGTATCAAAAGAGAAGGTGAAATTGATACCGGTAGTAGACCTTGGACAGTAGAGAACGTAAAAGCCTTGTTTCTTATCATAAGTGGCATCTAGTGCATTGGCAACCTCGTCCACGACGCTTTCTGGAAGATATGTAAACGAAGTACCTGAGTCCAACAGACAGCTGTGCGGATCGAGAAGTACATTGACACTTGTCTTGCCATCGCTAAGAGACAAGCCGTTGAGGCTGACATGGAATGTAATAGGCTGCTCAAACTGACTGTAGTAATTGAAGAGTGGCATTGTAGTCAAGTCACGGGCATGTTTGGAGTGGTCGATTGCACCGAAGAGAACAACACCTTCAGTAGTGTCTGAATCCATCCACATGGTGGAGTACATGTTTCTCGGTAGGAGGCCTGAAACCTTTAAAGCAGAAGGGTGATTCTGATATTGGAATGCACCACCAAAACTATCCATATATGAGCCCAAAGAGGCTTCATTGCCTTCGAAACCGATACCACATATTGAAGTAGATGTGTTAGAGGTATTTGCAATGGCAATGGTCAATCCATCAAGTGTAGCGTTACCGAATGAAAAGACAGAAGTGCCGTAATAGCCAATAGCATATGTCCAATCACCATATTGAATCAAAAACAGTTGATCATCTGTGCTCCATTGCTGAGTTTCAGTATCGAATACACCATACGCTTGACAATCGAGAGAAGCTTCGGCTTGCGATATGGAAGTTGAGGACCCTCTTTTCTCCAAAGTTGGAGTGAGTTCTGGACTCGACTTCTCTGGATGGACTTCGGCTGGCTTTTCAGCAGATCCAGCACCTCTTTCCTGTAACCATGGAAGGTCAATTGGTGAGGCCCCATGGAGCCTCACCTTTTTGGAGCCCCCCCTCCCCCGTTGGGCCTTCAGTAAGGGTTTGTAGCACCGTAGACCCACAAATCGCTAGAACCGGTTTCTATCAAAACACTATACTCGGAGCCTGCTATGGTGATATTAGTAGCGTAGAACACCTGTTCATCCAGTACGTTGGCTCTAACTATCCCACAATCTCTTTTAACAAACGATCTCTTTTGAGCGGTGTGGAAGTCTTTTCCTCTGAGGATGTTAAAACTCACAGGGACTTGGCCAAGTGCAACTGAAGCACTTGCTAACGCAGCAGTAACATGGACTAATCTCATTGGCTATGATCTGGTGTATACTATTGGCCTCACTTCAACAGAGTCATGGCATTCTACAAGGAATATAGGCAGTTTAAAACGTGCTGAGTTCAAGGCTGTGTGCTCATATTCTGGTCATGTCCATTGCTTTGAGTATGCTGTTCAATTACAACGTGAAGAACATTGAAGATAGTATATAGATCTTACATCGAGAGTCACGAAAAAAAGAAGGCAAGTGATCACTCGGCTGAAGCTTAGCCTCTTTCCCTGTGGTCTAAACCTCATTCTGACTTTCATTTAGCCTCCGCATGCTTCCAATGCAAAACTTTTATCCACCCCCAATGACTAACTTTTATCTGCTTATAACGTCCACAACGTTGATAGTCACAACGGCATAGAAACTAAATATGACCCCCCCCCCCGGAATCCGCAATCCACGCAGTGATCATTCAATAATCACACAAAGGCTTGTTCAGTCCCCCCCCCATTTCTATACAATAACCCCATCTCTTGTGCCTAAAACAGAGCCAAGAGGAAGACCGAGATAGAAGCTAAAAGGCGGCGCATGGCGGAGCAGTGTGCACTAAATGACGCATCATTCGCAGTTGATACCAAAGATGAGAACGATGCAGTCGAATTGGGGCCTGCCTGCTTGGCCTGCCCGCTTGGCCAACCTCCTTGGCCTGCCCGCTTGGCTTGGCTGCTTGGCCAACCTCCTTGTGCTGCCCGCTTGGCTTGGCTGCTTGGCCAACCTCCTTGTGCTGCCCGCTTGGCTTGGCTGCTTGGCCTGCCCGCTTGGCCTGCCCGCTTGGCCTGGCTGCTTGGCCAACCTCCTTGTGCTGTAGTCGGCACCAATCATCTCAGCTTGCCGTGAATCAGTGATCTTCACTGGTGCCAGCTGAACTCGGTAGCCGTCGAGATCGTACACAACGTACGCATATCTCAGGAAAGTGCCACCGAGGATGACCCTGCTGGAAAGACGGGCTAACACGGCACAGCGACTTTGGGTCATATCAACAGCACCAGGCATATCGGAGAGAGGAACATGGATGCTGACTCCTTGAAAGTTAAAGTCCCGAGTTATGTCAGTAAGCTGTGCTGAACAATTGGTGACGTGCCAACCGATTGTGTTGTCCCATTGGGCATTCAGCTTCTCTGCGAGGCTCTGAACAGCACCAGGTGGTAAATAGTTGAGAGTTGTACCGGAATCCAGTAGACCAGCGTGGATGGCTCCAACGTGGATGGCTCCAACGTGGATGGCTCCAGAGTGGATTGATGATTTGTCGCCGTTTATGGTAACACCCAGAGATTGGATCTCAACGTCAAAGGTGATGGGCTTGGTGAATCCGTAATCTGCGTATACGTTCACCAACGGCAACATTACCAAGTCACCTTGGTACTTTGCGTGGTCAATGGCACCAAATACGATCTGTCCGTTGGCCTCAGCTGAGTTCAGATACAAAGGATACAAGTTTCTCTGGATGATTCCTTGGTTTTTCAATGCTAGGGGGAAGTTCTCGTAGCTGAAAGTGCCTCCGTACTGTTTCATGAATTGACTATGGGATGCTTCGTTTCCAACGTAGCCAATTCCAAACACTGGAGCAGAACTGTTGGTCAGGTTCGTCAAACCAAAGGTGAAGCTGTCCAATGAAGCACCAGAGACTTCTGGCTTGGAACTGCCCCCCAACGGCCCAGTGCAAAGCTATAATCCCCGTACTGGATGAAGAAGGGCTCCCCACTATCTTTGAAGTTGTCACCATTGTCTTGGAAGACACCACTGCTCTCACAGTCAATAGTGGCCTCAGCAGGATCAACATCTTCTCGGGAACCACTGGTGTCTCTCTTGATGACACTTTGAGTGCCGTGCTTCAAAAGATTCTCTGGTGAAGCACCAATGAGTCTTTCCCTAGTGGGATGGCCACCGTTGGTTTTACAGTACTGGTTATTGGCTCCATAGACCCAGAGATCACTTGAAACCCTGTCCAGCAAGTTGAAGATCGACTGAGTAGTAAACCTCCCTGTTGTACAAGGCTAGGTCAACAGAACCATCTCGTTTGTACAACCCATCAAAAGATTGGCTGTCTCTCTTTGCTGTTTCAAAAGCTTTCACCTCTAACAATATCAATGTCCAGTGACAACTGTGCAAGTGCACCAGCTGCCGTGAACAACGATGTCCATCTCATCCTGTCCCTCTTGTTCTCCTTGTTGTCCTTATAGATCATCCCTCTTTCCGTCTTCTCTGGTGGTGGAGTGGAGGACCCCTTTATATACCCTTGCTTCCAGGGAGCTGTGCAGATCTACACATCGCTATAGATCTACGCCTATTCGTTTGAAAGTTGAAACTGTTCCAATGTAGAGAAGCTCACATATATGGCTCAAGTCGAGTCCATTGGACAGCACAGTATCTCATATATGCTGTCTTAGTAGTGATGCCCAAAGATGCAATGCATACTCGGCACACATCCAGATCTCCTTTCTTAAACGAAGCCAACCAATTGCTGATCTGTTGATCCATTCACTGAAACGCTCAGACGAACTGGGGGTGTACGTTCGAGCTACGTGCTCGTGCTCGTGCTCGTGATCAGCTGTGCTTGGCTGTGCTCAGCTGTGCTCAGCTGTCAAATGGCCTCAGTGGAGGAGGAGGAACAGTGCCAGTGCTCCCTCATGGTGATCCTTTGATCCTCAACATGTGGCTACCCATACATCACAATGCATTCGAAACAAGACGGTGTACATTTACAGCAGCATACCCCTTTGATACGCCGGATGGAAGTCTTTGCTATAACGTCCTATCCGGGCATCTACGGCTTCTTGAATTGACCCCTTTGCTCTCGTCCTGTAGCTGTGGATGTCCAATTTTGAACACTCCAGTGAGCTCCATTCAACTGTACAAAGCTTCAGATCAACTTTCCCTGGTCTTTCAGCTCTTTCTTTGTACGTTTTTCAATGTCCCTGACTTTAATGTCCTCTCTAACATCATACCACCCTTCTTGAATCATTTCAAACCAATTCTGTAAGAAGTCGTTATCTTCAACGTCATAAGTGGACTTTGGACAACGACAACGACACCCTTGTCCATAATCCTTGACGGGACTCAGATGCTTCCAAAAGTTGTCATATCTTGAGCTATACGCTGGCATTTGTAAATACTCATCTGACGGTTCATATGGAGTTTGATTTGGATGGTTTGCAGGGCAGTGTCTTATCACACTGTGCTGGTAACCCAAATCTCTAAAGTAGTGAACTTCGTTGATATCCAACATAAATCCAACGG
The DNA here is from genome assembly GCA_030569715.1 of Williopsis samutprakarnensis. NCBI lineage: Eukaryota > Fungi > Ascomycota > Saccharomycetes > Phaffomycetales > Wickerhamomycetaceae > Williopsis > Williopsis samutprakarnensis. The sequence continues at coordinate 7,702 of JAJMLQ010000154.1, forward strand.
CTAATGAATGGACAGGTGCATCACCCCACCGTTCTGAATAAAACCCACCTTGCTTCTCCAAGAATTGGAAATATGACTCGTATACGGGATTATCCCAAAGATCGACACGAGCAATTTCAAAATTCGACCAGAAATGCTTCAAGTTGTACTCCTCACCGTCAATTCTTTCCCCTGATAGGCCCGGTAGCCTACCCCTATCCTTTGCAAATGCCACAAGTTCTCTGATGTGATCCTCTGGGATATCGTCATCTGTCATCAACGTACCAGACTTCCCCTTTGATGAGAACTGTTTCTTCATGTTGTGTAACAGATCCTCAACAAGGAGCACTTCTCTTACACGGCTTGCAATGTTCCAGAAATTATCGATATTTGCATACCATCTTTTCTGTCTGTTAAGATCAGGCACCTTCACTTTGTTAACCATATTCTGTACAAACAACTTCCAAGATGATCTAGGCTCAAACCCGGACTCTCTAAGCCATGCTCTAGTTGACCTGAAAAGATTAGGAATAGTATCGCTAAATTCTTCAATCATGATGACAAACCCATACTTCTTACCACGTCTTTGCATCTCCATGAATGGATCATAAGGTATATCGCAAAAAAACTCGACATCTGGCTCAACTCTCCAATACCATTGATGCTTCCTCACCAAAGGATGCCTATAGAATCCACCTGAGAAGAATCGACACATCTTGTGATATGAAAGCTTGTTGCCGTACATTATACCCTTATCACCTTGCATTTCAACAGCCTGCTTGAAAGCAGGTGTGCCTTCCACGTCCTGAGGGAATTCCCATAACTCTTGAGATATGGTGCCAAATTCCACTGTCGATGTAGTGTAGTTCCTCACAGTTGACTTGAACTCGTCAGTGAATTCCTCGTCGTTTATCAACACCCATGGATAGTGGAACCATTGGTTGAAATGTCTCTCCAAGGACATGATGCTCTTGATAACACCTTCCAACTCTTCGTTGCGAGCCAGCATCACCAAAGAGGCATCGGCCCTCTCCGGAGACAACCACTGTGGGTCTGAACAGCCTTCGAAGAACACATCATCATGGTCTCCTGGGAATATCAGATGAGAAGGTAGCGTAGCTTCAAACTCCCTCTTCTCCTTCAGTGATTTTACCAGTGTAATTGAACCTATCGTGATCACAACAATGAGTATTAAACAGATGAGTATTAAATAAAGCGGAAGTATACAGCTTCGTAATGATACTCTCCTTTTAAGCAGAACTATGATGTTGTGTGAAAGTCTTGCAAGTCGGAGCATTCTCTCGGTTCAATTCCGCCTCTTCTTGGTGCTTGTGACTATCTTGTGCTTATCAACAAGGTGCTGAAGTAAACACAGCCCATGTTTTTTCTCCTATGAACGCGGTTGGGTTGTGAGCCACGTTATAAAATGTTCCTCGAGATGAGTTGAACAGTGAAAAGATCATATTATATTATATTATATTATATTATATTATATTATATTATATTATATTATATTATATCATATCATATCATATCATATCATATTATACTGTAGGTTTCATAACCCCCGTAAAAAGTTCAAATCCTCGGATATCTCTTCATTCTTCAAGGAATTTGGTGGTTGATAACTCTTGTTGGAGTGTCTCGTAGATGGTTTATCCTTTCTATCTCCAAATAACAAAGAACTCAGATCTCCATCGCTTAACCAGCTCTCCTCTGCACTGGAATACCTCGTCTTCTTACGTCTACCACCTCCAGCAGCAGATGTGTTACCAGATTCGTTCGCACTGGCATTCGTATCTTCGGCTTGAGAAGTGTAGTCATGACGACGTCTGTGTGCACGGGTACGATCACTTCCATACCCCATTGTTGATATTGATGATTCCTTCAGGCTCTGCTGAGATCTGGTGTTCTTGTGTAAATCAATCGCAGTATCCATGTTGTATGAGTGCGAGTTGGCCATGTCCAATAGCACTTTATCCTCTTTCAGCTGTTTGATCTGTTTCTCCAGAGATGCATATAACCTCTCCTTCACCACTTTCACCATCTCGTCGTGCTCCTTATTGGCCTTGTCAACCGCCTCTTGGAACTCCTTCTCAGCTCTATCCGCTTGATACTCTTCCCACAGTCTTAGTCTTACAAGCTCATAGTCCCTCTCTTCTTCCAAGTCCATATACTTCTTCTTCATCTCCTCGTTGGTGCCCGCGTGAGCAGTCATGAGCTTCTGTTGGAGTGCCTGAAGCATACCGCGGTAGTAATAGTCTCTATCCACGCTGAACGATTCCTCAAGCTTATACAGTTTAGATAGAATCGTAGCCCTCTTCTTGTCCTTCTTGTTGGGATTATTCGTACTGCTATTTGTAGAGTTGTTTATCATCATTGGCGCTGGAGCATCTAATTCACGCATACAAACCCTTATGGTTAGTTATCCTTCAGCGATTGTCACTCTTCCATGGCGGCAGCTCAAGAAAGGTGTAAATACAAGTACACTCACACTCCATGTTCGTATGTCCACTGTAGTATCTATCACCCATTTGGTACGTTTTGATGTGCTTCCCCTCTCTCTGTATATATACAATAAAACTTTTCCCTTAGTGTGGTGAAATGTTTATGTAAGGAAAAGGGAGGAAAATTGATTGTTAGGCGCCACGGGAGTATTTACCCGTGAAATTGTTTGGCAGACTAAATTTACACTCTTCTTTTGTCCGCCGGAGCTATTTGGTAACCACGGTGATGGCCTTTCTGGTGATAGTGTTGGGATGTTTTATGACACATACTCGAACACAGGCTCTTTCAAATAAAACGTGAGTGTATAAACTGGTGATACAAATTGCCATATGAAGTGATTCATTGGTTCATTGATAGAAATGGTAGATTTATAGATTAAAACTTAAGAATTTGAAATAACTATCAAATTGTTGTTTAATTGATTTCTCTTTTTAAAAAGAAAAAAAAATCTGGAGTCATTTTTTAATTCAAGAAATCTACTCAATGGGTATTTAATACATAGATTTGGACTCCCATAATGGTAACAATGCTTCTATTAAAACAGATATATTAATTGAAATAGTTGATTAACAAGCATATTCAACGCTATTGCGAGATTACTGATCGTTCCCACCGTTATATTAATTCTGATCAACTATGTGACTTTCCACTTTTTACTTACGCGATTGATTGAAAACATGGAAAGTTGTCATGGAGTTCACGAAAATCAAATCAAACATACAAAAAAAAAACACATAGATCAAACGTAAACAAAACGTAAACAAAGGAGAGAACAACTACCCGCCAGCTATTTCTGACAGAGCGGCTACGTTTGCTCCAGTGGTATCATCATGTCTTCGTATTCATCAACACCATCACAGAGAAAAAAACTCTCCAAGAATCCTTTCAAGGCTCCTTCACCGATTTTGAAGCGTCAGCAGCAGAAACCGTTGAATTTCTTTCTTCAGGGAAGATCCAAGTCCTCCTTGGAACCAAAGACTAAGCCTCTGGAGGATGCTACTGGGAGTGGCTTGAACATCAAATCGACTTCTCAACCTCCAAGGGAGTTGAAGACTTCATCTATGAATTTCCTTTCCAGAACAAGCTCTTCGTTCGACGCAACGGACAAAGATGATGATGTTGTGGAGATTGATCCTCCTATAAAGAACTTCAAGAACTCAAAGCCCCTGGCTTCACGGATGTCGTTATCATCATCAAAGTCAGCATTATCCTCCATTATACCAAGAGAAACTGTGGATATGTCAACTGAGAAAGACGCCATTACCAAGAAACGTGTATCTCACACGGATTCAGGTAAAGTTTCTCAATTCAAGCCGTTAGTAACATTGGGTAAACTTGGAACTGGTGGTCAGGGGACACTAAACTTTGGATCTAAAAAGTTAGTTCCTGCGAAGAGAGCTCTTAACCCATGGGATCAAACTTCTAAGCTTACCAAGACAAAGAACCCTCGTTTGAAACCAACAACTCAAACAGACAAATATCATTCAAGTATAACAACTGCGTTAACGCTAAGCGACGAACAGAAATTGGTTCTTGAACTTGTGGTTAAAAAGGGATTAAATGTCTTCTACACCGGTAGTGCAGGTACTGGTAAATCACTTCTCTTGCGTGAAATTATCTCTGCATTGAACCTCAAACATGGTTCCAGAGCAGTTGCCGTGGCTGCATCCACAGGTTTGGCAGCTGTGAACATTGGTGGTACCACAATCAATAGATTGTCCGGCATGGGAATAGGTGACAAGACACCACAGACGTACATTTCAATGATTCGTAGAAAACCAGAGGTTAAAGAAAGATGGAGACTTATGAAAGTTTTAATCATTGATGAGATCTCTATGCTTGATGGAAATTTCTTGGATAAGTTGAATCAAGTTGCACAGGGAGTTAGAAACTATAAGGAACCCTTTGGAGGTGTTCAATTGGTATTGACGGGTGATTTCTTCCAGTTACCACCGGTACCCGATAAAGATAGACCTATAAAGTTCTGTTTCCAAGCCCAATCTTGGAAATACATCAACAGAACTATTCTATTGCATAAAGTTTTCAGACAGGCTGATTCTGAATTCGTTAACATATTGAACGCTGTGAGATTGGCAAACATCGACGATGAAATGAGCTCTGAATTGGCGAGACTCTCAAGACCCGTGGTTTATGAGGACGGCATTCAACCAACAGAACTATACTCCACCAGAAATGAAGTTGAATATTCCAATCGAAAGAGATTGGCAGAATTGCCAGGAAGGGTTAAGAAGTTCACGGCAAACGACATCGCATCTGATGCTAGGAGCGCAAAGCTCCTTGACAGTACCATGGCTGTGAAAGAGCTTGAATTGAAAATTGGTGCGCAGGTGATGATGTTGAAGAACATCGATGAGACATTGGTCAATGGTTCTGTTGGTGTTGTGTGGGGTTATTTGTCCAGAGAACAATACACCGAACTTAGAACTGCTTTTCTCGAATCATCTGATGATCCCTTGGATGCTCTCGAAGGTAAGAAGATTATCGATTTGATTCAAGAGTGCAATGCTGAAAGCCATATCACGGAAGAGGCTAAAAGCTATATTGAGAACATATCCTCCATGAAAAAGCGTCAGGCTGCAGTTAAAAGGGCTGCTGAATTCTCTTCAAGCGTGTTGGAGGCAGATCTATTCCCACTGGTTAGGTTCAAGACTCCAGCAGGTGGGCGTCTTTTCCTTGCTGAGCCAGATGACTTCCAAGTTAGTGAAAGAGCTGATGATTCTCAAGCCGTGATTGCACGTAGACAGGTCCCACTATTGTTATCATGGGCTTTATCCATACACAAGGCCCAAGGCCAAACTTTGAACTACGTCAGAGTCGATCTTAACCGTGTTTTCGAGGCCGGTCAAGTATACGTTGCACTTTCACGTGCTGTTTCTAAGGAGAATTTACAAATCTTGAATTTCCATCCTGATAAGATACGAGTTAACCATGACGTAAAAAGGTTCTATTCCACACTAGAGAAGTTGGATTCAACATAAACCAAGAGAAGAGGAAATAGCAAAAATGGTGGTGGGGGGGATTAAATGGGGCACATGGCATTCACGATCTTCCTTCTGTTTTTTCTCTTCCTGCCAGCTTTCGCCGTTCACACTGTACGCGTTAACGTGCATTCTTGTACTTTCGGTGTGGGCTGTTGCCAAAAAAAGAACAAACTTACGGGAATAATGAAAGGACTCAAGTTCTTCTTGGGGGGGGGTTGAAAAACAGGTTTTTTGAAAGGGGATAAAAAAAACCTCAAAATTGGAGGACATAAAGTTCTTTCTCGGGAGGACATATCAAATATTAAGAGATTTGAGAAACAACAGGACTACAAGCGAAGAGTTATACCTTTTCAATTGAGATTTTAATTGACCTTTTTGCTCTAGTTTCGACACCATAAGGGTCTTTATTGAACTTTCTACCTACTCTTTTCTGATATACAACAACGCTTGTGACTTTTTGCTGATTACAGTCGAAGGAGAATAACACTGGCAATAGTAAATCAGATCAACTTGTTCTCTCCTCAGTAATATTATACCCTAACTCTGCTACTGTTGTCCCAGTCTCTTTTCAACCGACAAAAACACAGGTCATATACGCACATACACCAATAGAGAATGACCGAGCCTGAACGTCATACGTTTACCGTCTTTCAACAGGACTTCACCATCGACAAGAGGTTTGAACTAATCAAGGAGCTGGGTCATGGAGCTTATGGAAATGTGTGCTCAGCACGTTATACAGAAACACCCGACATCACCGTTGCGATCAAAAAGGTGACGAATATCTTCAGCAGGAAGATCTTGTGTAAACGAGCACTCAGAGAAATCAAGCTGTTGAGACATTTCAGAGGGCACAAGAACATCACGTGTCTCTACGATCTGGACATTGTCAATAAGAACGATTTCAATGAGGTTTATCTGTATGAGGAGCTGATGGAGTGTGATATGCATCAGATCATTCGTTCGGGTCAACCTCTGACAGATGCCCATTATCAAAGCTTCATATATCAGATTCTCTGTGGTTTAAAGTACATCCATTCTGCCGATGTTTTGCATAGGGATTTGAAGCCTGGTAACTTACTGGTCAACGCTGATTGTGAATTGAAGATTTGTGATTTTGGACTTGCTCGTGGATATTCATCAATACCTGAGAAGAACACCGGGTTTCTAACCGAGTACGTTGCTACCCGTTGGTATAGAGCACCAGAGATTATGCTCAGTTTCCAATCTTATACAAAGGCAATCGACGTGTGGTCAATTGGTTGTATACTTGCCGAGTTGCTTGGTGGGAAACCAATATTCAAGGGTAAGGACTACGTTGACCAACTGAACCAGATCTTGTACATTGTTGGAACACCTGCGGAGGAAACATTAACCAGAATTGGATCGCAAAGGGCCCAGGACTATGTGAGATCGTTACCGTTTATGCCTAAGGTGCCCTTTTCACAGCTATACCCAGATGCCAATCCAGATGCGTTGGACTTATTGGACCGTATGCTCTGTTTAGATCCTGCAAAGAGAATCACCGTTGAAGAGGCATTGACACATCCTTACTTGAAAGTATGGCACGATCCAGCAGATGAGCCAATCTGTGCATCCAAATTTGACTTCACCTTTGAAGAAGTTGACGATTTGGATGTGATGAGAACGATGATCTTGGAGGAGGTTGAAAGCTTTAGGGAGTTTGTGAGAAAGCCTATTGATGAACAACAGTTGGAGCTCTCCAACCCGGAAGCCATGGGACAAGGAGAACATCAACAGGAGGACCAATACCGTGAGCAGCAGTATCACCAGGACCAAATACATGAAAGTGTACCGGCAGCGTCAGCTCCAGAGCAACAACAACAACAACAACAACAGCAACAGCAACAGCAACAGCAACAGTTCCAGTTTGGCACGCCAATACAGCAGTCGTTTTTCCCACAAGCTGGTGAGAGTCCAGTAGGACAGATCGGTATACCTCAAGGCCAATTCACCTCAGATTTACCACCTAAACCTGAAGAAGTGTATAACGATTCGTTTATTGATTTAGAGAGGGAATTAGGCTACGGATTGGATGGAATCAGAAGGTGAATCTGCTTTCAACTACTTTTTTTTTTCTTCTACAGATTCCAATATTGAAACCTGTTTAATCTCAAAATGACAACGTGTAGTTTGAGGCCGGTGTTGATGTTACATGGTTATGAGAAAACATAAAGTAGATATTCGGATCTTGATATGAACCGTTTATACAATTAGACTAAGATGAAACAAGCAAGATATAGTCATAAAGAGAAGAAAGAAACACCGTGAGCCAAAACAAAAAAAGACCAACACTTTACAAATACAATACAAAAGTCAGAAATAAAAAGGAAACAAAGACAAACAGCAGTGAGCTATCGAGTCATTAGAGATTACTGCAATCCTTGTTGTTTAATCAAAGTGATGTCAATGTTACTCAGATTTGGATCCTCCTTCGCAGATGTCTCTTGAGCATTTGCCAAAGCTTGGTTAACCACTGATTGGTTGTACAAGGCCTGGGCTTGGGCCTGGAACTGTTGAGATTGTTGAGAATCTGAGCCTTGCAGAGCCTGGTAGGTGGAAGAGTTCAAGCCCAATGGCAAAGTCTGTTGTAACAAATTTGGTAAATTTTGGTCAAATGAGGCATCATCGGCAGTGTTCTTCAAATCACCAACAGAGTCTTGAGACTGTATATGATGGTCGCCAGAAGATTTCAACTTTTCTTCTCTCTTCATCTTTCTCGTCTCGTTATAGATATCCTCTCTGTTTATCAAAATGTTCTTGAAGGTGTCCTTCAGTATTTTCTCAATCAAGAGAGGCTTGTTTCCCTTGGCATACAACTCTCTGATCTGACGGTTGATCTCTGGGTTTCTTCTTCTCAGCATTGGGAAACTCTCGTTGAGGTTCAATTTGTCGTGGTTGTGCTCAGGGTTTGTCACCCTGAGAATCCACTTGACAACCTCATCCTGTTCGTTCTTCTTGCAGTTGGCAACCATGGAGAAAGGACAGTTGATCTTTCTCGTGGTTAGTTTCCGCTTACGCTCCTTGTCATTAATGTTTCTCTTGTTACGATACGTTCCTCCCAATTCACAAGTGAAATAGATTGCCTTTTCGTTCGAGTGAGAAATGACAATACCAAACCCATTATCACGGGCATACTGGTGGATATATGACACCAGCTCCTGTCTTGAACCAAACTCACTCTGAGGCAACACCACTGGTTGGAAATGAGTAGGTTGGCCCAGCACGGAGCCCTGTGGTAAATGTTGCGCCAATTGATGCGCAGTCTGTGCGTACGATGACTGTGGGAAGGCATTTGGAAGCTGTTGAGTGTACTGCGCCAGTTGTTCCTGAGTTAATCTCTGCTGCTGCTGTTGTTGTTGTTGTTGAACCTGCTGTTGGTAAAATTGGTTCTGAGTCAACTGCTGATACTGTTGTTGAGCCTCCTGTGATACATCGTGATCCCCCTGGCCTTGTGGGACCTGAACCTGAACCTGGACATGGCCAGAGCCTTGGTCGCCGTGATCAGCTTGTGCTTGACCTACTTGAATGTCAACGTCCTGCGAGGGCTGAGGTTGTGCGTCTTGTCCGGGCTCATGTTTAACCTGCTCGTTGATTGCGTTCAAGACGCTGGTGGCGTTTTGTTGTGACTCTGTAGACATTTCGAATCAGTAGCGTCAGCTTTAACTTCGTCCCCCTTTGTCCTGTCTGTTTTTTCCGTTTAGTGGGTATAGCGTAAGTTGTGGTGCGTGTGTCCCTGTCTGGATGTTTACCTTTCAAGTTGCCTTGTGTGTCTCCTGTCCGTTGTTTTCGGGATGTGTCACTCTGTCTTATAGGGGGTTGTTGTGATTGAGCGAGACAACAGAAATTGATCCTGCCTTTACCAATACGATCGTTGGTGGGTGTTTGGGAGTGTGTGGAAGGATTTGGGAAATGGTTGGAGAAGTTTTTTTCCGTTGTTTTTTCGAGGGGGCCACGCCCCCTTTTAAAGATTTGTCCAAGTTTTTTTTTTTCTGAAATGCTTTACGGAGGTGGGGGGATTTTTTCACCACGCTTGCTAGTTTTTAATTCGCGGAAAACACAAAGCGCAATGGACAAGTGCCAACACAAAACAAAATGAAACAAAACAACGCAATTTGTTGAGCAGACCGGGTAACAGAGAAATAAATGACAAGAAGGCGGAAGAAGACATACACCCGGACATCTATTTAGTACCTGTTTCCCGGGGGAGGGGGGTGGAGGCTGTAAGCGATAACGACCTTTTCTCCACTCTTTCAGCATAAACCTGTACAACAGACATCACAAAGACATAATCAATTACACGGGTTAAGCTCACAATATCATAGAGGACAATGAAGCCAGAGCTCGAGTCGGCTCCTCACAACCGTCGAAGACCTTGTTACCTCGTCGGAATGACCTTAGTTGCCCTGGTATGGGGGTCTGTATTTCTCATTGCCGGTGTGGCTCATCTGCGTGAGGTATCAATACAACGTTCACTACTGCAAAATGATGATGGTCTCATCTCTCTGCTACAGCTAAGACAACAGTATTCTGACTTCAACGTTTCTGGGAGAATTGGGTTCCCACAGATTAGAAATTCATCGTTTTTACCGGAGTACAAGTCGATTCAATGGATCTCAGAGCCTGATTCTTTTAGGGATGATAAGGGAACATTTGCAACTAGCGATAAGGGCAAATACCTTGTCAAATCCATCCAAGATGATCATTACAAGAAGTACTTGTTCAACTCATCACACTTCTTCTTTGATCATGTGAACTATACCATCTCGTCGTTTGTTGCGAGCCCAAACTTGGAGATGGCTATTGTACAGACGAACTGGACTCAACATTGGAGACACTCGTCATTTGCCCTACACTGGGTATTGGACGTTGAAACACAGCAGATCACTCCGTTGAGCTCTGAGAAGTTGTCATTCGCCACGTGGTCACCGACATCGACACACATTGCCTATGTCTTGAACAATGACGTTTATGTCTACGACTATAAGACCCATACGTCAACAAGGGCTTCTTTTGATGGAGGCGACGAAATATTCAACGGTAAGCCGGACTGGGTGTATGAAGAGGAGGTTTTCGAAGATGAGAGTGCACTGTGGTGGTCTCCGAAAGGTGATTATGTTGCATTCTTAAGGACGAATGACACCTTGGTACCAAACTTCCCAATCACCTATTTTGTCCAGGATGATTCTCCTTACCCAGAGTTAAGAGAGATTAAATATCCTAAACCTGGTTATTCAAACCCAAATGTTTCATTGGCATTGTACAATGTCCTTTCTAACGTCACGGATTACGTTGATTACCAGGATGATATCTTTACAGAGGTTATCTGGGTGGGAAATGAGCAGCTATTGTTGAAATCGGTCAACAGAGAAGCAGATTTCTTAAAAGTTGTGTTGATTGATGCCCAAAACTCATCTATAAGTATAGTTAGAGATGAAGAGACTGATAGCTGGTTTGAAATTACCCATGATACGCTATTCATTCCAAAATCAGAAACTCGTGAATTTGACGGTTATATCGATACAGTATCGGTTAATGGGTATAACCACTTGGCATACTTTACTCCTCCTAACAATTCAACTCCAAAATTGTTAACACAGGGTGAATGGGAAGTTGTCGATGCACCTTCTGCGTTTGACTATGCAAATGATTTGGTGTACTTCTTCTCAACTGAGGTTTCATCCATTGAACGACATTTGTACTCTGTGGATATCCATTCAGGTGAAATCAATTCACTCACCAAAGGTGAAGCCTGGTTCTCTGCTTCGTTCTCTTCAGGAGCAAGATACGTTTCTTTGACTGAGAGAGGTCCTGGGATCCCATCGCAAAACCTATTGGACTTATACACTGGAGATTTAACACCTTTAGAGACAAATGACAAATTGTCACATTTGTTGGAAGATTTCGAAACACCTGAAAAGATTTATGGTGAAGTTGACATTGGAACTGCAAAGGTCAACTACGTTGAAAGATTGCCACCACATTTCGACCCAAAGAAGCAATACCCAATGTTGTTCTTCATGTATGGAGGCCCAGGATCACAACTGGTTACCAAGACATTTTCTTTGGGATTCCCTGAAGTTGTGTCGGCTCAATTAGATGCCGTTGTTGTCACTGTTGATGGCCGTGGTACAGGCTTCAAAGGACGTGGATTTAGATCCCTTGTTAGGGACAACTTGGGATATTACGAAGTTATTGATCAAATTGCAGCTGCAAAACATTGGTCTCAAAAGAAGTACATCGATTCATCCAGAATTGCAATATTTGGATGGAGTTATGGAGGCTATATGACTTTAAAAACGCTTGAACGTGATGCAGGAGAAACCTTTAGCTACGGTATGTCGGTTGCTCCAGTTACAGATTGGGCACTTTACGACTCCGTGTATACTGAGAGATATATGCACACACCACAGCACAATGCTAAAGGCTATGCCCAATCAGCGGTGCACAACGTTACTCAATTAATGAAGGCCAAGAGGTTCCTTCTATGCCATGGAACCGGTGATGATAATGTCCATTTCCAAAACAGTGCAAAGCTATTGGATAAGTTGGATTTGGCTGGTGCTGAGAACTACGATCTTCATGTATTCCCAGATTCTGACCATGCAATTAGATACCATAACGCCAACAGTATCATCTACGACAAGCTATTTTCCTGGTTGGACCATGCATTCAGGGGAGATTACTTGAATTCCATTCAAAGATAGAGTATTTCTAGACAATTCACTATATAATTGACTCAATTGAAGAGATAAATCAAGCTTTAAACCGTTGAGGACCTTTACTAAAACAGCTTTATAAGACGTGGACATGGTACACCCGTACACTAGACACCCTCGGATCTCCTACAACATCCCTCGGAATTGTTTTTTTTTGTTTTTGCCACTGTGAGCTCAAAGCCTCCAAAAAACAACAACAAAAACAACGACGAAGAATATCAAAACAACACTAATCAAACAACCGCCGTCGAAGATAAACAGCTAATCAATTGAGGCGCTTAACTTCAAAACACCATCAAGTGAAATGGCAGCCAATACAGAAGAGAACGTTACTAAACCGCCCGAAGAGACAAAGGCTGTGAAGCCAGAGCAGAAGAAAAGAGAAGAAGAGGAGATCTCTGAAGAAGATGAAAAGTTGAAGAACGATTTGGAATTGCTTGTTGAGCGGTTGACTGAAGAGGATCCTTCGTTGTATTCACAAGCGTTGGATCAACTAAAGGAACAGATCTCCTCATCTACAACGTCGATGACTGCTGTTCCTAAACCGTTGAAGTTCTTACACCCTCATTATGAGTCGCTTGTCAAGGCATTTGAATCGTGGAACGATCCAGGGCTCAAGTCCAGATTTGCCGATATCCTTTCAGTGTTGAGTATGACACATTCTGATAACGGTAAGCACGATGCTCTTAAGTTTAGACTAATCTCTGATGAAGAGTCCTATACGGATTGGGGTCATGAGTACATTCGTCATTTGGCATTGGAGATTGGAGATGCTACCAATGAGAGCTTGGAATCTGGAGAAACACAGTTTGATGAAGGTGAGATCAAGAACATTGTTCTTAAGATTGTTCCGTTCTTTTTGAAACATAACCAAGAGGCGGATGCTGTGGATTTATTGCTTGAGACTGATAACATTAGCGAGTTACCACAGTTTGTTGATAAGAACATCTTTAGAAGAGTTGGGTTGTACTTGGTGAGTTGTGTACCTTTGTTACCACCACCAGATGATTTGGAGTTCTTGCAAACTGCGTTCTCGATCTATTTGGAACATGGTGAACTTACACAGGCGTTAGCACTTGCTATTAGAATCGATGATGAGGAATTGATTGAATCTGTCTTCAAATCTACAGATGATCTCAAGGTCAAGAAACAATTGGCTCTGCTGCTTTCTAAACAAAACTCGGCATTCAAGAATGAAGAAGTGCAAGATCTCATCGATAATAGAAACCTCTCTGAAAAATTCCAATATGTCATCAAGGAGTTGAATTTGCAAGAACCAAAGCTTCCAGAGGATATCTACAAATCACATTTGGAGAGTGTACGTCATGAGGCAACAATTGACTCTGCAAAGCAAAATTTGGCATCTTCTTTTGTCAATGCATTCTTAAATATGGGTTACGGTACAGATAAGATGCTTACAGAGAATGAAAATTGGATCTACAAGACTAAAGCTGATGGTAAATTATCTACAGTGGCAAGTTTCGGTGCCATTCATCAGTGGGATATTGATGGATTACAAACGTTGGATAAGTACTTATACTCTTCCGAGGAGGAGATCAAAGCTGGTGCACTTTTAGGTATGGGTCTTGTCGGCGCAGGCGTCCACGATGAAGTTGAATCCGTGTTGCTGTTACTTCAAGACTACGTGACAAATTCCAACAAGAAGCTTGCTATGTCAGCCATTCTTGGTTTGGCACTATCCTTCTCTGGTTCTCAAAATGAAGATCTTTTGAACTTGTTACTCCCATTGGTTTCAAATTTGGAAGTTCCAATTGAAGTATCTGTACTTTCTGCGTTGGCACTTGGTCATGCCTTTGTTGGTACATGTAATGGTGAAATTACATCCACCATTTTACAAACTCTTTTGGAGAGGGATTTCGCTCAATTGGAGAACAAATGGATTAAATTCATGGCATTAGGTCTCGGTTTGTTGTTTATGGGTAAAGCTGAACAAGTTGATGACGTTCTCGAAACTATTAGAGCCATTGAACATCCAATTTCGAAAAGCTTGGAGGTTTTGACAAGAATCAGTGCCTATGCCGGTACTGGAAATGTTCTTGAGATTCAAGGCTTATTTGAAATCTTAACACCAAAGGGTCCACCATCAGAGGAGGAGACTAAAGATGAAGATGTGGATGAAGAGGAGATAAACGATGAAAGTAAAGCTGTGAAAGTGGATGCTGATGGTGATATTGATCTCGACGATGCCCAAAATGATGAAGAACCAACAATCACAGAGGATAAAGAGGGTAACAGTAAGGCTGATAATGACGAAGATGAAGAAGAAGATGAAGATGAAGAGAAGAAAGTTACTGATGATGCATCACTCGCATATGCCGTTTTGGGTATTGCAGTAATTGCACTTGGTGAAGATATCGGTAAGGCTATGAGTTTAAGACACTATGGTCATTTGTTGGATTATGGATCTGATTCCATCCGTCGTGCTGTTCCACTAGGTGTTGGTTTGCTTTCAACTGCTAATCCTCAAGTGAATATTATCGAATCGCTATCTAGAATGTCCCATGACCAGGACATTGACGTTGCGATTAATGCTATATTTGCCATGGGTTTGATCGGTACAGGTACGAATAATGCAAGATTAGCACAATTGTTTAGACAATTGGCTGCATATCATCGTGATGGTAATGCACTTTTCGCCACTAGAATTGCACAAGGGTTGACACATTTAGGTAAAGGTACCTTGACGCTTAACCCATTCACCACAGAAGGCAGAATCCTTTCAAAAGTTACACTTGCATCCTTGTTGACCGTTTCCGTTGCATTTGTTGATCCAAGTTTCATCTTGGAACATCATTACTTACTCTACTTTTTATGTAGTGCAGCACGCCCAAGGGTGTTGGTTACCGTTGATGAAGAACTAAATGAGCTTCCAGTTACAGTGAGAGTTGGTAAAGCTGTTGATGTTGTTGGTCAAGCTGGTAATCCAAAGACAATTACAGGATGGGTCACACAGACAACACCGGTGTTATTAGGATATGGTGAAAAGGCAGAATTGGAGGAGAATAGCGAATACGTTGCGCTCTCGTCATTCCTGGATGGAATTGTCATCTTGAAGAAGAACCCAGATTATATCGAGGATGAGAAATGATGTGAAATTTCCTAGTTATTGTTACTCTGTATAGAACGAAAATCCAAGGGTTTTCTCCTACGTTGTTGTCACCTACAGTGAGAAATATTTAACTTCAATTTTTAAAGGATGGGATCTCCCTTCTTTAATTATTCTCCATTCTTACTCTATGTTTTGTATCATCATGGATTAACCTCCATATTGAGATATTTCCACTACTTGAAATCCTGAGCCTTTGTAGCCATCAAAAGACCCACAATTAATCCAAAGAGTCCCAATACAGAGCCAAAGATCTCTACAACAAGGATCTTGACAAAGAGTGAGGAATCAGCAGCATCGGAGACTGCAGCAGTAGCACCTGTGATACCAACAGCAATACCACAGATCATATTACTCAAACCAACGGTTAAACCAGCCCAAAAAAGGGAATAACCCGTATAAAGGTTTGAATTTGAATATAGCGTATCAGCAGTGGCATTGGTAAGTTTTGAAGAGAAAACAATGGCCGTAATCAATCCATAAATGGCAACAACTTCACAAAAGATAATACTAATCAAATTTTTGGTTGTTATACGTGGAGCACGAACACCAGCACCAATTATAGAAGCACCGGTAATAAAGATTCCCCAAGCAGCACCTACAACTGAAAATCCAATACATGAAGCGATTCCCAAATTCGCCCAAAGATAAGGTGATGTTGTCTCTAGAAACTCACCAAAGTTGAAAGTTTCACCTTGTCCCGTGAAGAGTATATCTGTATACAAATGAATTATGGTTAGTTTGGAAATTTCAATGTTGGCTCTTAAAGAGAGTATCACCACTTACATCCTCCATACGCCACAACGATTGCGGCCACGAGCGAATTAAAAGATGCCTTAACAGACGGCAATTGGATATCCATATCACTCATGTTGTTAGAGTACTGTATGTGTGTGTATATGTTTGTTGGAATTGAAGGATAACAAGAGACAAAGAGAGCTTTTTAAAGGGGGTTTTGTTGTTTGGCTGCCTTTGGCGAGATGGACAAAAAAAAGTGTAAATAGGCGGGAGAAAAAAAAAGAAGCGGGAAATGTACGAATTGGGAAGATATCCTAATCCGGTAGACTACCTAATCCGGTAATCGTATGCCACACACCAGTATTGGTAATGGCCATTGTTAGTCTACCACACACATTCTTTTTTTTCCTGTGTTCTGTAATATATGTATACACTATTTAACTATCGAGTTCATCAACAGTTGCACCGTCATAAGCAGGTTCCAATAGTTTCCAACGGCACGTGATCTTCTCCTTTGCAAATCTGTTGATAATTTCATTGGCAATCTCTTCAAAATTATCAGTAGCTAAAGCCAAAATGGTTGGACCTGCTCCAGAAAGACAGATACCTAAAAGTCCAGGATGAGTCTTTGGAGTAACAGATGTTAAAATCTCTGTAAGACCAGGAATCAAGGTCTTTCTATAAGGTTGATGAACCCTATCTTGCATTGCCGGGTAAATGAGTTCTGGATCTGGTGGTGATCTTGTCAATGCAGTGGTGAGTACAGCCAATCTTTGCAAGTTGAAGATCATATCCTTTGCAGTGTATGCTGTTGGAAGCACACCACGAGAAGATGCCGTTGAGACTTCGAAATCTGGGATGATTGCGATACATTTCACCTCTTTACACCAATCGTATTTGATATGACGACCAATATCATGTGGAGGAATTGGTGGAGTCAACCCGGTATTATGACCACCAGCAGGTTCTGGTAGTACTTCTGATAGAGGAATCTCCTTTCTCTCCATATCAGCAGCGCTCAAATCACGTAGATACGACCCCACGAATCCTCCCATCATCGCAGCGGTGATGTTATCTGGATGACGTTCAATCATAAGACAATAGTCCAAGATTCTCTCCTTGGAGAACCCAAGTTTACCAATTTCGTTTCCAAGCATCGCACCACCAACAACAGCAGCACCTGAGGACCCCAGTCCTCTTCCCAAAGGAATTGGATTCTTAATATGGATCTTTGTTCCTATTGGGAATTCTCTAATGTCATTACAACGCAATACGTACAATGCCGTTCTCGTGATTAAATTCTCATCAGCTTTCAGGGGAACATGTTCAAACCCTTCAGAGTCCTCAGAGTACGTGATCACACAGTTATGTGGGTCGTTGTTTGTTTCATTAGCAAACTTTGGATCAACTGTAACGTCAAGCTCAAGGAATAGAGATAAACCTATACCGAGAACGTCGAAACCAGGTCCGATATTGGCAGATGACGCTGGAACCTTGATGACGAAATGACGAGTCATTGTATTGAGTGTTGTCTTGAATGAACGAGGGTAGACAACTCGGTGTTTGTCTGGATGTGTTCTGGAGAGAACGAAAGAAGTAGAGGATGGAGGAAGAAAAGATGAATTTAGACGACGACTCGTGGTGGTGATGTGAAAATTTAGCTCCGTCGGTCAGCGCAGTGAGTGCGGCCACGGCGGTAAAAAAAAAACAACAACAAAGGGAACACAAAACGGAAAAAAAAACGATATCGGAAAATTACACTTTTTTTCGGAAAATGGTATCGGAAAAAAGAAACTGTCGGAAACTGTGTCGGAATATACTGAGCGATCGGAAACCAGAACACCCGAACACCAGGGAACCCGAACACCAGAAGAGCAGTACACCCGGACACCACCAAAACCCACCCACCATATACCGACGACGCCTTCTCTCTCTTTTTAAAAGGTTCGAGGTTTTTATCCATAGAAATCAACTTCTCGGGACAGTTTCGAGCAGTTTCCAAACACTCAGTGAAGCATACACAGAGAAAAGCGATGCTTAGAACCGGATTAAGGAGCCTTAGAGCACAGAGAGCATACGCAACAACTTCGAATGTAAGTTCCTCATACTCATCAAGCTTGGGTTCCTCGAGACGAAACAGTTCCCACTAACACAACCAATTTATAACAAGGCCGTGAAGTCATCGTTGTTATCCAATGGACTTAGAGTCGCCACGATCCAAACACCAGGCCATTTCTCTGCTTTGGGACTATACGTGGATGCCGGCTCGAGATACGAAACGGGTAAACTGAAGGGGTTAAGCCATCTCGTTGATAGACTATCTTTTAAATCAACAGAAAAGACATCTGGGACACAGATGTTGGAGACTCTGGAACTATTGGGAGGCAACTACCTCTGTGCTTCTTCAAGGGAATCGATGATGTACCAGGCTTCAGTCTTCAACAATGACGTTGAAAAGATGTTTCAACTCATGTCAGAGACGGTCAAATGTCCAAGAATTACACAGGAGGAGTTGGAGGAACAGAAACTCACAGCACAGTATGAAATTGATGAGATTTGGATGAAACCTGAGCTGATTTTACCTGAATTGCTACACAGTGCAGCATACAATGGTGAAACTCTTGGGGCTCCACTGCTCTGCCCAGCAGATCTGTTACCACATATTACACGTGACGATATCATGCAATATCTTAATACGTTGTATCAACCAGAATCAATAGTTGCTGCCTTTGTAGGCGTTCCTCACGAAAGAGCCGTCGAGATGACAGAGAAGTACCTTGGTGATATGAAGCAAACCTCTCCAAAGGTGAAACCTCGTGTGGCTCATTATACAGGTGGTGAAGTTAGTATCCCAGCACCACCGCCAATGGGAAATTTACCAGAATTGGTTCATTTGTACATTGCATTCGAAGGATTACCGTTCGATGATCCAGATGTCTATGCGTTGGCAACCTTGCAGACCTTGTTAGGTGGTGGTGGCTCCTTCTCTGCTGGTGGTCCTGGTAAGGGAATGTACTCTCGTCTATACACACAGGTTTTGAACCAGTTCTATTACATCGAGAGTTGCATATCGTTCAACCATTCATACGAGGACTCTGGACTATTTGGAATCTCTGCCTCGTGTATCCCACAGGCTGCTCCGTATCTGGCGGAGGTGATTTGTAGACAATTGGCTCAGACTTTTGACAAGAGCTCTGGAGGGTTGAGCGACAACGAGGTCAATAGGGCAAAGAACCAATTGCGGTCTTCGTTGATGATGAATTTGGAGTCAAAGATGGTTGAACTAGAGGATCTGGGACGTCAGATGCAAGTTCGAGGTAAACGTGTCCCAGTGGAGGAAATGGTTGCAAAGATTGAACAATTGACACCTGACGATATTAGAAGAGTTGCAGAGAGAGTCTTGACGGGAAATGCCAACAACGCAGGCGAAGGAACCGGTAAACCAACAGTTGTTATTCAAGGTGAAAGAGAGCACTTTGGCGACGTTGATGGTGTCATCAAGGCTTATGGATTGGGCAAGTTTGAAAAGGAACAAGTTGAACAAAAGTCCAATAGAAAATGGTTTTGAAACGGTGATATTCGCATCAATGAATAGTCCTTTCTATTACTTGTATATACATTAGAAGTGATCTATTTAGCTCTAACGGTGAAAGCTGGGTATTTCATGTATTGATAATGTACATCGTTTAGACGAAAAGTTCATCTGTTGGCATGGACTTCTTCCTTGAGCTCAACATTTCGAATTTCTCCTTCCAAACGTTGACCTCTTTTGTTAACGCTTCCGTTTGTTCGTTGAGATGCTTGATCTCTCTCTCAGCTCTTCTGAAGTTGATCTTAGAAGTAGAATCAGCAGCTTGCCATTTTTGGATGGCGTTGAATAATTCGTTGATTTTAGACTTGTACTTTGATCTCTCTTCGTCAAAAGCACTGATGGTCTTGGCTTGTCTATCGACTTGACTCTTCAACTCTTCGGCTTGACGAGTAGCAGTTTTCAAACTCTTCAAGTGATTGAGTTTCTCATTTGTCTCTTCATTAAGCCTCTTTTCCGCCTGATCCAATCTTGCAATCCAGATATCGTCGTTTTGAGAGCTCAACTTCTCTTCCAACTCTGAGATCCTGCTCTTCAAAGTCTCTGTGAACTTCCCGAGACTTTGGTTCTCTTCAACAAGCACAACATTCTTTTGCTTCTCATCGTCAATCAACACTTCCAGGTTTTCATGAACAGAGATCAATTTCTTATGCTGTGCGTTCAAGGATTCAATTTCACGTTGATGCTTTGCAATGGTTTCTTTCAAAGAGTCTTGGGCTTGACGAGAAAGCTCCCGTTCGTTAGAGAATTTAGCGTATTCACCGCTCATGTTCTTCACCTGTTCTTCCAACCTCTTCTTATCTGTAACAAGGGAATCACGCTCGATGATTAGGGAATCAACAGACTCATTCAAGGTACCGATTTGCTTCATTAAAGAGCGCAGCTTCACCTCCAAATCCTTTTGAGAATTCTTAATGGACTCATTATCCTCTTGTAATTCTTTAGACAAGTCTGCATAGTAATTCTTTTGATTTGTCAATTTATCAACTTCTTGACTCTTTTGACTCTGAAGACGATCAAGGTCAACTTCAAGGGCACCGATATTCTTACGAAGCTCAGTTTCAGTTCTCAAAGCTCGTGCAATATCCTGTTCTTTCTGCTCCAATTGATCCTCTAGCTTGTTCTTCTCACGTGTAGAGGCATGGAAAAGACGTTCATGATACTGCTGGATCTCCTCCTTCAACATCATATTCGAAGTTTCCAGTTTGGAAAGCTCAGAGTCCTTAGCTTCTAATGAGCTTTTCAATTGACTAATAGATGCATTCAGCTTCATTGTAACAGTTTCCATCTTGACATTGAGCTTCTTGAGTCTCTCAATTTCAAGAACAGACTCATCGTATTGATCTTTATAGAACTGCTCTTGGAATCTTGAGTTTCTCACGGATGCCTCTGCATCCTCCAACTTGTTAAAGTACTCCTCAGCTCGAGCCTTGTACAACTTCACACTCTTTGAAAGATCTGAATTCTTACTTTCAAAGGCTTGCAACTTGAGTCTGACCTTTGCCAGTTCCTCACGTGCTATGTGACTTGAAATGGAATCGCTGTCTTTGGACTTTAAGTCATGTATTTCCTTCTTGGATCTCTCGAGTTCGTTTTGCAAAAATTCAACTTGAGACTTGAACCTACCAAGCTCATGACGAGCGCTGTTGAACTTTCTAGACGTTTCTTGATAGACCTCGAGTAGCTCCTCATCGTGCTGAGGTGGAGCAGGTGCACCTTTTCTAGCTGCTAATTCTCTTTCCAAAAGCCTGATTCTCGCTAGACTTGCCTCATATTTAGCCTTATAGGAGTCAAAATCGTTGGACAAGGCCAAAGAAGGGACTGGTATATTGCGGTCCTTCAGGATATGCTTCTGGGTTTCAGAGCCTGATTTCAGCTTTTGAGAAACTTTGCGTTCAATATCGAGTTCAACCTTCAACTTCTGGACCTTGTGCTTGAGTTTCTCGTTGGAATCAAGTAAACGGTCATAAGACTCATCACCAAGGATTGGAGATTCTCCAGTGCCATAAGCGTTTCTGAGTTTCTTAATTTGAATCTTGAATTGTTGGTTGTCGAAGGTCTCCGAAGCCAAACGAGCATGCAACAGCTTGATCTCGGTTTTGAGCTTGTTGTTGTCAATGGTTTCCTTTTTCAACATTGCACTTTGTTCATTGAGCTGGAGTCTCATGCTGGCATATTCTCGGATCAACGCCTCTCTATCACTGTTTTTACGTGCCAAATCTTCATCAAAATGCGAGTTCAAGGATCTTGAGCGGAAAGCACCTTCAGCAGTTCTGATACCAGCCTCTTTCTTGTTTCGCTTGAATTCTTCATTTTCATCTTGGACTTCTCTCAACTTCCTGGTCAAGTCGAATTGCTTAGATCTTTCATCTCTCAACTGAGATGTCAACTCTTGAACCTCAGCTTTCAAAGCAGCAAGATCGTTGTCATACTGTTGACGGCCACGGTTAAAGTTGATATCATCGTCAATCTTCTTCTGTAAGAGTTCTCGAGCTTGACTTGCATCTTGCTCAAGATCCTTATGTTTGGCCCTCAAATCTATGAGCTCATCCTTAATATTGTCCAATCTGGAACGCTCAAGTTCCAATTTCTTACGCTCAGCCTCAAAAGAAACCGACTTGGACTGCTCTTTAGCCAACTTAGAGCTCAACCTTTCTATCTCAGAATCCTTTGCTCTCAGCACAGAATTATGCTGTGAAGCAGTTGCTTGCATTGATTTGATTTGCTCTTCGAGCAATTCTTTTGCATCACGAAGCTCTTGAAGAGATTGTTTGACGGTGGAATAACTGGAATTCAATGCAGAGAACTTGGCATTAAACTCATGCTTAGATGTGGCCAGTTTCTCTTCCAACTCTCTAATCCGAGCTTCCTTGTCCTTCAGGAATGTCCTCAATGACTTGATCTCCTCTTTAATCCTATCTGCAATTTCATTATGAGATTTCTGAACAGCCTGACTCTTCTGAACAGATTCTTCAAGAGCCTTGACTTTATCTGCCAAAACAGACTTTTCACTCTCCAAAGACTCAACAGTATGTTTTGACGTTGACAATTGAGAAGCAAAATCTTCAACCTTTGTGATCATTTCGTTGTTAGAGAGTTGAAGTTCATCACGTTTTGCCTCAAGGTCTTTGATAGTTTCCAAGCACTTGTCCAACTTAAGCTGTATTTCCTTCGAACGAGTACGGGATGTTTCGAGCTCCACCAATTTGTCCTTCAAAGTTTGAGATTCGCTGTCCAGCGTAGACTGAACCGTTGCAAGTTGTTCGACAATCGACATGTGCTTCGACGACAGCTCATCTTTTTCAGCCTGAACGTCAGTAAGTTCCTTCTCCAAGGAAATGATCTTATCATGCAAATGCTTTGCTCTCAAAACCTGTTGTGAAGAACTTAGGAGCGGTTTCAGATCCGAATAAAGCATGAACCACGGGTTTTTGCTCAATTGGTTATAAATTTTGAATGACTTCATCAAGACCAAAGAAGCTTGGACTTTCTTTAATGCGGTATTGATTGATCTTCTCTTGAGAACACCTTTGGCGATGGCTTTGAAGTTGGTAATTGTCATCTTGATCTGCAAATCTCTCTTCAGTTCGAGTTCAGCCAGAACACCAGCTTTGAAGAAGATCTTCGTGGAACCAACTTTGTAGATTTCACTATCAAGTTTCAATGATTTAAGAATGATCTCACAGTTTTCCTTTATATGGGAGCCAAAACTTGCGCTTGTTAGAACTTTGTATCGATTGTAAAACTCCTTGAAGAAGATCCTGTTAGGGAAACCCGAGCGTACAATTCTGATACCTTCTAAGACACCATTGCACTTTAGTTGATCTAAGACCAATTTCTTGTCGAAGATATGGGGTTTCTTCTTATGGTTTGGAATGATACATCTGACGAAATGAGGGTGAGTTTGGGATAGTAAAGACAGCAATTCACCCAGCTCTTCCTTATGTCTTTGAGAAACGGTTCTGAACGACGAACCTCTTTGATGAAGATCATCATGATACAACTGGGAAACAAACTTATCCTTCGAAGAGGACATCATCTCGACTATGCTATCTGACAATGGATCTTTATTCTTGTCAATCCATTTATCAATAGTATACTCAACGTCTCCGGCATAGTGTCTTAAGGTAAACTTGTTTGAGAATTTTGAGGGCTTGAACTTCTCACTGGAGTTCTTGCAATGCTTTTCTAACTTTTCGAAGAAAGTAGTATCAGATGATTTCGGAACAATACATTCCTCTTCTAGGATTGAGAGCACTCCGAGTGGTTTCTTTTCAATCAGATCAATAGTTGCCTGTAGGTCTTGACCAAAGTCAATGAACTTCCAATCAATGTCTTCCTTCAGATATTCATTCTGTTCCAGAACAAACATGTGATGGTTGAAGAACTGTTGTAGTTTTTCATTGGTGTAGTTGATACACAACTGCTCAAAGGAGTTTTGCTTGAAGATTTCAAAGCCGGCAATATCAAGAACACCGATGAAATTAACACCATTTGAATCGTCGTTCAAATTTTTGTTGATATAATCAACCAAGAACTTGAACACTTTTTCGTACAATGATTTTGCCAATGCATCCAATGAAGATCTAGCTTCATTGGCGTTTCTCGACTGTTTCATGATCTCCTTACCAGCTTTTACCTTTGGCCTTAAGATTGCGTCTGCAAAGTCATTCTTGGAAACTCCTAAGAGTCCACAGAGTATATCGGTTTCACTCTTGAAGTTTGCCTGTTCGGATTTCAAACTTGTGAATTCAATGTTACCCAAGTGTAGAATCACAGCCATTACCTTGAAAACATCATAGTAAATGGACTTTTCGATTCCCATGATATCCATAGCGGTTTTCAATCCTATGAATTCCTTCTTGTCATCCACCCCTGGGACAGTAAAATTGCCCTCTTTTAAATAGTTGTAGGTAGATGGAGATCTATCTAGCCCAAGAAGAGAGAGTTCTTTATCGGAGAGACCGGCAAGTAACTGATAAAATATATGATAATTTCTTTCGTTAGAGGAATGCTTCACCACTCTAGACTTCTCAAGAAGGTACCAGTCGATACGAGCACCGGCAATTGCACCTTTAGAATCGAATTCGATCTTGATGAACTTACCAAATCTCGAGGAGTTATTATTTCGAAGCGTCTGGGAATTTCCAAAGGACTCCAAGATAGGATTTGCCTGAAGGATCTGTTCTTCAAAGCAATGTTCGCCTTTATTCGTACAAGTAATGGCAGCAAGGTATTGGATGATCTTTTTGGTATTTTCAGTCTTACCAGCTCCTGATTCACCAGTGACCAGGATCGACTGGTCCTTCTTCTCAGCCAACAACAGCTGATAAGCTTCCTCAGTCTCGGCAAATATATGTGGTTTCGTATCAGGCTTGGGCACGTCGTGATACATGTTGACATAGTCATCGGAATAAATGGGAAGCCTGGTGTAAGGGTTTATAGCCACTAGAAAGAGACCGGAATAGGTATAGACGAGGTCATCTGCGTATCTCTTCTCCAAGTTAAAGAGAACAGAAGGCTCATTCAAGTAGGTGAGCTCTGCAATGTCATCTGCCTTGTCGAACTTTGCCGGGTTAACCTCTTCGATGCTGTTAGACTCTATGACTTGTTCCTACGTACGGTGTTAGTACAACTTCACAAGGCCATAATTTGGGAATAGGGCAGAGAGAAACTTACCGAGCCATCATCGAAGCGCACTTTCACCTTATCATCATCAACAGGTTCAACAACGTAACCTTTCTTGAAGACCTCGGTCTTATCTGGAACCCAAACGAGGTTCTTTGTTGTTTCCATTTCTTGGTGGACTTTCTATAATCGCCAGCCTTCAGAAACGTTCAGGGATTCTTCACCTCAAGGCCAACAATGACAGCTAAACAAACCTGGATTGATTTGTAAATTGCTTCCTGAAGGCTATGAGACAGGTTTGTTTGTGTATTTCTAAGCTTCCATCAAAACAATAGCAGAACCAAGTTTGGGAATTCCGAAAAGTAAACAAACCGTCGCGAAAAAGTATCGGAATTCATTGTTTACCTTTTTCCTAAAAAGTATACCGTAGTTTGAATTCTGTAGGACTTGGAGTCCTTTTAAGCTTACTGTGAATCCTTTGGTGAATGTCTCAAGGCATAGCAAAATTGCTCGTTGTTTTATTGTGGTTTTAACATTCTGAAAAGACTCCATTGGGGGGGGGGGGCGTGGTGAGTGGGTTGGTTCAAAAGCTTCATCGTCAATTAACCGTAGATTCTTAAGTAGAATGACGCATATAGCGAGTTATTCCATGGACATTGGTGTTTTTGCAAATCGCTCAGATATATACTAGCGTTATAAAGCAACAGAAGAGTCGTCACAACTCATTTTCAGGGAGAATTGGTCTTGAGTTTGGAATCTAACAACCATATGTTCTATAACCAATTATTGTTCCAGGAATCCACTATAGCTGCTAACTCCTGCTTACACAGCACTCGGCATTGTTCATTCAGTGCGCCCATTTCTTCAGCGTGCGTAACGGCTTGATTTCTTCCCAACCCACTAAACACTCGTACATCTCCCACTAACCACGCGATGTAAAAGCAACCCGTAAAGATTGAACCCCCGCCATAATTGATCTCTCCACCATCACACGCCACCTTGTGTTCCGGTGGCTTTTCCGTGTCGGACTGTGCTGCGCCTACCGATACTGGATAATGCCACAAAGAAGCGGAATATACACCTTGAAACAATTTCAATGTTGACACCTTTCCCGTATCAAAAACACCCTTTCTTGTTACTTTTCAGCCTTTTCAGAGGTTATCATACACTGGCTCACTGAGCGGAACCGGAAGGAGATGTCTTACAAGTTCGAATATCAAAGATCAACACACCGTAAGCCCATACAAGCACAGCAGGAACTGATAACGTCGACTGATCAGATATCAGATATACTTCCCTTTGTATCTTCATCATTGAACCGTTCAGACCACGATATAGTAGATCGACAACATATGTGCATACCCCGAACCATACCTGAATCTTCTTCACAAGTGTCGGTTTGTCCAAGCTTCATAGATAAGCTGCCCTTTGAGATACGGTTGCTCATCGCCAATGAATTATCTCAGTACGATACGTTGAGCCTGATGCTGGTCAATAGGACATTCTACCAAGTTGCAGTGATACGTCTGTACGCTGAGATCATAGTTGATCCTTCATATTCGTATTTCAACATGGATATACTCTCTGCGCATTTATCAGCAGCGCATCGAGCGTCGTACATAAAGACGAAATACAGCTTGAAGACTTTCTGCAAGACTGTTGAGAAGGTGACGGGAGTTTGCAAGTCTGGAAATGGAGTTGAACGGGATAAACTGTATGCTTCGTATGTTAACAGCTTACAGGTCATCGAACTACCTGATAGCTTTGATATACATGCAGATCTCACTGTTATGATGAGAACAATGCTCAAGTTGACCAATTTGAAAAGTCTCTACTGGGGGTCACAGACTGAACTCACGCCCAGGATGATTGACAGGATACCCAATAAGGCCAATATCAAATCTCTCAGGATAAGAATGGACCTGAAATCCGTAAGGTCTCCATCTGCTTTTGAGTCATTTGCACAGTTCCACAGCTTGGAGGATCTGTCGTTAGTACAACTCTTGAAATCCAGGAATTTGAAGCATATATTCCTCCAGCTGGTGAAAATTGGTGCTGTCCAGTCCATATATAAGTTGGGAAGACTTCAATTATCAATGCATGATTCCTTACATGGATTCAACAAGAACATACCTTCATCAATGCTTGTGCTAACGCAATTCATTATTGAAAACGAGCAGATGAAGATGTCAGATTATGACTTGGATACGATAAAGTGCATGTACGAAGTGTGTTCACAGGCTAATCTCACATTGAAGTACTTGAAAGTGCTAACTCTGGATTCTATTCTTGTCAGCTTCAAGGATGCGTCACGACTCCATGAAATGTGTGATATGAAACAACTACAACAGTTGGAGTTGAAAAACGTTTCAGAGATCCAACACATACCTGCAGTGAATGTTCCAATGTCCATGAATGATCTTGCAAGAAGGTTGGACGCTGGGTTTCTGAAAATTCTTGATGGTGGACGATTGCAAAACGTGACGAGACTTCGTATTGACTATAGAGAAGGCCTTAGGGACTCGGTTCCAGCTTTCATAGCAAGTTTCAATAGACTGGAAGAGCTCGACATTACAATTAGATGGAACTTAACCAAGCTGTGCTCTGTGGATTCATGGGTCACTCTGTGCAATGCCTACATCACTGCTATATTGAAGCATTCGAGTACCTTGCGGAAACTGTCTCTGGAGGCCAAGGAGGACTCCGTATTTTGCGAGTTAGACAAGCAATTCGACACTGCTGTATTGATGAAACTGAGTGCCTTGTATAACCTGGAATCTCTTAGAGTACATGGCTATTCTCTCCAGCCATATGCCACACTGTTATTGTCAGAGTTATCAAAGTTGAAATATGTTGTGCTATACGGATCTAGTGCTGGTGGTGCTCCTCATATGGGATTACAAGTGGTACACAATGGTGTCCTTGATGACTGGTTAAGGGTTCGTCATGTTGCTAGTGAGATTGCTTTTGTTAACAGCAACGTCGAATTCATCAAAATAGACAAGTGCCTTTTCCAGATAAAGGATTCTATTGCAGTTCCAAGGGATGGGCTGGATAGATGGTTTGAGACCAAAGTGAGAGTTGAGATGAACAATATGGGTAATAATTAAGTAACGAGCTACATAATTGCAGAATAATCACAAATGCCATGAAGCGAATATATATATTCAAGATAATAAAGTACAATCAACAGAACAACAAACCGAAAAGCAAATAACTCCAATTGATCCCTTCAGGAGGAATCTCCCATCCAAAATGTAATGAAACTTTTCCCATCTCTATATGGATAATATCAATCTTGCAGCTCAAAGGCAATTGTCCTTTACATTATGACACAGCATTTAGAGCTGCCATCATCATCACCATCAAAATCCACAGGATCCTTACTGACGTAGCCCCTTCTTGGGTACTCAACTGAGTTCTTTCGAGGAATCTCCTTAACTGAGGATTCAGATTTGTAGTTGAATAACGATGGCTCTGCACTCTTCCTCAGGTCCAGAGTTGCACCAGTAGTAAATGCCTTTTTTCTCTTCCTTGGGTTGCTCTTCAACTTAACAACTCCTTGTTCTTCGTCGGCTTCTCTATCCTCCATAACTTGTTGTGAAAGCTTTGTAAATATCTCTGAAACGTTAGTGTTATGCATTGCAGAGCATTCGATGAAATCAGCAATGCCCAATTCACTAGCCAGTTGTTCGCCTTCATGTGTGGATATGACCCTACCAGTTGAAGCGTCTGCTTGGGCTCCTACTAATATTGTTGGAGGCATGTTAGTTTTCCTTGCTCTCAGTACATTTCCGTAGTAACTCGTCACCGATTGGAAGGTTTCATGAGAACCAACAGAGTATACAAGGACAATACCATCAGCCTCGAGGACCTGTTTATACATGAGGTCCGAGTAGATGTCGTTGTTAGCGGTGTCCAGGATCTCCAGCGGGACCAATTTCCCATCCAAGTATATTTCTCTTGTGTAAACGTCTTCCACTGAAGGGTCAAAATCAGCTAGGAAATGATCCTGTGTGAACTGCAAAGTCAATGATGACTTGCCAGACCCTTGTGCACCGACAACGCATATTCTAATTGGTAGTTGCTTTGTCGACATGTTGTGCGTGTAGTAGAAAATGATATATGGGGGGTGTCAGCACTCTAAGGGCCAGGATTAGATGCAGAGTATTAGGAGGAACGAGAAGTCACAAAAGTCGAGTACCACTGAACGTTGGAGTAACAGTATGGAGAACTTCAACTTGAAACTAAACAGACTCCAGCCAACAACTCAGAGAGAGAGAAAGAGAGAAAGAGAGAAAAAGGGAAGGAAAGAGAGAACAAAAAAGCTGAGAAAAGCGTACAGACAGGGGAATAGGTCTAATTTAAAGGACACCAGGGGGATCTGCAAATATGTATATGCACAATATGTGTTGTATATGTACTGGGAGTAGAGAAAGTTGAGATGGGAAAGAATATGTGGCACCGTTGGATGAGCGTTTAAACTGCAAAGTTTGCCAGGTGCTTAGTCTCAGCTAACGCAAAGCTGAGCGCTCATTACTAGGGATCATCTTACAAATAGAGCCGCATTGCGTACTGTTGCATTGCGCACTGTTGCATTATGCACAAAAACCGTTTAAAAGAACGTCTGGGCAGTATCCAACCGTTGGGGCTTTTTGAGGAGGCGAACCTTGTTGTTGTTACTAATTGAGATTGCTTGAATTCTCCACTACAACAAAAAAGTCAGATCGAACCTACGATGGATGTGTTTACAGAAGAGTTCAACTTCCCCAAGTCCACGTCTACGTTTTAGACAAGTTTTAGTTTCCTTCGTAGATGGTGGAACGGATATGCAACCACAAAGTACACACTCATAGAATAGCAACCGTCGTTGTGATCCTCTGGGGGAGGGGGTTTTTGACCCTTGGGGTTACCAGCTTTTGCATCTGTAATCCCGATGGTACAATCTCTGTACAGTCTATAAATCTCTCTGAAATGATTTGGCAAGGCGTTTATATATCGAGGTGGACATCAACGTGTTAACCCGTGAAGGTTTAAGTCAGCCCGTGGAAACTTTGATCCTTAATAAACCATAAACACCAACACAAACAGAGTTTCTTCATTGAAGACATTGACCACTTCCCGGACGATAAATACATCTTTTAAGTCACTTTGACTTTAAAAAAGAAATTGAGTTGTGAAACGCATTGTGCCTGAACTTTAATCGTTTCTTTTTTCTCTATGTGTTTCTTCGCGTCTTGTACCGTCTTCTAGAAATATTTAATGCACACTAAGCAGATGGGGAGAAAGGTTATTCGAGTTGCTGTGGTTTTATGTCCGGAAAGGTATTGGTTTTTCTTACTACGAATCCGAGATCCCGTTCCTCCAAAGGTATTGTAAAGTACAGCGATGAAGACAACATGTATAATCATCGATTTCTTGGAGGATTTAGAAAAGAAGGTTTGAGGCCGTTAAAGTTGAATGTAGCTTTTAACCTGTAATAACCATTGGTCTGAAATATAGACACAGAGGCTTATTGGAGTTTGAGCTTCAGCCCCATGTCACCATGTCAGCTGTTCGAGCCTCACAAGGTGATTTGGCCTACTTCATCAATTTTGCGGAAGGAAGGAAAAGTTTATCCATGACTCAAATTGACCATTGTCCCTCCAAAATTCTTGGAATTTGAGTTATTTGAGTACTTTTCCCTCACTAGTTGTCAAAGAGCATATTGCAACATTCGACCGTAAATTGCTCCGTGTATGAGCCGTAGAACAGGCGGGATGCACCAAGTGTGCGACGTTAATGTTTGAATGCGTATCTGTACGTTAAGAGTTGAAGCCAGTTTTAAGATTCAGCGTGTTTGCCATACTGGTTATTGGCTTGATGGATCTAAGCACTTTATACATGTATTTCCATCACAGTTTCATATCAGTTGATCTTTGGGAGAGTAATTAATCTCTCTTTTTGCGTGTTTTTTGATATGAAATGTATGTCATTAAACAGATCCTTATGACTTAAAAGCCAAAGACAGCATAGAGAGCAAACATAATCGGATACTCTCTGTCCTCCGAAAATCAGCAGCACCTGGCATTGGCATTGGCAGTTTGATGATGAATTCTCTCACCAAAACTGTTGTGGGGAGTACACCCTTTCTCAATTGAAATGAATGGTCGGTTCATTTAATACACCGATATACCGAGTCAACCGGCACTTTTGAGAAGTTACATACACAATTCATATCGGAAAGTTTAAAATGTTTTGATCTGAAGCAAAGGAAAGTATAATCGAACAAACAATTAACACGGCTATTAAACTTTTCTGCATCGAATAATTTGGTTCAATACCATGTTCAACACAACATATGTCATGAGGGCAATCTCTTTGCTGTTCCTGAGACTGCTGTCCTCCAAGCATTTATCGTTTCAGACATGCGAGGGAGATACATGAAGAAAGAATATCCAATTTAATACATTGTCAACGGAGCATTCTACAAAACATGGTTCATAAGACGAAGACATGCCTTGAGTTAATTCATTACGCAAGATTTTAGACCTGGTGAAAATGACGACCCAAGAGCAAGCAAACATTCATCTTCTCAAGGAATAAATTTTAAGCGACAACCTCACCGACTGTTTCTGGTCACGTTTCTTTTTGACGCAGTCTCATGCAAAGCCTGAATACATGCATATGCACCACAACCAATTGCAGAAATGTAGAAATCTGCTAGGGAAAACCAACATTGAAAAAGCCTTGCAAGAGGTAATAAATTATATCTGATAATAGTTGTAAAATAAAATATTATATGAATGTCATATACATCTAACATGGTTTATACATTGCGGTTCTCTTCTTTATATCTCTGTAGTTCAGTTTCAACAACAAAGTCCATAGCACTGACGAGGTTCTTAAACACTTTTTTTGGACCTTTGACCTTTGTAAGTTCTATCTGAGACGAGCTAGAAAATTTGATCTCAAACTTCAAAGGCGACCCCAAAGTGTAGGTGGCAGGCACAGTAGCACTGATGGTATCTTGAGTCTCTTTGATATTTCTCAACGTACCCTCTTTACGCTTCAACTCAAGAAGCACTTTAATGGCTCTACGCATACGAGCCATTGGTACTTCAGTTTCAAACAGCTTTGTGCTTTGTTTCTTCTTCTTCTGATCAGATTCGATTGACATCAAGCTGGAGAAAAACTTTGTGAACCAATTGCTCTTCTTCATGGTGTCTTCACGTTTCAAAGGAGCGGATGGCGCAGGTCTTTGAGGAGTGAGCTTCTTTGGCGGAACCACAACACTGTTAATGGACTCCACAAAGGAATCATCACGTGCCTTCTTTAATGGTGACTCTTTAACTGGTTTATAACGTGTCGGCGATTCTTGTCCGGTCTGTGCAAATGGTACCATGGGGCTTTTCACTGGAGAATCGTCAGTTCGTGAACCTGCACTGTCATTGTCGTTCTCATCTTGGAAGTCATCAAAGATCATAGTGACGCGTTTAGCACCACCAGATTCCAAATCATCATCGGTGTTATCAGCAAATATTGAGTTATCCATAATTGAACTCTTTGTCTCATTAAAGTCGTCAACAGTGGCAAATTTGGGTCTCTCAAACTCTCCAAGTTGAGGTACAGGAACGTCATCGTCTCTCAAATCACTTGGGTTGTTATACAAACTACCTCTGAAGTCCACCATTGCAGCATAAATATGTTTCGGATCCGTCGAAGGCTTTCTATGGTGTTTAATTGTAGAAGTGGTAGATCTGGACAATTTCAGGAGGTTCTGTTCCGAGGCAGCGACATCAACAAACATACTGTCTTCCCTTGGTGTCAACTTGCTACCTACCATAACATTTGATGCAGCAGACATTGGCACAGCAGTGGCAACTTCAGTCATTGTTGGAACTTCAAAATCAAAGGTCAGCTCCTTTGTTAGTTGTTTCGTGTCAACCGAAATAGTTCCATCATCATCAGAGTAACCACTACGTATTGAACCGTAGTTTGATGATGATATTCTAAAATCTGGAGCTTGCGGCACAAGGGTCGACCCAGCAGTACTAGAACCAGCAGCAACAGTAGTAGTGGCATTTACAGCATTAGTAGTAACAGGAACAGTGGAAGTAACAATATCTGCATTTGGCAAAGGTGGTGAATCGTTCTGGTTTCCTTGTAAAATAGCTGCAAGATTGATGGAGGTGGAAGACTTTGAGTAATAAATTTTTGACTGGGTCTTGTGATCTCGTTGCAAAGACACACCCAATCTCTGAAGCACCGCATTTGGACCAACCTCGGTAGCTCTACTCTTCTTATAACTTGGATCCAAAGTCGTTGGTCTTAATTCAGGTGTTGGTTCAGTAACAGCGCGTCTTTGAGAGCTATAATCAACATCGGTCATTGGGGGTAACTTTGCAACAGGAGCCACAGGTGCAGCGATAGAAGGTGGATGTGACTCGGTTGGTAAAGGCCTTGTTCGTCTTGGGGAGAGCGCTGCCACTTTAGGCGACTTCGAAGACATTTTAGATCTGTGATGTGCAGTACCCAAAGGTATGTTCTCCTTATCTTCTTCTTGTTTCAAAGTCATCTCAATCTTTGAAGGTAAAGGAGAAGATGTGATGAACGTATGATCATCACCGCTCTTTGGTTCCTGTTTTATACCGTTAAAGTTAAAGATTTCCTCGTACAGCTCGGCAAATTCACCTTTAGGCATACCGTCATCACCGAAACTCAACCAATCAACATCCAAATCAGGCAACGGTGGTAGAATGCTTTGGTGTTTCTTCAAGATCGCATTGTTATTGTTGGAGGCAAACGATCTTCTACTCGATGATCTCGACACGTGAGCAGATCTATTACCGTTGCTGTTCGTATTGAACGAGACACCACGACGGTAAGAGTTTGAAGCTGAAATCTGAATTTGTCCCGATGCATTCTTGATCGACTTGATAACTGGAGCCACTGGTATTGGAGGCATTTCGACCTGTTCGGTCTTCACAATCTGAGAGCCATCTTCGTTAGTGATTGTTGTCTTAGACATGCTCTTCGATTTATTAAGAGTACCATCACCAGCTCCAATTTTCTTCTTAGAGTTCTTGTACGAAACTTCGGATTTTTCCTTTGTCTGGTGCTGTTGCTTATAGTTCAACAAGAGGTAGTAAAACATCCTCTCCGGGTTTGATCTTCTAGAGATTAATTTGGGAATCAGTGACTGTTCTGTAGCTCCGTGGAATAAGACAGAGAGACTCTTGAGAATGTCTTGATCAATATCTGATCTCTTCAACACCATGTTGGAAACGTCATTATAATATGAATCCACTTTATCCTGGTTCTTCTTCTTGGTTTTCAACAACGCTGACGTTTCGTACTTCTTCAACAAAGTATGCTTAAAGATATCGTTGACTTTGATTCTCTCTGCTGGGTTAACTTTCAACATCTTCCATATAAGGTCCTTGGCCTCTGGGGTGAGATAATTTGGCATCACGAACCTACCTGCACGGACTTTGAGCAGTAGGTTTCGAATGTTTTCATCGTCAAACGGGAGATGACCCGTGAGAAGTGCAAACAGTATGATACCACAAGACCAAACATCACTTGGAGAGCCATGGTATGATTTACCAGTGACGATTTCAGGCGATGCATAGTGTGGAGAACCACAACTTGTCTCCAAGAGCTGTTGGTTCATCTCCAGAGCAGCCATACCGAAATCGGCAATCTTGATGTTGTTGTTCTTATCCAGCAACAGGTTCTCCGGCTTGAGATCACGATGACAGATGTTGAACTGATGGCAATAGCTGACACCGCTAATGATCTGTCTAAAGTAGTGGACCGCCTCACGTTCAGGGAGTTTCCCCTTCTTGATGAGATAGTCAAACAGTTCACCACCTTCGACGTATTCAAGCACCAAGTAAAGCTCACCTTTATTTTCCCACACGTCATAAAGAGCCATGATATTTGGATGCGAGATCAACTTCATGATGATGATCTCTCTCTCAATCCCATAGGGAGAGCAGATTGCCTTACCAACTTTCCCATCTTTCTGGAACTTGGACTTGGGAACAATCTTTACAGCAGCCAATTGTCCAGTCTCTGAATGCTTTGCCAAACGGACCCTACCTGTGGAGCCCTTACCAAGTGTGCGACCCAATCTCCAGGGTCCAACGTGGTTTTTCGACTTCCTCTTTGATGAGTTTGTATTTGTCGAGATCTGGGATAACCGTTTTGTTGCGTTCTCAACGGAGACAACGATTCTATCGATTTCATTGGCGGTTTGTTCAGTGACGTTGGACTTTGACGCGTTTTTCTCAGGAACCACGGGCACATTCTGGACGTTGTTGTTTTGAGAAAGAGCGGCCCTGGCAGCGCTATGGGCAAAGTTACCAACACTGGGTTGGTTGTTGATATTTGAAGACATAATTTGTACTATGAAATAGAAATGTAGGGGGATGGGCGGTTCACAAGAAGAGGCGGAAGAAACAAAGGGAAACAATCAGAGGGGTATAAATGAGCGTAAAAATAGTTGGTGGTCTTTGCCTCTTTCCTTCTCCCGATTTATTCCACCGTTTTTAATCAATTGTAGTACAAATGGACAATCAAAACAGTGGTTTTGTTAATAGTGAACAGCACAACGAATCAAGTTGGACAAAGAGAGTGAGGGAGAAATAAACAAACGACACGCACACACAATAAGCAGAAAAATGGGTTCAAAGAGCCTCAAAGAGAATGAAAAAAAATTTGATCCATAAAGCCCATTCAAGAAACGGTTACCGTGGTTTCTATTCCCCCTTCCAATTGGATCAACCGTTGGAAAGTGAGAGAAAACATCCAGACATTAGGTAAACAAACGCGTCAAAAATTCCCATCTTTTTTTTTTCTCGTCCGATCTACGTGTTCCTGTTTTAGGAGGGGCAAAGAGCGCGTCTATGCAATTTTTCGTGTGTGTTGTTTTCGCAATTCCTGTTTTCACAGGGGGGAGGGTTCAACCGCCTTGTGAGGGCTGCCTTTAACGTCCTCATGCATCTCCCCTTTTCGCAAATTTTTAAATTCAATTTCCCCCCTGGCAACCAAAAACGAAAACACACACACACACAAACCAACAACAGCTAAACGCACAAAAAAAAGCACACAGAGAGAGGAAAAACAAAACTTTAAAATTTAAGGGGTAAAGAAGCGAAATAAAAAACCATTACGTAATCGCGGACGTACTTCCTCTCGGCTAATTCTCGATAGAGTGCGATAATCACCGGATGAGGTAATGAACGCCGGCTGCTCGGGCTCCAAGGAAAAGAGGGAAATTCCACTTTGTAAGCTTCCTTCTTTGGCATCAGTACAAATTCAACACTCTCATTCACACACATCAGTTGGAATTCTACTTATATCCAAGTGGTTGATAAGTAGAGACAAAAGCCGTTGAACTGTGCAGAGCGCCGACATAGCAAGATGATGTCCTCGTGGAAGCTCACCAAGAAGCTGAAGGAATTCTCCAGATCAAAGAGCCCTAATCCTAAAGAGGCGGATGACCAAACATCTATCGCTAGCCATGGAATCCATACAAAGGAATCCTCCACAGTTGGCCATAAGCATACAGAGTCCAGGGACTCCGTATGTACAAATGATAGCAACTCGAGAAGAGACACTGTTACACCTACAACGGTTTCAACGTCCACTCCCATGGCTGGTCATAATCCATCACCAGGTGGTTTAAAGACGAGTGATAATACGAGATTACATCCTTCTACTTCACACGCTTCGAGTATGACGATGAGATCATCACCGGAGAAGTCGAAGGATGGTGGTGATCTCCACTTTAACCCGGGAATGCTCACTATAAAGATTTATACCGGTGCACATTTTAAAATCCCATTTGCAATCAACAACGATAAGGATGTACTTGCAAAATTGATCAATTCAGCAAGACAGAGGAATGGTGATGCTCTGTTGACGAAATTGAACAACTTGAACATCTCCGAGGATAAATTGGGAGTTGACGATGCCAGTAATGTGATCCCAGCATCCGTGACAATTCCTCCTTCCATCATGAGAAATTCACTGATTTATTTCACAATGGAATTCGACAAGACCATAGTTTCTATCGAGGCAGATTCAGGGTCGATTGCTTCACCAACGTTTAACAAGATATCTCAATTTGACGTTACCAAATCTCAAAATGAGCTCAAATTACAGGTATTTTTAAAATTGCCAACTGTGCTGTTGAATTCATCAGCAGATGTTGCAGAAGAGGGAAACCAGGATATTCTCATCTCATCAAAGACGTTGCCCTTGTCACTTGCCAACATCAGTAACCCGATAAGATTGAAGAACCACAGCGTTCTTGCCTTTGACAACGATTATCCTGGATTTCCCCAGAGTGAAAACGGTGAAATCTTGATCTCCATCGATTATAGACCAAATGAGAATAAGCACTTGACCATCGATGATTTTGATCTGTTGAAAGTGATTGGAAAGGGCTCATTTGGTAAAGTGATGCAAGTTCGTAAGAAGGACTCTGGAAAGGTTTATGCCCTCAAGGCCATTAGAAAATCTCATATCGTTTCAAGATCAGAAGTTACACATACATTGGCTGAACGTACCGTATTGGCACGTGTTGATAATCCATTCATCGTTCCTTTGAAGTTTTCATTCCAATCGCCTGAGAAGTTGTACTTGGTTCTAAGTTTTATCAACGGTGGCGAATTGTTCTACCATCTACAGAGAGAAGGGAAATTTGACTTGTCAAGGTCAAGGTTCTACACCTGTGAATTGCTCAGTGCATTGGAATGCCTCCATTCTCTGGATGTCATCTATAGGGATTTGAAGCCTGAAAACATCTTGCTGGATTATAAAGGCCATATTGCACTATGTGATTTTGGCCTTTGTAAGCTCAACATGAAGAATGACGATAAGACAACAACTTTCTGCGGTACACCTGAATATCTTGCGCCTGAGCTATTGCTCGGTAATGCTTATACTAAAGTTGTTGATTGGTGGACGTTGGGTATATTGTTGTACGAAATGCTCACTGGATTACCACCTTACTACGATGAGGATGTTAAGACCATGTATCGGAAGATCCTTACAAACCCGTTGAAGTTCCCAGAGAACTTTGACAAGGATGCAAAGGACCTGCTGATCAAGCTGCTGTCAAGAGATCCAAAGCAAAGATTAGGTGCGAATGGAGCCAAGGAGATTATGGATCATGCCTTTTTCAAATTGATTGATTGGAATAAGTTGAACAGTAAAGGTTACCTCCCACCTTTTAAGCCACCAGTGAGAGATGACCAGGATACATCGAATTTTGATCAGGAATTCACCAATGAAAAGCCAGTGGATAGCGTCATGAACGATTATCTAAGTGATAGTGTACAGAAGCAGTTTGGTGGCTGGACATATGTTGGAACTGAACATTTGGGTGATAGTACGGGACGTTGAAGTGGATTTTACACAAGTTGAACCATTATACGGGTTGTTTATTTCGCTCTTTGGGTTGTAGAACTACAAATGTTTGTAAAAAAATATACAATGCTCGTGACTTAAAATTTTGTTGATTTAAAACTCCCTATTAAGAAAAAAGCGTTTAAGCAGATTTACCACGACGACCAGTGGTCTTGGTGTGTTGACCTCTAACACGCAAACCCCAGAAGTGACGAATACCACGGTGAGATCTGATCTTTTTCAATCTCTCCAAATCATCTCTCAACTTGGATTCCAAGTTGTTAGCCAAGACGTGGTAATCCTTACCATCAACAATATCTTTTTGTCTGTTCAAGAACCAAGCTGGGATCTTGTATTGAGTTGGGTTTTGCAAGATGGTGACAACACGCTCGAGCTCTTCTTGGGTCAACTCACCAGCCCTCTTGGAGAGATCGACATCAGCCTTCTTACAGACCAAGTTAGAGTAACGACGACCGACACCTCTGATGGTGGTCAAGGCGTATTGAACCTTGATCTTACCGTCAACGTTAGTGTTAAGCAAACTGGAAAATAATGTTAGTATAATAGAACAGTTGACGCTAGGATTGACAGAGAATAGCATGTGTTTGGATGAGATTCTTCTTAGAAAGAGGAGGTGATTGTTTCAAATCGCATTTTGATGGTGTTGAGTGGAAAGCTCGGTGACTTTCTCTCTCATGACAGTTTCAAGCAAACTTTCACAAGATATGCCCAGCTCCCGTGTTCCTCTTGGAAAATACAACATATAACCTCCTTCATATGCCTCTCCCATACTCAAAAAACCACCTCTACACCTCCATAAACCTCCTCTCTTCCCTTCCAACCTGGATATAGAGAAAACTCGTTGAGTACCCACCACCCTCCTCGTGAACAAATAACACAATGAAAACACAGACATTCTCCCATTGAATCCTTCAACTCATAAGCAAACATACCGCAAGATGTGCTGGAAAGAACCTTGTTCCTGGACAACCAAAGACATTTTTGTATTGATTCGTACTGCTTAAAACAACTTCAAAAGAAAGGGATTATGTTGTTGATGAGTCTCAAAAGTGAAAAAAAAAGCATAGCCGGTGGTAAATTTGCAACTGTGTGTCCTCTACCAAGAATTTCCCTCCTAGCTTTTTCGCGGCGAGTCGTTTGCCATGTAGTACAACACCCAGACACCACCATAGCGAACAACAGCGCCGCTGTTGTTCGCTTCCGTGACATCTTTTTCTCTCTCGGGTGCCAGGAATTAGGGCTCCATCCCGATGTGACATCACGTGGCCTTAAAATCATTAGGGCTAACACCAATGGATATTACAAGTCAAATATCAATGGGACATATATATACATGGCACTTTCAATTCTGTTGTTACATACAAATTGTTATCACTATATACTTTGTTTACGAGGAGTAAACGTCGGCAAACCATTTCAATGCATCCAAATCGATGAATACTTTCTCTGCGTGTAAGATATCTCTAACTTCAATTCCTTCTTTCTGAACAACGTCAATTGTGTTTTGGTATGCTTCTGTAGATTGGAGTAAATTTGGAGTGTATTCTTCTGTGATGAAGAGTAGTTTCTGTCCCTTTAGCCCATGCTTCTTTAAAAACATCTGTGTTGCCAATGAATCCTCGGTTGGAATCTCCAATGAACCGTCAATGATGAAAAGAGAGCCTTGTCTATACTTATCACTCAATGCAATCTTCATGGCCAGATCGTAAACTTTTTTAGGTAAATCTGTGGTGAAATCGTTTGGAGCAGTTCTGGCCAATGCAACACCACCGTCGTGTCTTACAGGGGAACCACGATCACCGGATCTTGCACGACCAGTACCCTTCTGAGGTAACAACTTCTTTCTTGAATAGCCCATTTCTGATCTTCCCTTTGGGTTTGATGCACCGACACGTTTGTTATCGGCGTCGTAGATAACGGCCTTCCAGAGAATATCACGACGTAATGGAACTGAGAGGAGGGAAGATGCCACTGGTTGGAATGTCTTTGGCTTCAGTGACGGGAAAGAACGTAGAGACGTAAGGACATATTTTGGTGGTTCTAAAAATCCTGGGTTAGTACTTCAAGAAACGTTGGGAAGTATCAAAAAAACACGGGAAAGACAAATGGTACATACCTTGTGCATGCTGAGCAATGGTGGAAGAAACAGTTGTTGCAGCCTCTGTAGCAAATCTTGCGATTTGTTGTCCCTGTTGAATCACTTTTCGTTAGTAATGACATGATACAAGTTGTTGACTGAGTATGCTTTGCCATGAAAATGGAGCCACATAACAGGAGACAGCTCTGAAATCATCATATACATACCAATGGACGCAGTATATTTGAAGATCTGGTGAGCATAATAGAAAAGGGTCTAATTTCTCCAGCTAATTATAAAACAAATTATACGTCCAAAGGGCACAACACCTTACAAAAGCTCCAAAACTTCACCGTTTCGCGGGAATTCGAACAAATTTTCAACAACGGGCGGGTAATCGTAAATGCCCCTGTTCTGGGTGTACGGATGTTATATGACACATTCACCGTTCTTGTATCAAAGGATTGGTGTTGATCTTGATAAATGGCTTATATGACGAGGATTTATACCCTTGGAGGTTGTAATATGACTGAGATGAGTGTATGAAATATAGTATACCCACCTAATGTGACTAGAAGCTGAGGTATTATTTGATTGATGCGATTCCTCATCATGTCTACGATCAAGAACACCAAAGAACGCCAAATACATCAGACAGAGTGCAAATGTTACAATTATTGATACTGAGATCCTTAGAACATATACACAGTGTCTTAGTTCAATTCAAATTTTGGAAATAGTTCTTGAAAAAGCCAGCCATGTAGTTGTTCTGAATGATTTTAGCAACACTGTGGTTGATTCAAGGTAGTCCACTCTAGGAGACACACCCAACATTGACTATTGATTAGTCTAATGGTAAGATCTAGACTCTCTAAGACAGCATAAATACCCCCTTTAAAATCAATGACCTCTACAACCAAAGCTCATACAAGTTAAAGTGTCGGAATTGTGTTTCGGGGTATTGCAAATGCTTTCCAGAAATAAGGAGAAGTGGGCCACTATTTTCGTCATCATTACTGCATTAGCTTCTTCAAGAATAAGTTAACATCCTCTTCGTCTGTGTTGATTAGACACTTTGTGCGTCTATCATCAATTTGCCTAAGCAACCATTGGCTTAGCATGTAATTCACTACATGAACAGTGCATGTCTCAGGAGGCGATGTGTATATTAAAGTTAGAGTATAACCTTTA
Organism: Williopsis samutprakarnensis; assembly: GCA_030569715.1. Taxonomy (NCBI): domain Eukaryota; kingdom Fungi; phylum Ascomycota; class Saccharomycetes; order Phaffomycetales; family Wickerhamomycetaceae; genus Williopsis; species Williopsis samutprakarnensis. The sequence continues at coordinate 49,703 of JAJMLQ010000154.1, forward strand.
TCATGAGCACATCGTACGTTGTTCAATGAGCAAATATGTATCCTGCAGAATCGAGCATCAAGTGCTTGATTTAATAAAAATTAACTTGTTAAGCTTAATTGATCAACTTGTTGCCCAATCTTCACATAGGGCTTAGTATAACTGTTGCAAATATCAATAGTTGGAATGTATGTGTATATTTCTAATCGGTTGAAGTCATGGTGCTTGATCGCAACCCAATGCATCCGGTTTAAGCGATTGTTGCCTTATTACAGATGATCTGTGACTGCAACACTACTGCATTGAAGAATTGAACTTTATGATTTGGAATGAGACCATGTTGGTGATGATTAACTAGTTACAAACTTTTCATATTCTACCATAACTTGCAATCAATTACAACTTTGAACTTCGCAGATGACTACACATATTCAACATTATGGCCTTTCCATCCTTATGGGCTTTAGTAGATATCGTATAAATCATTCAATCGTATCATGTCCTCAGTTGTAATCATCAGCTGGTGATTAAATCTTTTATATCGAATAACAATTAATACTAGTTGCATCGCTATACATACCATGATACATGTACAATACAACAGTGCGGTGAAACCAACCTTGGTATACCCTATTTTGTAAGCTAGTACGTGATGGATATCTCTACTTGTTACGAGACACGGTACCGATGTTATCAAAATCAATTGGATGAGTGTGTAATACAACATAGAAGTCGATTAAAGATTTAAAGAAGCATATCATAAAGCAACAGTGTATAGTAATCAATAAGTATCCAAGAAGTCAATAGAAAAATAAACCAGCAATGTAAATCAAGCCAAAACCATAAAAGCAAAAGTAAAAGAGACTGGAGGAACAGAAAACAGAGAATTGAAGATAGCATCAGGGAATAAGCTGCTGTAACGTAATGTCGACATCATGTAAAAAGCAAAGCAAAGAACAACCGGGTCATGAGATTGGTTCATCAGAATGCTGTGAACAACCCAATATTGGCTAATCTTACCACATTTAAACGAACAACAAAGAGTGTATCGAAAAACCTCATGACCTTATAATTAAACGAAGAAGCAATATAGGAAAGAAAAATCAAAGACATCAAGTTGGAAATGGTATAGTATACATATACCTTCTAGTATATCATCCTGTAGAGAAATAAAAAAACACGGTCAGACCAAAAAATAAAAAAAGAACAAGCGTTGCAACGTCAGTTTGTATAATAGTGTTATGATACCATCATGGAAATGAGGAATGAAGAAAGCCCAAGGATTGATCAATTTGACCGTATCTTTTTATCAGGAGAGCTTAGTTGTCTTGGAACTAACATTGCCCAGTCAGTTCGATCAGAATCTAATGTAGAAGACGTCTGTGGAACTGGACTGGACCAAATATTTGCTGGGTGTTGACTGTTAGGAGACAACGAGCCTAAACCATAAGACTGTTGTTGTTGTTGTTGTTGTTGTTGTTGTTGTTGTTGTTGTTGTTGTTGTTGTTGTTGTTGTTGTTGTTGTTGTTGTTGTTGTTGTTGTTGTTGTTGTTGTTGTTGTTGTTGTTGTTGTTGTTGTTGTTGTTGTTGTTGCCCTAAAACAGCATCAGTTGATGGACTAAGAGACTGTTCACGTAATGCTTCCTGATGGTTAGATACAACAGCACACATCCAAATACGTGTCTTGTAAATTCTGAACAACTCTCTCACCAACTCTCTAAAATCGATTCTATGAGAAGCAGCGTAATAAAAGGTCAATTTCCTGCGATCCCACTGGTACTCTGCGTCAACGACGCGCATTTCTAATTTGAATGATGACACTTTCAAAGCACAAACCTTTTGTGCCTTTTCTTCATCTGCTTGTTTACTTATAATTTGACAAGCCTCATTCGGCATGGCAAATCTTAAGATTGGCTTCGGATAGTGCAAAGTTGGCACAGGCGCTGATGCATTACCACCACTGTTAGTAGAAGCATTAGCATTTGCAGAGGAAGGTGGCGACGACATTCCCTCAAACGAAGCCAAAGCTGCCTGTTGTTCTTGATGTTGCATATATTTCAACAAGCGAGCCTCATCAAGGGAGACATCGAGTCTAAGAACCTTACCGAGATCACGGCCACGGTCCGCTTCCACAATCACCAAATCTCCAGTTTTCAACTTGAAAGAGGCGGTTGATGGAAGGTGGAACACATCTGTGCGACCAGCTTTAAATGCCACCAATATCATGTTTGTTGATGGTAGTTCTTCATCGACAAATCTTGGTAATTGAGCACCTGATTTCATCATAGATTGAAATTTTGCAGAGAGCGATTCCAAAGTGTGGTCCTTTATTGTAACTCTGTTATGTGGATCTTGTGTGAAATAGAAATCCAAACTGCGGTAAACTTCTCTCAAACTTTCATTCGTCTCAGATAATTGCGAAAGGTTGCCTTGTGATGACGTCTGTTCAAAGATGGATTCATTAAAAGTGGTTTGTGCATGTGATGATTGTAAACCATTACCTAAAGTTTGTGGTTGCACAGAAACCTGTTGCTGCTGTTGCTGCTGTTGCTGCTGTTGCTGCTGTTGCTGCTGTTGCTGCTGTTGCTGTTGCTGCTGCTGTTGTTGTAGTGATTGTAGTGTTTGCTGTTGTTGTCGATGCCCTACAAGAGGTTGTTCAAAGAATCCCTGTGGAGCAAATCCCGAATCCAGAGATTGATGCCGTCTTTGCGACGCAAAGAACCCCAAATCGTATCCATCTTTAGAAGCAATGCCCAACCCTGAGGATGTGTGAAGTTCATGAGACCAGCTTCCACCTCTAAGATCGTTAGACCAAATCTTGTAGTTCTGTCCCTGTGGTTGTTGTGGAACCAACCCACCAGCCTGAGACATCGCGCCACTATTTGGACTGTACAGTTGATTAAACTGAAACTGTGCATTATCCATGGAGGAGCCTCTTCTGGCGCCCAACAGGCTACTCAAGGACCCTCCAGAGGAAGGATTCTGGGAACTAGCCTGTAAGTTAAACGTAGCATCACCACCATTCGATACCGTCGAACTGGTGCCGCCAGGACTGGTCCATTGGTTCCCGCCCTGACGGTACGCATATGGATCCAAACCGCCTTGAACACCGTCATCAGCGAAAACGTTATTCCAAATCTCAGGGTTAGGAGTAAATGCACTACCATAACCATCTCTAGTACTACCTCCATGGTTGATATTGTCGTTGTGGCTGCCGCTGTGGTTGTCACCGCTGCCGCCGCCCTCTTGGTGTTGTAAATTCTTTGGTGTCAAATTATGTGACAAACTGGTAGGTTCAAACAACGAGTTTCTTCTTGCAGGAACAAACGTGTTAACCTCCTTTAAATCATTTGTAGAGAACATCTCTGTGTCTCGTTTTTGACCACTCTAAATAAATCTCTCTCTGTACGATTTTAACCCTGTAGTTTCTAATCTTTATAATTATAGCAATTGGATGTTGTTATTGTTTTGGTTTCAAAAAAGAGAAAAATTCCTGGGTGTTTATAGGAATAAATAACGTGTTAGCCGCCGTGTATGCAAAGTCCCCTAAGAAAAACAAAAAAAACACACACACACACACGCAACACAAAAACAAAAATAATAAATTGCAGTAGGACGTGATCAGTGCCGCACTTTCTTTTCTTTTCAATGAGCCCCACGACGTTTGTCTAAAAATGTGACTTGGAATAATGGGAAAGAAAAAATAAGAAGGTTAAGGAATTAATTTTATACAAACAAAGGAAATCGTGGGAGTCAAAATCTGCGGGTACTTTGGCCTTCCTTTTATACAACAATAAACTTTGTACTTTTACTTTTCTTTTTTAGGGGGCTCCTCGTCTGGAACAGTTGCTGGGCTCTAAGCAAATTAGTGGGATGTAGGGGCGCTGTTACCAGCTTTGGAGGTTTGAAGGGAAGTCCAGGGGAGAACTTTGGTAAGACCCCCCCAAGAAAGAGGGAGAGAGGGAAATAGAAATGAAATGCAGACGATTCTCGGCGGGTCTGTGCTAATGTACCATGACTTATATTGTGGGTAACCTTTACGTGTTGTGCTAACAAGACACTGTAGTAAAAGGGTTCGTAATATATGCCATGTTGTGTAGTTCAAGGTATATGACTGTCGGTGACACTTTACGAAATCACGGTATGACAAATGTGTCAAGATATATACATACACACCCAACAATGCCACTTTACAATGTATTCCCCCCTCTCTTTGACGATGTGCCTTGGTGAATTTGAAACTAGAGGTGGTGGTGGTGCTGGAATGTACATTTAATTGTGTGCAACAGTACGACAAGGGCGTTTACACTCCCCACTACTACCTCCAGCAACAGCACCACCATTACTGGCATTGTCATAGTTCATGAATCGTTTGTCTTTATTTTCTTGCTTTACGCACACAAGTACATCTGCTGTATGCCAAAGTAGGGTACAGCGCAGTGGGACCTGACCCAGTACACTGATGACCTCAGCTTACAGCTCAAGCTTATGTGCCACAGGATGTGGGACCAATTAATGGGCTAAGCTGGCCATCCTTATAAACGCAAGTGTTTACGATTGTTAGCTCACCAAGGGTCAGCGCTCACAGCAGTGGCTCTCTTACCTTCAGAAGTGTTCAATGGCTCGTAAACAGTTGAACACACAACACACCGGGCTCAACCAGATAAAGTGGCATTTGCAAAAGTTACAAAGCGAAAACCACAACTGTGAGTAAAATCATCGCTAAGTTGGTCTCTACTTAAAACATACGATGTAGTGTAACGCACACTGCACTGCACGCCTTTGTTGGAGACCGAGGCCTGTCTATACGAGGTGATCCGGTCCACCACCGGCGCCCCGGTGATGGGAGGAGCGACGGGCTTCGTCTGACAAGCAAATCCGCCTAGTTTTTCCACCCGCCTTCACAGCCGCTAACACATCAGCACACACATCAGCAACCATAGTGTGTACACTTGGTGTACACATTACGAGAGGCCGCAACCATAAAACAAATCTCAATCGAACAGCATTACTTCACCGAAAGCCTTTTCCCTGTAACCTGAAGTGAACTCTCATGTGGTGGCTCTACATAAGGCTTTGGTTAAATCTGTGGTACCAAAAGTCGCTTTGCCACTCGGTTATGTATGTTATGTGTACTATGCCTTGAACGTTACTGCCTCCAGTGATGCTTTCAGACCACTTCCCAAATTTCTTTTCTTTTGGCTGGCCCCCTTATCTTCAAAACAAAATTCAACTAAAAGGGGTGGTTTGCAGAGGGCTCATGCAATTTGGTCTATGTTCGTAGGTTAAACTTATGCCAGGGACAAAATCCAACACATCGGTGTGGATGGTCATGGCTCAACCGGGTACGAGGTTTAATCCAAGTGCAAATAGATACAGGATATGGCAATACACCTTCTGATTGAGGGTATAATTCCAACTGTAAAGTTGTCGTTCAACCATCCCCTCACATGTATTATTCGTCAGATCATGATGCGAGTAATTATGATGAACGTGTCATTAGAAAATGGGCGGTATCGTCTATAGCTGAGCGATGATTAATCCACTACCCTCGTCAACATACACTGAAACTCTCTATAGCCCAAGACTCACTCTATCTCATGTACCATGAGCTATGCGTAGCTGATCCATTGCGATCGTGCCGTCAATGCAATCTGTACAATGTATAAGGTGGTGCAGTTCAGTGGGAGCCTAGTGAGAGCTGGGCGGGGGAGGGGCGAAGAGGTCTTCCATCTATAGCTACTGGACTCTATCATGATCTCTCGCTATGCCGACAACAGTGTATAAAGTGTGGACATTTACACTTAAAACTGTACTGTAGCTTATTTGTGATCGTGATATATAGTTGGCTTCGAATGCCTAGACGAATAAGGCGATTAAGTGCTTGCGCATAAACTGGGTTTGGCTCATCAAACTTAGCCCTTGGTGCTGGGCTAGTGATCAGGATTATGGTGGCTGCAAACGATTCCAAGCGAAAGTTCTCTGCGTTTAGGGAAGTTCAGTGGTGTAGAAGAGCTCAGTGGTGTAGGAGAGCTCAGTGGTGTAGGAGAGCTCAGTGATGGAGTGCGGAGAACGGAGTTGTTGACCAATCAACAACACTCACGTATATCCATCCCATTTCTTATTCCTTGACCCAGGAGATCCACAAATCAACAGTTCCAACCAGACATGCACTCAGTCACCCTAAGCGACTCCTTGTGCCTCAGCGAAAAAAGCATGATCTGCCCTCTTGTCGTAAGTTCCAACCAAGACGTATGTACGAGGGTGAAGTCCTAAGCAACTAGAACATGATCTATACAGTTCCGACACTATGACTCCACATGGATGTCTCAACGGAAACAGAGCACCGTCATTCCAACACACAGTGCGTAACATCCGATACCTTTGAGCTCTAGATACAAATCGACATCAGGTAAGCACATATTCTCCCAATTGGATACACTTCACTGCTACTTGAAGTCCACACACAGAGCCAAGTGAGTTGAGACCAAAATCTACACCTGTATATTTCTGAGCACAATCTTCACCAGTCAAAATAGTGTATTAGCACACAGATGTCAAGAAATCGATCAAATTGATCGTTTATAGAGCTCCATTCAACAGGTTAATGATCTATGCGTGGTGTCTGGGGAAACAGCCATCCACTGCAGGGAGGTCAGTGCCCAACAACCTTGACACATAAGAGGATGGGACAACTTATAGTGCCCTGATTCACCAATTACAGCAACTTCAGCATACATGGATATTGTTACGTCTACATAGTACCTGTACATTATGAGACAGATTGCACCTGCTGTGTAGAATTTGCTGTATACGTCAGTTTACGAAGCTCTCAGCAGTGCCATTATTGAACGCTTAAGAAGCACAAGTTGACTGAATTATCAGCCCACTGGGGAGAAATGCATATACATGTTACAGTTACACTCTGAGCACACCATATATTCATGCAATACACACACACACAGTACTTCTTCACAATCTTTTAGTAATGGCACGGATGAGTTGTCTTGTATTCTCCTGGATGGAGTCATCCTCCAGATATTTGTTGAGGAATTTTGCAAATTGAGACTTCAACTCAGCCTTGGCCTCGTCATCCTGTAATTTAGCCTTATAAGCCAAATACTTCTTTGTAGTACTCTGTAACAGTTCAACAAATTCGTCATCCTCAAAGGTTACGTTTCTAATTGGTAGGGTGACATCGAGGATAACGACACGAGGCTCATTTTGGAACTGTCTCATCAAGTAGTTGATGACGTGCTGTTCCAAGTATTCCCTGTTCAGCCCGTCAAACTTATCCATCAATGACAAGAATTCCAGGCACAAGTCATACTTGAACTCGAATTCGCTAATATTGGTATGACGCTTCAACTTGTACAACGTTTCGATACATACGTCAAAGATAGTGAGTGCAATATCACCTCTCAATGCCGGGTTTGTCTCTGGATTACCCAGCATGTTCATATCGGCATCCGGCAAAGTGTTGAGCTGTGATTTGAGCTCATCGTTAGTTACACTTGGTAGTTCAATGAGACCGTCATCCTGGCCCATGGATTTGGCTTCACTTTGCTCGTGCTCCAGCTGTTGCTTTTCGGTCATCAACCCAAGAATCCGTCTTCTTGTGAGAAGCTTCGTGATGTATGACAATTCAAAGAGTGTGTACGTTAACCATAGTTTCTTGGAATCCTGGTTAAATCTCAGTGCACGTTGGAACAGTGTTCTTGCATTCTTTGCACTACCAACGTATTCGTACTCAAAGTTTGCAGCGCTAATCCACGATGCCACCGAGGTTGGGTGCAATTGTAGCAGCTGTGTATAGATCTTATAGATCTTTTTGAACATCTTTTGCTTTCTAGCAAATCTGATGTAATCTTCCCAAATGGTGAAATCGTTAGGGAACTTTTGAACCGCACGATCATAGATAAACGACACTCTTCTCTCATAGGCCCAATCAGAGATGGAAGGCTTCGTATTCACCAGTCCAACGGATGAGAGCCTTGTATAACGTTTACAACGCAATTTTTCAACGTTACCCTCGTATTCGGCGTACTTGGTATAATCCCTTGGCTTAGACCCACGGCTTGAAAGCCTATGTTCGAAATCAGTTCTTCTTCTCATGATGAGATTAATCTCATGTTTATCGAATAGACCTTTCTTCTGAAGATCTTCTAGTTCAGGAACAGATTGTTCCAAAAAGTATCTTACCTTAGCAGACATTATTCCCACTTAGCCTACCAAAAACACAGCTTCTTTAACTATGAGAATATGGCCAAAAAAAAAAGGTGGATGAGCTCTGAAAATTTTTGGCGATGAGCTCTGGGATCGCCTTTATTACATAAGCAATCACATCCTTACACTGAACAAAGATGAATAAGTTGATTATATATAGAACAGCTTGATATATACGAGGTGAGTTTTCTACTGATATACCAATAGAAAACACGTATTAATGACTGTTATTCATTCACTGTGTTATATGTAATACTTTCTCCCTTACTCTTTGCCATACTGTTATACGTTTATCAGTGCATTCAATCCTTCTTTGAATCGATGCCCAATTCCGTGGTGAACCCTGGTGTATATCCCAATTCCTTGATGAGTTTCTTGTTGAATCTTGTGTAGAGAGTCACGAATACAACAAGACCACCGATAATGGCGCCGGCAAGGGCAACGATCCATAAGAACGTTACTCCAAAGCCCATCTTGACGGTGAAGAAAGTGTTGTCATTGTGTCTATGGGACTCCTCGACCCAATTCACACTGAACTGAATAGTGAGTTGGTCTCCGATGATGTATCTCTTTGTCTGAGAGCCAGAGGCGTAGCCAATCATGGTCATGATTGTCCCATCCTTGTGTTTATGGGCCATCACATTCATGGTGGTGTCGATATCGAGATGACTCGTCTCTAGGTGGCCTCTAAAGTTCAAAGTGAATGGGATAGTGGCATCCTGTTGATTGGAAGAGTAAGGAACACGACATGAGAACGGCGAATCCTCGTGAATGTATAGTTGGAACAGGTGAAACTGTTCATCTGTCAATGTCACGGTACAGTTGAAATCATCAGAGATACCGTATCTCAACGATAGTGGCTTACCAGTCTCAGCACACACTGGGAAGGAGCCGTAGATGATGTTACCATCAGAATCAAACTTGTGTTCACCAGTGTCGATCTGGCGTTGGATACACTCCACCGCCACGTCATCACCGACAGAGTAAGGAGCAATCGTTGGTGGTTTCAGCTGTTTATTCAGTGGGAAAACTTCACATAGGCATAGTGGCACAACAGCAGCAGTAAATAACACAGGTAATCTCATCCTCGTCTCTAAATCACCTGGAGATTAGTACAGAGAGTCCTTGACAATTTGTTGTTGAGCCAATTCCAGTGTTTACGTTCTCACTGGGAATTTCACATCGGTATTTGACGCACTCATTTCTACAGTCACCAGAGCATTTTAAAGCCTATGACGTATTTTCATATAAAAAAACACCTCCATAGGCCTAATCAACACATCTTTTAACGTGAGAACTCATTACAAACCAATCGTTATACAAACCGCTATACAGACCGCTATATAAGCGTAGACTTTGCTGGCGTAGACGGGGAAGTACCAGCACCAGCTACGGCAACGTTTTCCAAGTGTACAGTAGAAGACTTTCTAGACGAACATTCGCTCTTGCACTGACAAACCTCTCGTTCTGCACTCTTCAACACCGCCATATCATCAGATATCTCATCGAGAATCTCATTTTCACGATCATAGTCGTACTCTCCACACCCGTCAACCTGACATTTTTCACCAATGCTAAGCACTTTCTTCATTATGCGTAGATAGGCATCAATATACTTGAGCTCAGAGGTTTTCAATCTGCGGTCTAGCTCATCTTCAAAGGAATCTGATGCGATGCACTGCTTCAGTGCATCTCTTCTCTTCTCCAAGCTCGGTATTGTAAGCGAATCAACCTGCGTGAGTACATTGTTTGGATGCACCATGTAAAGACAGTCCATGGTTATTTATGGTAGATTTTAAAGGGTTTGGTGTATATAATTAGACGAGTGGGTACGAAACTGTCAACCGCTAGCCGTTGATTCTGGATAACTGGTTTGATCACGCACTGGGTGATGTATATGATTGGTGAAGATCAACACAGCATAAGGAAAACAACAAACTGCGGCTATGGTCCAAGCTTTTATATAAAAGAACTCTGGAAATACACTTAAAAGGGCTGAGCCATAAGCTTCGAAATGAACTGACTAACAGTCACACAATCCACGCACACTCTTACGGTTATACAGCAACAGCAACAGCAACCCAAACCGGGTGCGTCATAGCTATCCGTGTAACCTGAGAGAGCGTGTACGAACAGGAACTTTAAGGCGATGAACGTTTACAGGTTGCGTAACTAAGGGGCGGGGGGAGTAATCCGTCATTGGATGAACTTATATCGTTTGTTTGCCTTTGCTTGCTATCAACAAAAAATACATTGCACTCTGAAGGCATATGCTTAAAGGTTATTATGTGTGCAGTGTCCATGTCAGCATTAATAATACAGTATGGTGGTTTTTGTTTGAATAATGCGGGTTGATTAGCCATGGTGGTTTCAGTGGTGTGTGGATGTGGTTGTGTCAACAATTTGGTGTCATTTTGCCGCAGAGCACTGGAAGTTTGCATGTTGAACATGGAGGGAGTCAGATTCCGTATCTGAGAGATTGGAGGAATCGGGTGAATGCTGGTTATGCTCGTAGTACACTGTTGGTTTGTGCTGTGTGGTTTACGTGGATAGTTGAGTGTGATGTAGACTATGACTTCTCATCTGTCATTTGCTTCTAAACCTCCCATGGAAAGCTCGGCCTGGCTCTTCCGATGTGCATTTCTAGGGGGGTTAACCGCCTTGAGGGCCCAGACCGCCCTCTCAGCGGATGTGTGCATTTTCTGGTGGGGTTTGCTCCCTTTTCGAAATTGTGTCAAAAGATTGAAATTTGGAAAATAAACAACAACAACAACAACAACAACAACACAGAAATACATAGCGGTTAGGTAAAGAAACGAGGCGGCTATCATGAAATCAACAGTTTCAATATCTAAAAGGTTTATAACGATACTCTGAATCATCTTAACCAATCCTGATCAAGTTAAGATCACTAACCACGTTGTTTATCCGGTTTCCAGTAACACATCATCCACGGCGGCTAATGCTATAGATAAAGTGAAGGGCAAGCTGGAGCCCGTGAAGAAACATGTCAAGGTGAAGATTGAGCCTGGATCTAAGCAGTCCAGTAATCCAGTGTCCAACCGTCTGTCAAAGGCGAAAGGTCCGATAACACCTGATGAGAAGCTGACTAAACCAACTATGAAACCAATCGATAGGCAACACGTCGTAGATCAACCAGCGTCAAAGCTGTTAGTTCCCTTGGAGAGCACAGAGTTAGATGATACACCAACGAGGAAACGGTCCTCCTCGAAAAATGCCGATTTGACTTCAACCAACAAGCAAAAGAACCCAAAGGTTGCACCATTATCTTCCAAACCTGTACTGAAGTTAAAGTCCTCAGTTGATGGTGCACAACGCCCTATGAATGAATCTACACCAGAAACGAAGAACATGAGGAAACAAACAGAACTTGTTCCGTGTTTTAAGCAACCTCCTCCGTTCACTCCAATTTCAGAACGTCTTGTCGATAACGACGGGTTGAACTTTGACAATGTGTTTAAATCCATTGATAATCTTACCTTAAGAGGTGAATACTCTAAAGTTGTATCTGGTGGGTTTGACAAATGGATGGCACATGGAGTTTCACTTGTTGATAGACAATACCGTTTGGTTGAAAAGATTGTTACTGCTAGAATGAGGTTAAGCTTGAAATTCCAGTTCATCTTTGCAAAATTGAACAAACACGGGTCTGAGTTGGAGACAAAGCATCTTCAAGTCAAGGAGAAATTGCAAAAACTACAGAAACTTGGAGATGAGATTAAAAACTCAATCAATTTATAATAAGCTCGATAACAATGCGCTACAGATTTCTACAATTCTTTCCTTTTACCTTAAACCAGTGATTATATTTTTACAGAAGAGAAGAGGCTAAAAATATAGGAAAAATGCTTAGTTTCTCTTTCTGAAACGTCTCTCAGTACCTCTTTGAGAAGAAACAGCAATGACAGAGATTGGCAAGTCGAAACCCAAAGACTTAACCAAGTCAGCGGTTTGTTGGTCAACCTCCAATTGGTTCTTGGTGTGAGACAAGTCCAAAGCGGAAACTTCTGGAACGTATTGGTCCTTTCTCTCACGCTCCTCCTCTTGCAACTTGAAAGAAATACCTCTAACTGGACCCTTTTGAATTCTCTTCATCAAGTGGGTGGTGTAACCAGCAATCTTGTTTCTCAAACGCTTGGATGGGATGGTAGCAATCTCAGAGGTCAAACGCTTGTTGGTCTCAAAGTCCAAAGTCAACTTTGGGTAGTAACGCTCAATCAAAGCCTTAGAAGCTCTCTTAACGGTTTTTGTTCTAACACGACCCTGTTTGTATTGTTAGTAACTTGGTTCAGTGGATATAAAATCGAGTTATGTATATAGCCCACGACGGAAAGCTGCTAGTAACGTTCCAAAAGTTCGATACAGATGTTAACCTCACATTACCGAGGGTTCATTGTTCGTGGAAGTGCTAAATTTTGTCCCATATCATTGATTCCTCATGACTTGTTTTTACTCTTCATGTCTTTGGTCACTGGTCTGATCTTCACTTCAATAGGGTATACACCCTCCAACGTCAAGCTAAACATCCCACACAGATGATTTTGAAACATCCATCTTATCCATCAAAGCCTCCAATACAATAAACTCATCGATGAAGAGCACATACCATTTTTGTTTATAGATGTTGAGATAGTTCCTTTCCTCTTCAACGTTGACAAGGAAGTTCACACTTTTTCAACAAATTTCAAGATTTTTTCCCTCCTACACACTCTGAATTTGTATAGAGCTTATGTAATACTCACAGCCAAACTGCAAGTTTTCTTATGTAATAGCACAACTGCTGCGTCTGTTTGGTGTCAGGATGTTTTTCAGCACGACCCGCGCCTCTCCAAATGCAGTCATACACGGGGTGTCCAGGTGGTCTATTTCCAAAAAACACAACCCTATTGCCACACCACGTGATACATCCCTTCAGGGCTTCCATTGTATGTTTTCCTCTTTTTGTAAACATCCCCCTTCTCGACCGAGTCATCGACGCAAGTACAGTAAACAACAGAAGTACTAATAAAGTCATCGAAGATACCACTGGAAATCAACGAATAACCCATTAAATATTAGGGTCCCACAATACTTCTGACCCGTATCTGTCGCTTACCCCCTGTTTCTGATTGATTCCCATTGTTCATTCCATCTTCGACGTTTTCACAGGACATATTTGATATACACAATAGAGACAGATGTCAGCATTGAACAAGTTCCACTGCGACGTATGCTCGTCCGACTGTACCAACCGTGTACGTATCTCATGTGCAGTGTGTTCTGAGTACGATCTCTGTGTTCCCTGTTTCTCCCAGGGGTTATACACTGGTAACCATATGCCTTATCATGATTACAAAGTGATAGAGACGCATACTTATCCCATCTTTGACGAAGACTGGGGCGCCGATGAGGAACTGGCATTGATCACTGGTGCCCAGACGCTGGGTCTGGGTAATTGGCAAGAGGTTGCTGATCATATCGGTGGTCGCTCAAAGGAGGAAGTTGGTAAGCACTATGAAGATATATACCTCAACTCTAAGGACTACCCTCTTCCTGAAATGCACAAGGACTTCTCCTATGTTAGCACCACTGATCTGGCTAAAAAGCGTAAAGCTCGTATAGATGAGAAGAGAAATGCTCCCTTACCACCACCAAGGAAACCACAGGCCTCTGTACCGCTGTGTCATGACATTCAGGGTTTTATGCCTGGACGTTTGGAGTTCGAACATGAGTTTGAAAACGAGGCAGAAATGACAGTTAAAGATATGTTATTCGATCCGGATGACCAACCCATCGATATCGAGTTGAAACTGGCTATTTTGGACATCTATAACGAGAGGTTGACCACCAGAGCGGAAAAGAAGAGACTGCTCTTTGATAACAACATGATGGAGTACAGAAAGCTGGCAGCTGTTGATAAAAAGAGGTCAAAAGAGGAGAGAGAGCTGTACAACAAGGCCAAGGCATATGCTCGTGTTATGACACCACAGGATTTCGAAGGCTTTACAAAGGATTTGTTGAGCGAATTGCATTGTCGCATTCGTATAAATCAACTCCAAGAGTGGAGACGTAACGGTATCACAAACCTGGATGCCGGTGCTCGTTACGAGAAGGATAAACTGACGAGAATGCAACATCTACAGAGATATGGGTTGCCAAATGCCAATGGATCACGACACACTGCTAATTCATTGCAACACTCGAGTGGCAGATCAAAACAGGATGGTTCTTTAAAACGTGGTCGTCCACTGACGTTTAGCGATATTCAACATGCTCATGACTTTCACCTGTTGAGTCCTGATGAACAGGAACTATGCCTACAGTTGAAGATGTTACCGAAATCGTATATCGTTATCAAGGAATCCCTGTTCCGTGAAAGCTTGAAGAGTGGAGGGGTCTTGAAGAAGAAGGCATGCAAAGAAGTGTTGAGAGTTGATCCAGTCAAGGCAAACAAGATCTACGACTTTCTACGCCAACAGAATTGGCTTTAGTGTGTATAAAAAAACATTTCTAATCATTCATTCGTTATTGGTTCGTTCTCTATATTTGCTCTACTCCACCAACTGCTTCATCTTCGGTAGAGTTACCACCGATGAGTCCTTCATTTCAGATTTGATATCTTTATTGAGACAGATCTCCGATAATGGCTGTCTCTTGACACTTTCACCATCAATGGTTCTCTTCATTGGCGATTTAACAGGTGAAGACTTTGGTGATACGTTCTCACTGTGAACTGGAGATGAATGCGTTGATGATGTTGCCGGTTGCGAGTTGACTCTCATCAGTGGCTTTTGTCTCGATCTATAACCAGGTGCCACTGGTGTCATTACCGTCTCTGTCTTCACTGGTGAAGTTGAGTGCTTTGTCAGACGGAAGGTGAAAGTATTTGGGGATTTGGAGTTTGATGAGGTACGTGGTGGACGTGATGGTGTAGCTTGGACCGGAGAAGATGAGCCATTCTGTGGTTGTTGATGCTGTGGAGGAGAAGCTGGTTGGTATTCTGTTTTCAATTCGCTTGTCACTGGGGTGAATGGAGTCATCTGTGGTGGTAGTTCCAAATGATGAACTTCTCTCTGGGTATTTGATTGACGTCTGAGGGTTTGTCTTCTGTTCTGGAACCAGATCTGTACGGCTTTTTCAGTCATGTTCACTTTGGAAGCAATCTCAAGTCTCTTTGCCCTGTTTGGAGTCTGTCCGAGTTGAAACTCTGCCAACAATACAGCCAATTCACCTGGTGAAGTTCTTCTACGTTTGCGACGTGCCAATTGAGCGTTGTCGATAGAAGGCTCCTGTGAAGGGAAAGTTGATGGGGAATGGGAGATGAACGCAAACGATCTCTTTTCAACTAATGGTGATTCCTGTTGACCTGCAACAGGTTGGCCTATCGTTGAAACAGGTGTTTGCACCGTTGAGCTGGTGAGTTGTGGAAGTGATGTTGTAGAGGACGAATGGTACATCCCTGTCAGGCTTGGCTTTGAGGAGACTGGTGTTGGTAGAGTGAATGATCCCCTTGGTGTTGCTGAGATCTTTGAGATAGAAGTGAGCCCACTGAACGAGTGGGAATGGTGGAAAGTTGGTCTCACTTTGTCAAACTGCAAAGAATCAAACGATGGTAGTCTAATCGGTGTTCTCATGTCCAAAGGTTTCAATTGGGGTTGTTTGGCATCCTGTACTGGAGATACAGGCTCAGAGTGATTCTTTGGGGAGTTGAGGATGGAGGATAACGGTGGGAGTTGTGTACCGGATCTCTGCGAGGATTGTGTGACTGAAGGTGGGCTCATGGTCAATGACATTATAATCAATAGGGATCAGGCCTTAATGTTCCAGATGAGGAGAAATCTAAAGCGTGATCAAGAAACCGGTATCTGGTTTTGTGAGATTTATGGATTCTTTTATACACGTAAACGCAAAACACCAAATATCTCTTATTCATGCAACAATTTTCTGAAAGGTTTCGTGTATATGCCTACAATTTAAATTAAATAAAGTACGTGCTTCTCGAGCCATTCACCGGGCAACTACCACATTGAGCAAATTCCTTGTGTACAACCTGTAGGCACGATGCGGTTCATTTGGAGCTTGGAAAAGGATCCAAAAGGGGTTGTTTGTTTACACTTTGAGCAAACTTTAACATGCGCTGAACCTTTGAGTTTTCCAACGCGTCTTCTGCCATGCGTCGAGGCGCCTTGAGGCGCGTGTGAATTTCAAACTCTAAACCGAAGGAGGGACCAAACACGCTCTGTTGGTGTTGTTTTCTGCTCTTGTTGCTCAGATTTGATGGTTGTTTGTTTCTGATGGAAGCGTAGTTTGCTTATATGTCGACGCTCTCTGTTTAATCATGTGCCAATGAGCGTGGTAGCATTGGTCCGCCAGATTGGCATTGAGCTTGTAGAAAACCCTTGCTGAAAGAGGCAAACTTGCTAATATGGAACCTCAGATTAGAAATTGAACAGATCCCATCTTTGAACCGCGTGTTATTAAAGATCAATGGCTCAAAAACACCACGCAGCGGTCGGCTCAGATTCAATCAACTGTCTCGTACATATCCTGCTAGGAAATTTTATCCTTTAACAGATGCAATCAATTCATAAAAGGTCTTCATTTGTAGATTCCGCGTAGGCCATTTGAAGGTCTCCGCGGGCCACAGGTACTGTGCATAAATTAGCCCTTTTGGGGGGAATTTTTATGGAAGGTACGTTCAAAGGTTTAACGTTAGTTGATCATGACCATTAAATTGCATACATACACACCTTTAGTTGGATTAAATAAATTACTCACATGCTGAACATTGAACAGGTGAGCCTCAAGGACAGAATTAGTACGTCTATGATACATGAATTGATCCAATAGTTAGGTAGAAGTGTTTCTTTCTCTTTCTTTCTTCGTAGAATATAACGTATATACATATGACCCAGCATCTTGATCGCCACAACTTATTCATCTGGAGCCATTTTGTTTATAAATCTAGGCATTCAAGACTTTAACAGGCTTTTGCGTGTCCAAGGATTCAATCACGGCATTGACAGCGTTCATTGCCATGACACCGTCATCCGCAGTACAGCTTGGTTCTGCTTCACCTTGGATCACGTTACCAAAGTGCTCCATTTGAAGTGCAAATGGGATCGAGCTGAGATCCTCATCCAAGTGTTCTTTACAAATCTTTTCCCACCAAGAAGGCTGTTTCAGATCCTTCTGATGGAAGAGCCTCAAGTCAGGTACACTTAGTGACCCTTGTGTCCCAAAGAATCTGTAAAAGATACCATCCGTAGAGTCCTCAATCTGAGGTATAAGTGGGTTCTCTCCTGTTCCCATTTCGAAATTTGCCGGTGAAACAACGTTATCAATACTATAAAGGTCCCTCTGGTGCCATTGGCAAAAGTCATCAGTATGACAGCACCTTCTTCCACAGAATCTTCGGAAGGGTCTCTGGTCTTCTCTACAGGCGACGCATACACTTCGCTCAACGGACCCAAGAAGTACTGTAACAAGTCCAAATCGTGAACCAGGTTGATATTTAATACACCACCACCTTGTTCCTTCGAACGTCTCCAGGGTGCCTGCTCGAAATACTCCTCACATTTCTTCAAGCACCAAACAGCATCAACAGCAACTATCTGACCACACTTGTGCAGATGTCTCTTTGTAGCCATGACATAAGGGTTGAATCTTCTGTGATGACCAACAAGGAGTTTTACACCATGCTGAAATGCAATGCGTTTCAACTCACGTGCTTCTTCAACGTTCGGACTTATAGGCTTTTCAACTAGAACATGAACGTTGTTCTGCAATAACAG
Source organism: Williopsis samutprakarnensis (assembly GCA_030569715.1). Classification (NCBI taxonomy): domain Eukaryota; kingdom Fungi; phylum Ascomycota; class Saccharomycetes; order Phaffomycetales; family Wickerhamomycetaceae; genus Williopsis; species Williopsis samutprakarnensis. Next base: position 67,702 of record JAJMLQ010000154.1, read on the forward strand.
CTTTGAAATCGCATAATGTGTATGGTTTGGGGTACAAACCACGGCACCTTCGATTTCAAGCCCACTATTCAAGCATTCCTCCACGGAGGAGAAGAACTTGACATCTGGGAACTCAGCCAAAGCAGCCTGTCTCTTCTCCTCCGTGAGGTAGGATTCGACGATCCCCACAAGCTTCGTGGAAGGACAGTTATTAACCGCATGAGCATGGCGTGGTCCAATGAGGCCATAACCCACCACTATAACGTTCGACACAGCAATGGTCATACTTATATCCACCTCTAAGATATTTTCAACTACCATGTGTTAGTCAGGGTGCGCTTCTTTTGTGTCGTAGCCTCATACACCACCTTGCTCAACGTACACAATGACTCATGCACGGAATGTGTATATAAAGCCTCGTGATCCTGCGGCACAACTACTGTTATAACTCACCAAAATGTATAAGCCAGGTATTAGCAACCGGAGTATAGTGCAAGAGCCAAATGAATGATTCTTTCAAACAATGAATGGAGTAGTTGAATAGGAGAAAATTTTTCTCTTTATGAAACAAAGAAAACAAAATGTCTGCAATGGAAAAAAGTTTTTATGGCTGTCTCGAGACTGTGGAGTTGCTTTTTTTTTTTCACTTTGTGACACCATTTTAGCCGCCTTAGTTGGGGAAGAGCGTCTCGGAACTTATCCCGAATATAGTCACAACATAGTCTTGACATAATGTCGACATAGTCTTAATGTAGTCGCAATATAGTCAGAATTCTGATTGCAATGCTCGATGGCTAACAGGTATGTACAACATGCTGGAATCGGAGCACATAGTGATTGTTTCTCCCGTTCTTCCCAGTGCAGCCCTTCACATATGTGAAGCTTGAACCGGACTTACAACTGGGCACCACTGTCGTATTGTACTTTGCTGTCCGTGTTGAAGATGAGGAACAATGGCGAGTCGGTATAGTGATATACTCTGCGTGGAGGGAGTGCCACGCAGTCTCCTCAAAAAAAATTAAAGTGAAGAGATTGTGCAGTAAAAGGGAGCAGGTAATTAACAATACAGGTGTATCATGGACGGCTAGAGACGTACAACCCTAAAAAGATACTTGCCCCTTTCTATTTGGTAACTCGTTTCATACCAATATCACTGAAAAAGAAGGACTAGCATGGTTTATGCCAGGGAATGGAGATCACTATAAAGGTTTCAATGTTAAACTCTAATTGTATAATGACTAGGTGACACACCAAGGGCGATTCAAGAGCTTTGTATTCAATAGCAACCAAATGGTGATCATAACAGCCCGTACTGCTTACTAAAGTTGTTCTCTATAGGACAACAATGCCAACAAGATCCGAATTTAAAAGATTTCAAGCGGTTCTATGTGCATAATGCCTCTCCACACAGTGATCGAGTAAGTTCAGGACTAAGGACATCAAAGAGGATAAATACTGAGTTCACCACCTTTGAAGTTTAGTGCTTGTCACAGGCATAGCATTACGTAAGTTTTCGGCTATGACAAAGTACAAATATCATGTTAATAGCAGTTTCTCAACATCATAGTGATCCTTATTAAACATTGTGTACATTGATCAATCGTATGATCAATTAATCAAAAAACCCAGAATTAAAATCAAATAGAAGCAACTTTAACTGGCATATCAGTCTCCAAGGACTTGACAACGGCGTCGATGGCCAGCATCGCCCTGATCCCGTCGTCTGGAGTACATCTTGGAACTTCCTCGCCTTTCATTACTTTAGCAAAGTGCTCCACTTGTAGTGCAAATGGAACACCTTCAACGTCGGCATCGATGGACTCCTTGTGCATAGGACTCCACCAGCCAGTTTCCTTCGAACCATCCTGATGGAACAAGGTTAAATCTGGAACTGATAAGGTTCCCCTGGTACCAAAGAACCGATAAAACACACCATCGATTCCTTGTGAGTTCTTCTCGATCAACGGATTCTCACCGGTACCCATCTCAAAGTTGGCAGGAGATATAACGTTGTCGCAAACGATAAAGGAGCCCCTTGTGCCGCTTTGAAATGTCAACGTAAGTACGGCGCCTTCAACAACGGCATCTTCACCGGTGTTATCATCGCGGGTCTTCTCGCACTCCGTGGCGTAGACAGATTTGATCGGGCCTAACAAATACTGCAAAAGATCCAAATCGTGAACCAAGTTCAAGTTGATCACGCCGCCGCCCATCTGTTTGGAGCAGCGCCATGGCGTTTGCTTGAAGTAGGACTCGCACTTCTGTAGACACCAAACCGCATCAACTGCAATGATCTTACCACACCGGTGTAGATGGTCCTTGGTGGCCAACACGTAAGGGTTGAATCGTCTGTGATGGCCAATGATCATTGGGATCCCGGTCTCCGCAGAAAGCTGCTTGATCTTGAGCGCATCCTCAACATCTGGCGAGATCGGCTTTTCAATTAGCATGGCAATGTTGTGCTTCGCGAGCACCTGCGCCACGTGCAAGTGCGTGTGGTTCGGAGTGCACACAATGGCACCGTCAATGTGGATACCGCTTGCCAGCAAGCCATCCAACGTTTTGAAGTGTGGAACAGATGGGAACTTTGTGCGGGCGATGTGACGTTTCTCGTGGGTTTTGAACGGGTCAACTAGAGCGGCTAAGTGCGTTTGAGGGCATTCATCAACTGCTTGAGCGTGTCTAGGGCCAATGAGTCCAAATCCAATAACAACGATGCTCAGAGAGGATGTGATTGTCATAAAACTAAAGTGATTGTGTGCTTGCTTGTGTGAAGGCTACTGTGTGTTTGGATCTTACTACAAGTGAAATAGGAAGCAGGAAGGAAAGGATCACGGGATCTCGTTGTGTATTTATAGTGGGATTTACAAAACGGTGGGAAGGGCCAAGGAGAGGCGGCTTATATCAACACGTAGTCGTGGCCGTGATAGGTTTCGCCTCCCTTGTGTCTCATGGCCAGTTGTTTATCACTGATCAGCTAATGAAAGACAACTTCTGGTGCCATGCGGCCAGACCGCCCCACCCCTTTTGAACACGAGGCTCCCCTGCCCCTCTCGCAAACAAAACTCTTATCTGACGTATCGGTCGTGGGCAAGAAGCTGTAGCAAACATGGTGGTTCGCTGAGGATGTCTGGATGTTTGTCGGCACTGAACGCTTATCATCGGGCATTACAGGGTTTGCGTATTTTTTTGGCTTCTTCCGCCGCATATGACGTAATTACTATTAAAACAGAAACACAAACAAACAGGGGGGAAACAGAGATAAGGACGCGGGTGTTTGGGTTTTTAGAGATAAGACCACTGGTGGCTCTCACCCGCTAGGGAGTAGGTCATTCACACTCATGAGAGCAAGTTCAAGTGCTCTGGGATATCGTCTACCACGTCATGTTTGTGTGTCTCCAGGTAGCCATGGACTATCGAGTGAGCCTCGGAAGCCCTGTAGTTGAAGAGCTCATCCATGAACTCGACTGGAACGCCCTTTGTCTCTGGGTAAAAGAAATAAAAGACGGGTAACGATATCACCATCCCGAGGGCAAACAACCAAAAGGTTGCGTACCCTAAGGAATCGATCATCTCCTCGGTGAATCGCGCCATCACGTAGGCACAAGCCCAATTGGAACACGAATTGAGCGCGCTCGAGGCGGTGCGCACGTTGGTGGGGAAAACCTCCGAGTTCCAAACCCACGGTGTACCACTCCACGAGAGACCATATGACACGGTCCATATATAGAACACGAACAGTGCAAAGAGCCCGCCAGTTCCCAACTGAGAGTCTGTATCATCATGAAGGTTCCTGTTCAAAACTGGCTGTGCAAACTTGATGTAAAAGCCAATGTAGGTGAAGCATAGTGCACAGACGATGAGTCCCACTATTAGGCAGGGCCTCCGGCCATAGTGGTCAACAATCCTCATGGACCAGATTAAGCAGCAGATGCCCTTTATCACTCCAAACACACCTGTTGATAGTAACGATGCACTCAGCGAGCTCACCCCCATCGTCTGGAAGATCCTTGGAGAGTAATAATTCACAGCGTTAACAGCCAGCGTGTTTTGCATCACGAACAGTGACATTGACATCAATAGCCGTATCCTTAGCTGATGCGTTTTGAAGATACACCTGAATGGATCCCAAATGCTCGATCCAACTTGTCTAATCTTTTCATAGTGTTCCCTGTGGATTGTCGAAGCCTCGTACTCGATGTATGGATCATCCGGTAAGAGATCTCGCAACTTGCACAGGTTTGTCAGTGCCTCGTCAGTAAGTCCCACGCTATACAGCCATCTGGGGGATTCGATTAGCGTGTACAACTGGGACGCAAATACCAACGGTGGCAGCAACTGCAACGAGCAAGGTATTAACCATTGGATCCTCCTGGAGTCATCGATCGTCACAGAGGTTATGTAGTTGATCCAGAACCCCATCACGCCCCCAATTTGCCATGCAATCTCGTAAAACCCAACCAGCTGTCCCCTTATACTCGGGATGCTCAACTCAACTATATAGATTGGGCCCAAGTTCGAAAAAGAGCCTATACCAATACCACTGAGAAACCTACCGAGGTACATGGGCCATAGCCCATTCGTACCGTTGGCAAAGAGTTGTAATATCGATCCAAGAAGCAGAACTGCTGTAATAACAACAAAGCTGAACTTGCGTCCATGTAGCTGTCCTAATGGATAGATTAACAGCGTACCACAGAGAGCACCTGCCTGGAATAGCGAGATGATTCTTTCCAGCGTTTGAGAACGCTCCAACGGTTCCATCACGTCGATACCAAATTCAGACTGGAAACTGTACAGGCTCACCATTCCAGATGTGAACCCACTATCGTACCCGATAACCACAGCCATTGAAGACGCAAGCAGACAGCACCAGTACACCTGCGCGTTATAAACCTGTGGTGGCGTATCTCTCGTTTCGTCGAGATCATTGGGTATAAGCCACCTCAACAGCATCGTATATTAGCTATCTATTCTCAATTACTACTCCCAAGACATCAAATGGTGAAGGTAAACAAGCAAAAGCTATCTCAAATACTTGGTGATGACCTTGGAGGAGTGCATATGCCCCAAAGATGAAATATCCTAAGTAGGCAATACACCTGTTCTGGAGTACATACACACATTATGGGATTACCCGGGTTTTGTGTGAATCTTATTAGCGAGCCCACAAAAGCAAAAGCAAAAAAAAACCCGCTGGCGGCTAAATTCGAAAGCACAATTCTCCTCCCTTTCTAACAATTTCAACATAAACGTCAACGCTGAACCGAATAAAGCGGCTCTGCTATGGGTGTAAACACTTTGCAAGTACCCAACAAGCATTGGAATAGATCGAAATGGCTTACAATAATCTCACTTCTGTGTCTTCCCACGTTAGCGCTGTGGGGATATCGTGATTTTTTGATGGGAGTTGTGGCATCGCTATCGAGCAAAACAACAACAACAACAACGACAGGAGCGGCTCAAGCTTCTTTTGAGGATGAGATTGTATCAGCGGTTGAATATATCGACATCGATGTTGAAGAGTATACGCAGTTAGGTTTGACGCCGCAGAGACCTGTTAAGCTGCTAGGAAACCATCGGTCTAAAGTAATACACGGGAGGTTTCTTCACTTGACCGATATACACCCAGATGAGTTCTATAAAGTGGGCGCTAATATCGACGATAACTCATGTCATCGAGGTAAACCTGGTAAAGGTTCCGCTGGTGCGTCCAAGTACGGTGACGCCATGCTTGGATGCGATTCTCCAATGATCTTGATGAACCAAACGTTGGAATGGGTGAAAACTCATTTAAGGGACAAGATTGATTTTGTCGTTTGGACAGGTGACAATATTAGACACGATAACGATAGAAAGATACCTCGTACGGAGATGGAGATCTTTGATATGAACACCCGTGTGGCAAACTTGTTCCATGACGTCTTCCACGGCGATGCCTTGGATCCGAGACACTTTGATGTTCCTGTGGTGCCAAGTCTGGGCAATAATGACGTGTATCCACACAATTTATTTGCCCCTGGTCCAACTTTACAGACGAGAGAGCTTTGGAACATTTGGCAGAGTTTTATCTCGGAGGAACAACTACACATCTTTCAAAGAGGCTCTTACTACTTTACAGAGGTGGTGCCGAATAAACTTGCAGTGTTATCGATAAATACCCTCTATCTGTTCAAATCTAACCCGTTGGTGGATAACTGCGATAATAGAAAGGATCCTGGGTTTAAACTGTACCAGTGGCTAGGTGTGACCCTTGATGAACTTCGAGAACGTAATATGAAAGTTTGGTTAAGTGGTCACGTCCCACCACTTCCAAAGAACTATGACATCACCTGTTATAGAAAGTTTGTCATGTGGCTACACGAGTACAGAGACATCATCATTGGTGGCTTATATGGGCATATGAATATTGACCATTTCGTTCCAGTGGATGCTAAAAAGGCCTATAAGTCATACCAGGATTCCCTAATACGACAAGGATTTGAAGTCGATGGACAATTCGCTCACATATTGGACGAAGCATTGGATGATGATGAAATTGAATTTGACATCGATCTTGAACAGCAATATTTAAACATGGGATTCAACGTTTCCGAACATGACTTGAACGTTGCAATTGCCGCTAAGGAGGCACATTCAATGGGTGGTGCCCCATCTAACAAAGAGGCGTACATGGATTCTGTTAGAGAAACTTTTTACGTGGATGTGAAAGGTTTGAAAAAGTCTGGTCAACATTCTGATCGTTATGCCATTACAAACGTTGCTGCATCCGTGATCCCAACTTTTAATCCAGGGTTTAGAGTTTGGGAGTACAATATTACAGGTATAGAGGATTCGTTATCTTTGAAAGCTAAACCATGGACACAGTTCTTTGCTGAACTTGATGAGATGATTTTGTTGGATGATCAAAAAGATGACGAAGACTTTGATGACCTTGAAGATGATTTTGTTGAAATAGATAAGAGGAAAAAGAAGAAGAAGAAGGGACCTGATATCTCTTTACCTAAGCCAATGCCAGATGGTTCTCCTTTAGGCCCAGGCTATACCCCACAAACATTTTCACCTCTTCGATTCGTTCAATACTATCTAGATTTGAAGGCGGTCAATGAAGAGACCAAGCCATTCGATTACGAGGTTGAGTACACATCCGATGGCCATCCATATAAGCTTAAATCGCTCTTAGTGGACGATTATCTGGCATTGGCACGTAAACTTGGTAAGCCAATCAAACAGCCAAAATCCAAATCAAGTGAAATCTCAAACAACGAAGATGATAATGACATTTTAAACGAATTACAAAACAAGAAAAGCTTGGATGAGTTGTGGAAGACATATCTGAAACATGCATTCGTTAGCAGTGGTTATCATGACTGAAAACCACATTTATCTTGACTACTGCAATGTTTGTCCGTTTCCATCAAATCAAGTTATTCTTAATACACATTTACATGAGCGAAATCTTAGAGTCCGTAAATTATTAGATTGTTATCAAACTATGACATACAATAGGTTTGAAGTTATGGTTTGAGCTTCTTACTGAGGTTCCATGCCCTCTCATCGTCTCTGAGATTGAGTTGTTGAACTCTTAGCAGCTCAAGAAGTATGTACTCTTGTAGTGGTGGAATCACCGTGAGGTTGTCATCAAGAGAGATGGATGATGCAAAGCTAAACACTGAACTTCTTCTTTTCTTTGGAGCATCATCGTATCCAACCTGTAGATACTCCATGTTTGCTATAATCTTTGCAACTCTTCTAAACTTGTCAAAGTTGATAATGCGCTCTTTCAAGAAGGACTCAGAGTTTCGATAATCACGATTTCCCTCGTTGATAAAGGTCAAGTCCTGTAAGAACAGATTGATATATGGAACCACGGGAATTGGAGATTTGGTATCGCCATCTTTGAGGATCTTTGACAACTTATAACGGTATCCCTTATAGTTGTTTGTAGGGTGGATGATCTTCTTCAAATCACTGAACAAAGCATGGTACTTCTCGGGAAGCGTTGCCCATACTTCATCCAAACGGGACAGAATATGACTCTGCAGTGAAATGACAATGGCAGCAAGAGAGTTGAAGTTCTTAAGGTAATAACAAGACAAGGCAATGTTCAACCATTGTTTAATACGAGTTGTGCGTTTCTTCATAGTTAACTCCTCCTCCAAAATGGACTCCAAGACATAGGCACTGAGTAAGTTCGTGAACAAAAGAGATTGCTGAATATTAGGTGACAAGTGGTGCCTCTTCAAGAAGTTTTGGTTCAAAAGCTCTTCTGGTTTCACGGATAAAAATATTCTCGATTCGATTATGGTTAACTGTTTGGCTAGCTCAAACCCATTGAGCTCAGTCAGGTGTGAATCTGGACGAAATTCGCATTGGAGCCTACTCTGACAGCATTCATACCACACCTTCAGTAAGTGTTGAGTCTCCATCGGGACGTATCTCGCCACGGATTCAACTGGCCAGTTGATTGAGCTCAGGGCGATTCGGTGTTTAACAACCTCGTGTTCAATTTCATTAATTTGGGATTTGTTCAGCAATGAGTTCTGGTTGAAATTGAGCCCAGGGAGTGGCAGTAAAGTGGAGTTTCTCGAGCAGCTCTTAATTTTAGTGAGCTCGTACTCTTCAAAGATGTGCTCCTCGTCGTCAAGTTCCTTGTTCAAAGAGACAAACGAATTAACAGAGCTGGAATTTGACATTGCTGATCTTGTAGAGGACAATCTTCTGGACACCAGTTGTATCACTGCAGAGTCGACACCACCAAACTTGGTCTTGGTTACAGCTTTGGTGGTCTCCAGCACTGATGGTGTCACGATGATAAGCTTTGAGCACAGTTCAATCAGTTTCTTCGATTCTATCGGCAAATACTGTGAAACCTCCTCATTGAAGAAGTTTATCAGCGTTGGAATCAGGTTATAATCACCGGTGTAGTCCCAATAGCTTTGAATCCACAGCTGGAATATCTTGGCTATCAATCTTCTCCTATTCTTCAGCCGTGAGTCGTACGAGGAATATTCACCTGTAGACTCGTCTTCAGTAGAATCTTCAAAGTTGAACCTCGATATCAGCTCCTCAATGAGTGCATCGCTTGTAGAATAGGACTTGAAGGTGAGAAAGAACGTTGAGATGAAAAAGGGCTCTGTTTTCCTCAACTCATCTGTGAGCAGGTACACGAGTCCTCTAAAGGATGCCCCGCTGAGAGAACCTTCTGAATCATAGAGTATTTCACTATCACGATCAAAGGGGATCTCGTAGCGTTCACTAGTCTCGTTCAGGTAAGGCTGGAACACTGATGATCTAATGAATGACTTCGAATCCGGTAGGAATTCCTGTAACAAGTTCGAGCCTGAAACGGTGAAGTTATCATTACCACTTCTAACCATGGAGAACTTGGACTGCCTCTTGATGCTATTTCTTTCAGCAGTTCTCACCATCTCCAACTTGGTTTTATCCATGGTTTTAATCATGCCCAAGGAGCACGTCTTGATGAACTGATCCGGTGTTATTTGAACCTTTGAGAAATCGGTGTATTCTTTGTCTTCACTCAATCTGAAATCACCAATTATCGCCAGATACTTATAGCACGTATCCACAGAGAGAGAGATCGATCTCGTCATTCTGGAAATCACCCCCATCAACTCCAATCCCTCTGATGAATACTGATACGGGCCTTGCTTCAAAGGCTTTTCAGTGCTTGGTTCATTGATCATCTTGGTAACAAAGTTCTTCACGCTTGACACCAGTTCAGACACTAACGAGAGCAAGACATCCAAATTATCGTCAAACTTCTCCAGCCTCCTGCTCTGAGAATCAAGGATATTAACACAGGACTTGTTGATATAGAGTAGCTCTTTCAGCAGTAGAATCATTTGATGTGTGATGTTTTCCAGCAATTGGCATCCAGCAGGGTTATGTTCAACCATATCTAGTCTTCCAAGAAGTAATCCAATGTAACCGAACAAAACATTATGGATTTCGTTTAGTCTTCCCTTACCAAATGGTGGTGTTCTCAGCAATGGCATATCAGTCTTCCTTCTTGTTACAACTTGCTCTTTCCTCAACGATTCAGATTCTATTGACCATATGTCCAGAAAGGTTATGGATTTCTTTACAACTTGTAAAGCCATCAGCTGTAACGTCTCCACGTGCTTCAAACTGTGTGTATGTTTATACGAGTCAGCTTTAATCATCAGAGAATACCAATCGGCAAGCAGTGTTTTCCTCATTTTTCTAATGATTGGTCTCTTCTTAACGATGGTTGTCGATCTCGATAAGCAGTTTGTTAGCTCCAATAGGTAGCGTACGCCATCCCGTATGGCATTGACCTGGTCCAAAGAGAAGTATGAATTCCCATTCAACGGGTTATCTATTGGGTTATTGAGGAACTTCGCTGTTGAGATGAGAAGCAACTTCAACGGGATCCTCGATTTACTCAGTGCCAATGTCTCATCGTCTTTGACCAGCTCTGTAAAGAAATTCACAGGTATCCAACCTCTCCATAGGTTCTTCAACAGTGTCACTTCACTCCAGCCACTTTTATCCACTGAATGTACAAAGGCAACGTCACCTTTGTTGAAAGATAAGCATACTGTTGATTCACTTGACTGGTCAAGAGTGGATGCGTCAAAATCGTGAAGTGCGTAAAGGAAAAGCGATAGCAACTCTGATGAGTTCAATAACTCTTGTGTTACCCCCACCGGGTCAGCCTTTTCGTACGACCTGTCGTAGACACTGGATGCGAGTTCTGATTTGTATGAATTCACAGAGTCAACGTGGGATTGATCTGTCGATTGTATTGAATGTAGTGTTGTATCATGTTCAAATTCATTAGAGGCATCGTTATCGTGCTGAATGTCGTTATCGTGCTGAACATCGTTATCGTGTTCATCAACAAATGACTCTGCAGCCTCAATGATTGGAGTCTCGTCTTCATCAACACCAGCAACAGGTTTAGATGGTACAAACATACCCTCTTGCAATACCCTTGGGGTTGGATCATCATTATACAACGACATTTGATTAACACCATCGGCCAAATCACTGCCATCCATCGCAGTTTCAAAAGACTCCGTGATTGACTCGCCAGTTCGATGGGACATAAATGAGTTCGACTCTTTGACAACAGATTTCTCACTCTTCGTGTGTAAATGCAAAGGTTTCGTTGGTGATAATCCAAATTTAGCAACCCTCTCAGTGGCTGGAGTCCTACTACTGTTAACGGCCGTGGCCGTTTCCACAGCATTAAAGTCAATGTCCATTCCAATGCCAATGTCCATTCCAATGCCAATGTCCACTCCAATGTCCGGCTTCCCTGCAGAAGAGCTGTTTTCCTCTTCCATTCTCTCCCAATGTTTAAAAATCAATTTGAAATTAAACCACAATCTTTGGCCAATTGTCAATTGATAACCTTTAAAGCAATAAAGCTTTGTATACCATAAAGTGAAACGAATTTCACTTTGATAACTGGGAAAAAAAGACAGAGAGGAATTAAAGGGCTTTTCAAAAAAAAAAGTCTAGTCCCGTGTCTGATTTTATTTCAAAAGTGTAATTTTGTCCCGAAAAAACGGGGGGAAGCTGCCGCAGTCCAAAAGTCTAATTTTTTTATGCTTTAAACGCGCGTCCACGCGTCTCGAAGGAGCCCTTTTAGGCTATTTTCATTTTTTTACCTTTACGCGTCAATATGAATTTGTATTGGTTGGATAAATTGTGGTATCTTAACTATGTGTTTTTGATCTGTATGCTCTGAGTTTACCCTTTCTTCTCAATCTCATCTAAAATCCGGAGTCCTACTAACCTCTCCTCGTATAACTGTGCCAATTTAGTAACTTTCTTCTTCCCTTCTATGGAGCTGTAGCCTTCTGCAAATTTGGTTATCGGCTTTGGCCTCTTCACTGTAGGCATTGGCAATTTGTTTAGTGACGTTGTGGCATCTGTTAGCACCTGGTTGGTCTCTGTGGATCTCTTATTGCCGATGTCAACGTCATCAATGGTTAGCAGTTCAGTGGAGTTGCTATTCTCCACGGGTAAAGTGGAGATGGGTAGAGTTGAAGCATCCGATACAGTCCTGCTTGTAGTATCCGGTACTTCAGGTAGTGGACGAGAAGGTATCGTTCTAAACTCAACCGCGTTGGACTTGAATGAAACTTTACGGGACGGTGGTGGGTCTGGTCTCTCTTTGCGCTTCTCAACTTTGATAATCACCTCTGAAGGTTTCGACTTTGAATGAGCCTTGTCAATCTCAGTCCAGTACTCCAACAGATTCTTGATAAACCGTTGTCCAATGATTAACCGGTTGTTATTCTTCAATGACGTTCTCTCCTTACATAACGCTGGCGTCACAGCCTTCGAGATGGATTTAAGATCGTGTCTTGTTGTCTCAGACTTTGAACACATGTTGATCCAAATCTCATGGAGCCTAGCAAAAAGTAGATACGATTCGTCTGATAGTTGCATCCTATGGAAAGTAGTCAAGGTGTAATTCAAGTCATCCCGTATAGGTAACTCAATGAGATCGATGTTAATGAGAGGCTCATCTCTCATTCGAAGCGTCATGAGACAAAGCGTCCCCATCACGTATATGTCCCATTGAGACAGATCCAAATAGTGGCCTCTTTCAATGGCATCGGCAAGGATGTTCAACTTCCTTTGACTCCCAGGTCTTGTAAATACCAACGGGTATTGATCTCCCTCTAACAATAACCTCGTCAATATACGCTCTTCAATTAATGATCTGTATTGGAGGTAATCTGCAGAATTGTGCTTCACAGTGTAAGGTATGATTAACCGATCTGCAAATTCCAAATCGTACAAGTATACAGCCAAGCTGATTCTCAGCTTGGTAATATCGACAAACTTGGAGAGCTCGGTCAAATCTTTGCAGTATTGGATCTTACCATCATCTCTCTTGAACTTCTTCAACTGTACAACATTAGTCAAGATTTGGGTAAATGACCGGACAACCCACGATTCATGAACAACATATGTCTTTTTCATGTTCTCCTTGAATGCCTGGGGAAACAGTTGGTAACACTTTAGCAACGTGACCCATGAAGCGCCACTGTTTGAACCATTGAATGATTTGAACCCGGAGGTGAAACACACCAGCGAGTAAGGAGTATTTGGTACGCGTTGAATAATTCTCTTAAAAGCCTTCATCATTAACTCTTCAAGAGTACGCTTATCATAGTCCAAACCTTCAAAGTTCGGTAGATAGTTCGAGTCAAACACGTAAATAGGTAACCCAGTAAATGGATCCACCGCATCAGCTTTGAAGAATGCCTTCTTCACGTGGAACTCCATGGTTCAATACCTTCAGTTCAGCAGCAAAACAACCCAAAAAGGCACACACAGAGAAAAGTAAAAGAACAGAACACCGCCAAATGGATGTCTTAAGATCAGCAGATCAATGGCAGTGATCTCCAAAAGGCCACTTGAATAGACAAATGTCCGATAAGTGAAGAGACAGAAGGGTGGGAAAAGGTTGTTAAAACCCGCTAAAGGTGAAGCAGAAAAAAGACAAACAAACAAAAAGTTTGTCTTGGCCGCGGTTGGGCAAAAAAAAAAAAAGACGAAATTTGACCGGGCGAACTTACGCGTCAGTGGTGTTGGGATGTTGTGAGGTGTGTGGGTGTCCAGGTGGTATTGTATTATATTATATTATATCACATTATATTGTACAAAGTACACGGTTTATATTGTAAGCAAGGTAGAAGAGCTTGTACGATAGAAGAGAGTTTCCTCTATGCTCTTCAAGAATATGTCTCTAGTGACTGTATTGGCTGTAATATTGAGCATGTAGTTCAATACTTAATGGCCTGTCCCTTCACTGGTTAGTCTTCTTAATAGAATGCTCTATGTGGATGGTAGTTAAACGTTCTAATGATCTTTCCTTTTGAATCAGCATCTAAACGGTTCAATGTAAAGCATGAGCTTCAACAAGAAGAAAATGGGTCCAAATGTGGACAGATTTGAATATACCCTATCATATACTTTTTAAGAGGTGGAGCTGGCTGTAGGCTCTAATGCAGTGGCACCTGCTGAAGCTGATGATCACTAATATGGTACAGAGATAGCTGGGGTGTGAGGTAGCTATATCCAGTGGCTCTACTATTGTTAACTGACCATCCCATGAGGCTCTCCTCGTTAAAATTGCCTTGCTGAATCCAGCACTTGGTGAATTACTCGGTTGAAGAACTTCAATGTCAACCGTACCGTTATTACTGAAAAAGTGTGAAATTCTTACTTGAAGGCCTTCCTGGTTGAGCACGATGTATATGCTCTTGGAAATGGTAAGTCTAGTAGACAACTCATCAATGTTGGATTGGTCATGCTCGTGTGAATTCCATTGTCTTCTTTTAGAGGCATCGAGACACTTCAGAATTACACAAAGGATTAAGATTTTGCAATGATCTTATAGTACACCAAATGTTACATAGCTGATATGCCATTGTCGTTAACAATTACTCCATTGTACTAAAAGTGTTGATTGTTGACAAGAATTCTGAGCAAAGAGATGGGTTATTGCCATACAGTTCTTAATATACAATCACTCCCAAGGCATTGCCCTGCATACATCGCAGGGCCTTGCATAAGAAATCGATTGCGAGATGAAGCACTACGTAGTTTAAAAAGACAAATGGTTATATTGGTACGTGGAGCAAGCAAACTGTTCTAAGAAATTAATATACTATGGAGCAAAGGTGGTTCGAAATATAGTATAGTGTATTATGCTTTTATTTTAAAGGATTTATATTATGATTAAAGTCAAAGTTGATGTATCCATCAGTGTGTTCCAGCCAGCTGCATGATTAAGTACGTTGTTTCCACAACTAATCCTATAGAATGAATTGGCTCTACAGAGGTAAAAGAAACAAGTCACTGCCAGAATGCCAAGAGGAGTTTCCCTTCAAGTACTAAGAGTGGGGTTCATTACATGGGCTAAGTGGTCACAGTTACCCCTTTGTATGATAATTGAAAGATTCGTTGATAAAAGGTTCGTTTTAAGGTATAAAATTGAACAACGACACATACAACTGTAGTCAGGAAGATCAACATGATTTAATGTAGGAGAGAAACTCACAAAGAACAAGAGTTAGCTCTTCCAGTAGTAATGCATGTGATTGAGATCTGCGTCATAAGGGATGGTTTAATATTAGAGGAGCTGACGTAGCCAGTGGGAATTGACGTATATAAGTCGACTTTCTTAAACACTGATGAGAGTAAATCCCAACGTGAAACAAAAGAAATGGCGAATTTTGAAAACACGTTTGGACCTAATGACGAATCAAAGTGATACTTCAAGCTCACTTATTAGAATCATGATCTATTCCAACAATGGCCATGAGTCTGAATATAACATTAACAAAATGACCATATCCATGCGTACCGGTAAAAATATCAGAGCCTCCACCAGCCCAGCTAGTATAAATAACAGACTAAAACACTGTAGCGTGAACCAGACTATTTGAGGAGTGGTCCTTCTTGAAATGAGCTAAGACATTTCAGGTTGCAAAGTCCACTCTAATATTCCTGAATGGTTTGTAGGTGTAAACTCTGAATCCTAAGATGATAAAGACTTATTCAACCAAACTCTTCATGAACATTGAACTGTGGGAGGGATGAGATCACAGAATCCAAAAATAAGCAATGACATCACACTGTAAACATATTAGCTCCACAATTTGAAAATATACTGTTCGATACATCCATACTTAGGTGAGACTGATAATCACTTTGGTGGTTAGTACATTCAACGAATAGACTTAATCTACAGAGACTTCAATGGGGGGAAACCACCGTTGAAAATTAAAAAAAATCCAGCTCATTGCAAGCTCACACCATAAAAACCCCCTCCTAAAGTGAACAGTGAGCTAATAATCATCCCCGATATAATGGGAATCATTAAAATATCACCGTATACAAGTCGTAGTGGCTTGCACTGGGATAAAAAAAAAATGGAACTCCCCATAGGGGGCTCGAACCCCTGACATTTCGGTCAACTTCCCCGGTTAGTTCTGTAAAAGCCGAACGCTCTACCGACTGAGCTAACAGGGACGAGTTCCACGGCTCGAATTTTCCTCTCGCAATCACATTGGGCATCAATGTCAGCCGTATATTGGTAGGGGACACATTCTATTTACTTCCGCTATTATACGAGTAATTTCAAAGGTGATAAACATTGTCGAAAACCATCTCTCTTCTTCTTCCTCCATGCAATAACTGGTGGACTAATTGATAAGCAAAAGACCCAGAACCCATGTCCAGAGTCCACAGCCTTGCAGAGTCCTCGAGGCTCGATAGACTTATGGAGAAGTCTGCTAAAGGTGTGACCCTTCTGTTATTTGGACAGATGTTTACAAAGCTATCAACGTTCATCTTGAATCAGATTCTAATCACGTATATCTCACCGGCAACGTTCGGTGTGAATATGTTCTTGGAGTTCTTGATCAACACTGTGCTGTTTTTCTCGAGAGAAGGCATCAGATTGTCTGCTCAGAGGGTGAAAGATGCAGAAACTGGCAACGATGAAAAGTTTGATAAGCATAGTGCAACGTTGCAGAGCATCGTCAACCTGGGTTACATTCCATTGATGATTGGAACGCCGTTGGCCTCTGCGGTTGTCTACTGGCAATACGGGAGGTTCTCAGAGCTGTTCAAACATATGCAGTTGTTCAAATTGTCCATCGCATTGGTTTGGCTTGCCATTGTCGTTGAACTCATGAGTGAACCGTTTTACATCTTGAACCAGTTCAACTTGAACTACGACAAGAGAACAAGATTCGAAACTGTTGCAGTGACGTTGAGTTGCTTTGTGAATTTTGGCATCGTCTTCTCGTTCAAGGACTCCGACGTTGATGGTTTGCCCATCGTGGCGTTCTGTGCTGCCAAATTGGTCCATTCGATGGTACTGTTCATTGCATACATTTGGGACTATCAAAACTTCAAGAAGAAGAACAAAAACATACGTACGAGACCTACGAGGGTCCTTGTTGGCCATTCAAGCTCTTACTATTTTGACCACGATGCAATGGCACACTTTTATACGATGTTCTTCAACTTGTGCTTCAAGCATTTGCTCACTGAAGGTGACAAGTTGGTGATCAATTCGTTGTGCACCATTGAGGAACAAGGTATCTATTCGCTCATTTCCAACTACGGCTCCTTGTTAGCACGCTTGGTGTTTGCTCCAATAGAGGAAAGTGTAAGAAACTTTTTAACGAGATTGGTTCAAAACACCGATACTAAGGCACATTTGGAAACCACCGTGGGCATTCTACAAAGAATCATATGTTTTTACCTTTACTTGTCTATCATGATTGTGATCTTTGGCCCACTAAACTCTGGATTCTTGGTGCAAAAGTTGATTGGAAGCAACTGGTCAAACTCTGTATCTGATACGATCCCTCTCTACACTCTTTACCTACCACTCCTGGCCTTGAACGGTATATTGGAAGCCGTTCATCAATCTACAGCGACAGGCCACGATGTTGTAGACTACACATACTACATGGTTGGATTCTCGGCAATATTCATGACAACCTCATACGTTTGCATTACCAAATTGAACCTTTCTCTTCAAGGTTTGATACTGAGTAACATGCTGAACATGATTTTAAGAATCGTGTACTGTTACCGTTTCATCAAGGATTTCTACAATTCACATGGGGTCAGTTTTAGCCTATGGACTTTTGATTTAAAGACCAAATCCATTGTCACGTCATCGTTAGTGATTTGGGCTTTGGACTTTACCCTGTTAGGTGTCACGAGAAACTGGTTTGAACTATTGGCAAGTGCAGCCCTTGCACAGATTCTTGTCATGTTCATCATCTACAAGGAAAAGGATCTCGTCATATCCGTGGTTAAACGTAAGCCTTTGGATTAGCCCATTACAGAAAGACGGTGAAGGGATCCAATAGAGCCCAAACATCCCAAAGTAAAATACTGTCTTTTTAATAAATACTCTTAACCAAAAGAAATGATGCAAGGAAAATGACTAAAGCCAACCAATGGTGACTGCGTTCTCAAGCAGCTTCTCAAGCAGCTTCTCAAGCCTGAGAGGCAGCTTCAGCACGACGAACGTTACCAATGTGGTTAATTGCAGAACCAGCCTTGAAGAAATCCACTTGGTCCTTGGACATGGTGTGCTTAGCATCGATATCGAACGTTTCACCGTTCTTCTTGTGCACTCTAAGCTTGATGATTCCACCGTTGTCACCGTTCTTAGCAACCATATCTCTCAAATTTAGCGTCTCCAGGATATCACCAGAGCTCAACTTGTCATAATCGGCCTCATTGGCAAATGTCAATGGCAAAAGACCTTGTTTCTTCAAGTTTGTCTCGTGGATACGGGCAAACGACTTGACGAGAATCATCTCTCCACCAAGGAATCTTGGTTGAAGAGCAGCGTGTTCTCTAGCAGAACCTTCACCGTAGTTGTGCTCTGCAACAACGTTCCATTTGATGCCTTCTTCCTTCCATTTACCCATAAGCTCTGGAATGGAGTAAGCAGTACCATCATCGTCATAGGCAACGTTGACCTCACCGGTCTCCTTGTTCTGAGCCCCAATCAAGGTGTTGTTGGCAATGTTCTCCAGATGGCCCTTGTACTTCAACCATACACCGGCAGCAGAGATGTGATCAGTGGTACATTTACCTTCAACTTTCAACAAGATCTTGTTCTTGAGCTCTTCACCGTTCCATGGTGTCCATGGTTCAAGCAATTGTAAACGATCGGAATCTTGTGGAATGTTTATGGCAACTTCTGGATGTGGTTTTGGATCAACCTCTGGGTAGAACTCCGGTCTACCAGAGATGAATCCTCTCTCTGGCAATTCATCGCCCTTTGGAGGTTGGAATTTGAACTCTGACCCATCTTCTGTCTTGATCGAATCCGTTATTGGGTTGAAGTGCATATCACCAGAGTAAATCATTGCAGTCACCACTTCTGGTGATGTAAGGAAATTCATGGTGTTTCTGTTACCATCGTTTCTGGCTCTGAAGTTTCTGTTGAAGGATGTAAAGATTGCATTCGTCTCGGTGGACTTCTTGTCGATATCGACACGGTCCCATTGGCCAATACATGGCCCACAGGCGTTGGCCAATACAATGGCACCGTTGTCTTCAAAAGTCTCAATCAACCCGTCTCTTTCAATGGTTGCTCTGATCTGTTCAGAACCTGGAGTGACAAAGAATGGGATCTTTGGCTTAAGACCAGCTTCACTGGCTTGCTTAACCAATGAGACAGCTCTGGACATATCCTGATACGAGGAATTGGTACAAGAACCGATCAGACCGGCAGAAACTGTCTTTGGCCATTCATTTTCATCGGTCTTTGAGCCGAATTGACCCAATGGAGTCGAGAGATCTGGGGTAAATGGACCGTTGATATGAGGTTCAAGTGTATTGAGGTCAATCTCAACAACCTTGTCGTACTGAGCACCTGGATCAGCTTTGAGGAAGCCAAACTTGGTATTCACTTCATCAGCAGCTTGCGCCAATGGAGCTCTATGAGTAGAGATGAGGTAACGTTTATGAGCCTCTTGGTATGGGAAAGTTGAAGTTGTAGCACCAATCTCAGCACCCATGTTACAGATGGTAGCCATACCTGTACATGATAAGGACTCAACACCTTCACCAAAGTACTCTACGATGAATCCGGTACCACCTCTAACAGTGAGGTAACCAGCCAAATAGGTGATGATATCCTTTGGAGATGTCCACCCGTTCATCTTACCCTTCAAATGGACACCGAGGATCTTTGGAGCCTTCAACTCCCATGGAGTCCCTGTGAGGGCATCAACGGCATCGGCACCACCGACACCAATGGCAATGGCACCCAAACCACCGGCATTTGGAGTATGGGAATCGGTTCCGAGCATCATAAGACCTGGAGCACTGAAGTTTTCCAAAACGATTTGATGGATGATACCAGAACCTGGCCCCCAGAATTGAATACCGTATTTCTCACCACACGATTGTAAGAAATCAAACACCTCCTTGTTTGTAGCGATGGAGGATTTCAAGTCAGCCTTTTCACCATCTTTACCAACAATCAAATGATCACAATGGATGGATGCTGGCACTGCAGTCGAGGGCAAGCCACAGGTCATGAATTGAAGCAACGCCATCTGAGCAGAGGCATCTTGCATTGCTACCCTATCTGGGTTCAACTTCAAGTATTCGAGTCCTCTAACTTTGGAAATATCTCCAGAAGATAACGACTCCTCTGGGTTGACGAGATGAGAATAGAGGATCTTCTCAGCCAAAGTCAATGGGGCATCGTTAAGGGCTCTTTTAACCTGTGTAAGCTTCTCCACGAGCTTTGGATACGGTGGTACCCTTGTTTGGAACTCGCGTGGGATGTTCGTAGTAAGAGATGCAGACGTGGCAAGCGACCGTATACTCTGAGGCATCAGTGTTAGTGATGAGCTTATCACCCACAGTCAAAGATAGAAGACATACCTGTTTGTTAATAACTCTTCCAGCTCTAAGCATTGTGACGTCTATCGTGAGTAGAGAGCGTTTAAGAAGTAAAAGCTGTTTATCTCACACCATCGTAAAAGGATCCAGAAGTTGGGAAAGAGAATGGGAAATTTTTGAAGATCGTTTTCCAATGGCATCGCTTCGATTACTCACAGTACTTTTTTTCAGGCGCCGGTGCAGGAAAGTTCGCCGGTGCAGGTGCAGCTTGTGGTACGGGACACAGTGTGCGATTTAATTGATATTGGACTATGAAATGTGTGTGTTATGGATGTAAATGGGAGGTTATAAGGGTGGATGTGGGTGGATGTGAGTGATTGAGAGTGATTGAGGTGTTTTATTCCGATTTTTGGAGCACAGGTCCAATTTGAAATTTGAAAATTGGATATTATTTGAAAGAGTAATATGGCAAAGTTGTTATGTTAAATAATGGCTTAAAGAGATAAAATGAAGTTTTTGTTTTTAAAAAAAAGAACAACTTTCATTGTATATTGAAACAATATGTAGACTACAGAACTGTTGGAACTGTAGACGACCTTCTAGTTATCATTTTTGCAATCGTTATAAGTGTCTTCTTCGTCTACTCGGAAAGCTGTAGATCTACATAAAAGAAACGTTGATAGGGAGGATTCAGTCCATGTAATCTCACCAGTCCACAACGTGTGTGAGAGCACGTGTGAACACAATTACACACCAGTATACAGCTACATTAACAACCACAACAAGCCACCGGGATCATATTAACCACGGTTTACCCCCCTGTGTTCACTGTACACAGCTTCCATTGGCTGAATCTACAACGCTCAGAGATTTTCATTGTGTCATATTACATCCGAACACCACAATATCTGGTGTTATCGCAGCTTGTCAATGTGCAGTGTTCTGCCCGGGAATTCCCGATGACGTCTGGTTAAAGGAGCAATCACTCATCAACGAATTGTAATAAACCGGCATGATTGACCAAATCCTTGCACCGTTATGGAGAATGGACGCATAGGTTATCTGTACAGTTGTGGAGAACACTGGTCCATGATGAACAAAGACTTCTCGATGAGGGAATTGGGCAACAGCCTACGGCCGATTGCCAATCTTGAGACGTATTACACTAGTTGTGAAATAGTAAGCATTAATAATTATTGGTTTCGAGAAGAAAATGGGTTAAATAACTATGTAAACAATTGTCTATAATGTAAAGAATTGAGAGCAAAGATCAACTTTGCGTTTGTCTTCTGATGAAATCCCTTGCGTCGTTATACACCTTGGCCCTCTCCTTCAGTACAAAGCCCACGTCATCACAACTGGCAAACTTTCCAACCCTCTCTTGTAAGATTTCGAGGTTCTTAACCACCTGTGCTCTGAACAGCAGTTTGTTGTGGCATGCTGACTGTGGCTTAACGTCACTTAGTGGGCACAGTTCACACACTTGTGAACTGATCTGAGCGTACAGTTCGTTATGATGTGCAATGAGCGTAAAGAGCTGTCGTAATTGACGCAGCTCCAAGATAATTCTGTTCCGTATTCTCACAAAGGCTTCACACGTGTTAATCCTTAGACAATCGATGTAGTAGTTTCTCGATCTCGAAATGATCCTCTTTTCAACAAACTCAATGTTTCGATCAATCTGTTTGATCTTATCCTCCATGATGAGCCGTAGAGCGACAAAAGAGTCGTATATGTCGTCCTCGGTCCTTATCGTGTAATCGCTAAAGCTCATCGTGAGAGGATCAACAGTATCGTTCTGTTCATCTCCGAGTATCACAAGGTTCAAGGGATCTGTGTGGTACAAACCTCTCACTGGGCATTCACATGAAGAAGTTGCTATAGTAGTGTAGCTCGGTGGCTGTTGAACTTTGATCGAGTCCTCATACGAAGGAAGTATGTTCATCTTTGCTAATGACCTTGAAACCGATGGTGATTGACCTTACAGTATATCGTGGTTGTAGCAATTGGAAATAAGAGGAAATGCTGCTCCTTTATAAGGAAATTGGCTTGTACACGAGATAAAATCTTAGCCATACATGCTAAAACTTTGATTAATAAAAGCACATTACAGATACGCTTTTATGGACTTTACTCTATTCATCTCTACAGATGATTTATAACGGGGGGAGGGCCGCGTCCATCCAATCAGCTTATCAAATACCGCCGGGTCTGGAATTCTTCCTGCCTTTTTCGGATCGCTTCCACGGAGATTTCCTACTTAAGGGTTTTGCGCGATTATATAAGCACACCATGCTGATGCTAAACCCGACCGGCAAAGACAGGGCCAGACAGGTGGAAACATCCAGACATCACATCACATCACATGGCGTGTGCCGTGTTGAGGGTTCTACTACGCTCCCGGTAAAAGGAGCTCTGTTTACAATAGCTTAACAACGGTACTAAGGTGTACATTAAAAATGCGTGACCATAAACCATATACTCTTGTTGTATGGGACATATAACATTCGTATGAAGACCACGTAGTCATACTACTGACCACTCGGACGAAAGACTACACCCAAACACCAAGCCCAGCCCATGCGCAGCCCATGCCCTGGTAAGCGCCACACACATCACTCTCATGAGGCAGAAATGCCTATTTTGTCAGCTTTTGACGTTCCATGGATCAAAATGTACTGGGCGGTTATTTTGAAATGGCTCAAGACAAGCGGCACCAGGGCATAAAAAACTCACACACAGGCTCCATGGAAGAGACGTACGACTTTTGAAAGCCAGCGGTTTCCAAATACCTTCTACACACGGTTGAATAAATACAACTTGTCTATTTTTTCTCTTACTGTTTCTGATTGGCTGGGAACCTCGTGGTTTCCGAGGTTTACAGCAACCCTCTCACGATGAACACTGTAGTGCCATCTTTTATAACGTTACACCGCTCACTGGTTGACATCTTGACGAATTCCGCACCTCCTTGAGAATCGTTCTGTTGACGATACAGGAAGAGCTTTTCCGACTCGTTCTTTGTTCTGTTGTTGACATTGGTCAATTTCAACTGTGCTGCCATACTGTCTAATGCCCTGCCTAATGGCCAGGCACGTGACATAAACAATGGGTATCGTTCATTCTCATCTCGACCCTTATCACCAAGCACTTGACACCATACATAGATACGTTCAGACTGTGGGATCTTCGAGTCCCCCTTAGCAGCACTTTTCAGCTTCGCCAACTCCACAATGGCCTTTGTAGCGTTGGACTTCTTTGGCCTACTCTTTTCAAACAACTTTTTCAACTTGATTAAGGCATTGGTACTCTTGGAGCTCTGTGTTTCAATAGAAGTTGCAACCGTGTCGGTGGTCTTCAAGGACAATTGTGGGTTGAAATTTGAGCGATCAGGGAAAAGAGTCTTTGAAGGTGGTAAATGAGACGTATCTATACTATCTCTTAGTTTTTGTTCCGCAGTTTTCGAGTCCTTCAGTTGTAACTTAGGACATGAATGTTGATCCGGCTGTCGATGCTGGAGACAAAACACTCCCTTACACGAACACTTGAACGGGAGAAAATCTATCTGTCCGCAGTACGAACAATGTTCTCCAATATCCATAAGCTCAGTCTTTGACATCTTGAGTAGCTCTTGAGTACAAGTCACTGGAATGGGTTCCAAGTTGAATTTTTGGTCAATTTGACCTGTATGATGATTTCATCTCCACGCGCCACCGCCACCGATAGGACCAAAGCCGGTATGGGCAACAGCACATCACGGGTTTTACTATGTGAACAAGTTATACCATAAGACATCAAAGCTTTACAGATTTAATGGAAACAGTTTCATTTTCATCAATTAGATTCGTTAATATCGTTACTTTATTATGTATCAATTTATGCAGTTGGTCCCTTTCTCTTTAAGTAATCTGCTAGTCTAATCCTCTTTACCCGATCTTGTTCCTGACATTGCTTGTGAGAATTATTCGCATGATCCATTGAATTCAACCCCGGAATGTTATTTCGTCTATCATTAGACATTGGTTTCTTTGGTGATGTATGTGGTCTTGCACCTGTGACTTTCTTTGGGACAAAGATCGAAGGAACTTGTGTTCTTGTCCTTATCATGTTGTTATTGATAGGTGCACCATTACTGGTACTAATACCACAACTTGTTCCGTTATGAATCCCAATAGTTGGCTTTACCCTGGTGGATGTACTGCAGCTGTTAACATTGGTACGTTTCGGAACCCTTTGTGGACTGGGGAGCCTCTCAGGCATTAGCGAGAGTGGATTCTTGAACAACTGACGCCTCTTTCTAGCCTCAACTTGAGCCTTTTGAAACAATGGTGATCTATTAGAAACAACAGGTCTTTTACCCCATGGTCTATGTCTCGTATCCACCGGGATAACTTCATCCAAATGTATAACTCTATTAACATCCTTAGACCGTTCCATCTTTTGCATGTTTTTTCTCAAGTTTAATATGGCTTCTTCCTGTTTCATAGCATAGAGCTGCTGAATATCCATATACACTTGTCTATAAGGCACCCTGTATCTATTGGAACCTTCAATCTTTTCCAACGTTATAACGTCTCGGAGCTTGACATCGATCGTCTCTGTGCCCAACATGGACTGCAGTTCTTGTTTATAGTACTTGTACACGTCGTTCGGATTTGAACAGAACCGCCTATGTAAATCCTGTGGATAGTCCTTCTGCAAGAGAGACAACCAAACATCATCATCCTCCAGTATCAACAGCGGATTAGCCTTCTCCAAATTCACCAATTGCTGTGCCGTAAACTTGTGTAGAACCCTTGTGATAAGGGAATACCGTATATCGCCTAGTTCTCTCAACGAGAGATGATGCTTCAACAAGACGTTCTCACACAACGTCCTTAGAGATAAAACACCCATATTTGTTTCGCCATATACATATACTCCACCTCCACGCTTTATATTTTATGTCTGATGGGAATTGGTGTTTTTACAAAGAGAAAAGAAACCAAGTAGGCAATTTTCTCTAAACTTTCCCATGTGCTCTTCTGCCTGCACGCACTTTAATGAAAAACTGCAACCGTCGTGTTTCCCCTAACAAAGATTACATAAGCGATTATGTAACATATTACGTAACGCATTTTTTTCTTTCTCTTTGCTTTGCTGTTGCGCGATAACAAAACGCGAAAAACCAATTCGCGTCTGCCTTTCCTTGTTCTGGTGTTTTTTTCGGCTTTCGGAAACACTGTTTTCGGCCGGTTTGGGGTCTTTGCTTCACAGTGTTTCCGAGTTTTGCATTCAACAAGATCAATTATACCAAATAAATGGAACCACAGTGCTTCACAATCCTAACGTCTAAATTAGATCATACTCTCAAACACGTGAACGGACAACAATCCATCTGATTGGCTCACCACCCAAAGCCATCGAACCAATCAGCCGATGTACCACCTCCTTTCCAACCTCGGCTCCACGGCTGATTTGGTCCTCATCTCAAGACACACAGTCACACCCGGACACCAAGCGTAAAATCTCACCCGAACTTTTATCGCGTAGCGAGCGCCTTATAAACCCAAACCGTTGGCAAATTTCCAACTTTTAAAGCGTCTTTTCGGGTCAGAGTTGCATTTGTTGGTTTCTTTATTGGACCTTTCCCCCCTTCCCTTGCTCAAATACAATTTCACAGGTTTGTTATCCAGTGATTGATCTCGTATAGCAATTCATCTCTGTTGAATTCAGTCGACTGAGAAAGGAGAGAGAAAGCGTTGCGAATTCATTGATCCCTTGTTGTTACTTCCCGCGTTTGAGCTCTTTGTTGTCGAGACGTAAAGCAAATAGAGAACAATGGCGCTCTTTGGAAAGAAAAAGAAGGAGGAAGCACCTGCGGTGGATCCTTCCAAGTTAATCAAGACGGAGGTTCCATTCGATACGCTTCCAGCTGGTTCCAAGGTCCCCAAGGAAGGTAAGTTAACAGATGAACAACAAGAGAAGTACAACCAAATCTTGAAACATTTCCAAAACCCTGATCTACAGGTTTACACCGCTGAGAAGAACCCTACTGAGAAGAAGCCATTGTCTGAGTTTGAAAAGGCATGGCTCACAAAGGAGTGCTTCCTCAGATACCTTAGAGCAACCAAATGGGTAGTTAAGGATTGTATCGATCGTATCGAAGGTTCTATTGCCTGGAGACGTGAATTTGGTATCACTGGTGAAAACGACACGGTGACCCCGGAATTGGTGTCTGAGGAAGGTGAGACCGGTAAGGAAGTTATTCTTGGCTATGAGAATGACGCAAGACCTATTTTGTATTTAAAACCTGGCCGTCAAAATACAAAGACATCATTCAGACAAGTTCAACATTTGGTGTTCATGTTGGAAAGGGTGATCGATTTCATGCCTCCTGGTCAGGACTCTTTGGCATTGCTTATCGATTTTAAGCAGTATGATGACGTTCAAGGCCATCAGACTTCAAAGATCCCACCTGTTAACGTTGGTAGACAGGTGTTACACATTCTGCAAACGCATTACCCAGAGAGATTGGGTAAATCGCTCTTGACTAATATTCCATGGTTAGGGTGGACTTTTTTGAAAATTATCCACCCCTTTATCGATCCATTGACCAGAGAGAAACTCGTCTTTGACGAACCCTTCCCAGATTACTGTCCAGTGGAGCAATTGGATAAGTTGTATGGAGGTTATGTCGATTTCACCTACAAACATGAGGTTTACTGGCCAAAAATGAACGAGATAGCAGCAGGCAAGAGAGATCACTACCATAAGAGATTTAAAAAGTTCGGAAGTATCGTTGGTTTGAGTGAACGTGATTTGAGAGGTGATGATGAGGAATTGCACCATCCGGTTGCACAGTTATGGGAGGCCGAACACCCAAAGAAAGAAAGCTCATCGGATAAAGTTCCAGAGCCTGTGGAAACCATAACGGAGAAAGTTGAGGCTCTTCAAGTTTAATAATGGGTGATCTTACACATATATATATTAGTTATTTTTTACCATTTCACAATATAATATAGCTCATAGAATCGACTTGAAGCCAAAGACAGTTGTATAGATCTGAAAGTTTTGATCTTGATTCGTGAACTTTTTGTGTGAACATTTTGCATGACATCAGACACACCAAGATGGTATTCTGCTTCAGCAGTTCATGGTTGGAGATCAAATCGGTTACGATGTACATTCCATCATGGACAGCTACACTACATCTTCAAATTAGACATCATAGGATTAACAGTGTTTGCGACACAGCCTGGTGAAGACTAAGATTCCCAATTTTCGAGATGAAGCGGTGGCTCAATGGTAGAGCTTTCGACTCCAGTTGGAATAGTGCAATCGAAGGGTTGCAGGTTCAATTCCTGTCCGTTTCATTCTTTAATATTTTTTTGGTGGAGTCACGTGACCAAATGGATGAAGCGGGCAGTTGACACCCGTTTCCTCTGCATTGAGGTGGATAAATAACTTGTCATTTCAACATGACCATTGTTCTTTTCAATCTCATGAAAGCAATGGGAAAGCTAAAAGAGAAGAAACATCTAGAGATCCATTGGGTTTTGATCTCATACAAATAAGAGAGTGTTCAGTTTCTACAGTGATGAGATTGACATGTTCTCGGCCGATATAAGTGAACTTTTACATACACAGTAGCACTTTACAGAACACAACGAATTGATACAATTGGAAATTAATAATTCAAGACTTCATTAATTAATGGATGCATGTAGATGACCAATTTTTGATTTCAGAATAATCAGATAGGCGTCATTCGCTATTCTCCCCTCGTTTATATGCCCAGTCTTAGAGCAATCTTGGAGGTTTCTTTGATGGTCTTGAATATCTCTTGACATCTCTGAACAAACGGCGTCTCTTGAACTGCTTATCAACCAAGAACTCGTTATTTTTATCAACGTTTTGCAATGGAGACAATTCAATACCCTTTGAAATACACCATTCTTTACAATCGTAGTCAATGTTCCAAGAATCATCTGGATCAAATTTCCAACTCTTTGGAGGACGAACGTCATTAATCACCAACACGCCAGGTGGTGGGTTCTTGGATTTCCTGAATTCATCCTCAAGGTGGAAAACATAACATGAAAAGATGTAAAATTCCCATTCGTTTGACGTAAAGCTCTTTTGCCAGATCTCAAACACTTCAACTTGTCTAATTTCCGGTTCTTCATCAATCACAATGTCCTTTCTTTCCGATTCCTTAACCAATTTATCCAATTCCTGTTTCTTCGGTTGTAATAGCACCTTTAATTCATTTATTAGAGGCTTCACCTTTGGATGAATTGCAATCATAAGAGTCCAACCTGTGAGAATAAGTAAAAATCTCCAGGGAATATAAGGGCCAATCAATATCAAAGATGCAACTGCAGTTACCAAGGAGAAGAACAAAGAAGTTGAGACTCTCTCATCTTTGAATCCAGCAGTACCATACCAAAATCGTTCAATTTTGTCAAATATGGCAACCAATTTAGACAAGTTATTCTGTAAATCTCGTAGGTTTACGAAAAATTCCATATTTTTCCTAATTGTATTGTTCTTTTTCTCTTTCAATTCAGGTACTTCTTGTTCTTCATCAGAATCATCCAATATTTTTGAGAGCTGTTTATCATCTTTAACACTGATGAATTTGTTGAAGAGTGAATCACCTCTTTCATTTAACTTGTGGAGACTGTTCCTGTGTAGTGGATGTCTGTATAGATAACCAGGGATCATTATGCCAAACAGCACATAACACAACGGCAATATGAAAATGACGTTTGGGTGTAAAACAACAAGTGTATATATGGTGATTGCTAGTAACGACCTCGAAGGATATGTCCAGTGGAATATTCTAATCGTAGTGTACTGTAACTGGAACAACCCACCCAATCTCTCTGTTAACTTGCGTATATTCTTAACCAGTTTACTCATCGACAACGAGTCTGTATGCTGTCGTATTGGATCTCCAAGCCTCTGTGTCAGGTCATTCTTACTCGGAACATCCTTAGGCAACCCATGCTCTATCACCTTGGAGAGAATTATATCCGTGAAATGCCTTTGACGTCTCCGATCCTGCCTCGAAAGCACTTCACCATTATCCTCATCGTTGTCGATATCGTCAAGCGCGAGATCACCATCACCATCACCATCACCATCACCAACCCTAACGAGATCGGCACTATCTTCCTCCTCCCAATCGTCCAACCAGTACCCATCAGAGTCATCAGTACTTTCACCGCCGCTGTCCAATTTATCCAAACCAAGCGCAAGCAACGACGCCGTTAACCGTGCGGCGCTTGACCTTCTACTTGACCCTTCACCAGTGTCTCTCTTGCTATCAGAATAGTTTATAGTAGCCTCATACGCCTGTGAGAGAGCAGTAACCAGACGCTTTGGTGGCATCACGTGATGTTTATATTTATGTCCCAGGCTTTGCGAATAATGAGCGAGAGCTTTGTGTGCTGTATGCTTTTTGTGTCAATGGAAGTTTCCAATCGGGGATTTTCCCGCGAGGGTAAAGCGTTGAAGGAAAATAAACAAAATTAGTAAGAAGAAAACATAGTGGAACAGGAGAGGAAACTACAGTTCAATGGCGAAATTTTGAGCCGGTGAAGGCTCCAATGGTATATTTTCAGTTTAATGGGAGTTTAGAGGTGGACCAATAAGCGCTGTGATGGTGAGTGAGGTGAGTAAGGTGTGGGTGTTGAAAGTTATTGGTGATGGAGGGTTTGGCGCTTAGCCTCACTGTGTATGGGGTATTCCGAGAGGAGGAGGCCGAGAGGGCCATACAGAGAGGCAGAGAGAGATAGAGAGAGACAGAGAGAGACAGACGGAGAGAGAGACAGATAGAGACAGAGAGAGACGGAGAGAGACGGAGAGAGGGACATATAGAGATAGAGATATAAACAGAGAGAGATAGAGACAGAGTTCTACACAGAGGGCCATACAGAGACATAATGCCATACAGAGACATAATGCCATACAGACATCTCTCTATGCACATCCAGGAGCCACCATTCACAGTGATCTACACTCAATAGAGAAACAAAGCGCATCACCCTCTCCAACAATGGTAAGACGTCTACTGGAACAAAGATACCCGCATTAAACGTCCAAACTACGCCAAATTATGATAACATACAACACTTTGAACAAGATCGATAAGGTCGGCTCACTAAACACTCCTGCCCGTCTCGATCAACACACGCATCGTTCACAAACTCCTATACCAAACTACTGATTTTACCGTCGGTACAACGAAATTCCAAGCTCTGAAAACATCCAAACACCACCCAAAAGCGGGACAACAGAGAGCTCCCCAACGCGCGGAGAAATCTCTGCGTGTGCGTGCGTGTGGGGTAAGAATCAAACCAACAGAAGCGGACTGTACTCGTTAATTTCCCAATTGGGATAATAACGTTAGCGTGTGCTATGCTCATTCTTTCACGTTGGTGTGGAGGAGAAGCTACGAGTGACTATGATGAGTGGTTTAAGGTTGTTATTATTCTGAATACGTTGCTTGTGATAGTTGTTTGCGGTGTGCGTGTGTGTGCAAGTTGTGCGTTTAACTGGGAATGTGTGTTTTGACTCTCCAGTGGTGCTTTCCACACACTGTGTTCGATTTCATTTTGATGGAGTGTGGAGAGAAGAAGGTGGATAACTGGGGGATTGTTTCTTTTTTTATTATCTCTCTCAAAGAGGAGTTGATCTATTGTGCTCAGTGGAGATGTGATTGAGCTATAAAAGGATGTCGAATTCACTGTCTCAACGTGTCTTTGATTTCATTTGAGTTGTGAGATAATAACAGTACTACAACCAAGATGAATTTCAACCAGCCAGTTAACCCGCAACCAATTCCGGGCTCCAGAGTGGAAGGTTACTCTGAAATCTTCACCAATGACCCACCTGTTACGCTTGATGCATCAATGGATACACTGTCCAAGATGTGGAACAATGCTGTTGCCAATTTTGCCAATTTCGACTGTATGGGTGTGAGAAAGTTTCACAACACCAGAAAGCAGCAGCTGGATACTTTCTTTACATACGACAGTTATGCAGAAGTCGACCGTAAGAAGCATGACATCTCCTGTGGTATCATCCATCTGGTTACACACCATCCAAAGTACAGAGAGTCGCTCTCAATTACCGGGAAACCTGAGTTTGTCGTTGGTATTCTCAGTCCAAACAGATACGAATGGATGCTTGTGGATTTGGCAACTAGAGACTTCTCGTTGACAAACACTGCGTTATACCCTACACTGGGTCAACAGTCCTCTCAGTACATCTTATCGGTTACGGAATCCCCAATCATCTTTCTGACAAAGGACCAGATCCCAAAAATTTTAGAGATCAAACCGGAATTGCCTCTCTTGAACATATTGGTTTCATTGGATGACTTTGACCATGACGATCACGATTTGTTCGTCAGAGCACAGTCTCTTGGTGTTTCACTTGTTGATTTCCGTGCAGTGGAGAAAATCGGTGGTAGACACCCATTGCCAAAGGACTTCAACCCACCAACAGCTGACACCATCTACACAATCTCCTTCACATCCGGTACCACTGGTAACCCAAAGGGAGTGTTGATTCCACATGAGATGGCTACATGTGGTATTGTTTCTTGTGCCATGGGACTGGAGTCTCCATTTGAACTTCCAAAGGGTGTCAAACGCCGTCAGTTTGGTGAAAATGTCGATCCACACGGAGTCCAGGTGACAGCATTGTGCCATTTGCCGTTGGCACACATCTACGAACGTGAAATCTCAAACTATGCCCTTATGTCAGGTTTCAGATTGGGATTCCCATCCTCAGGTAACCCAGCAATGTTTTTTGACGATTTGAAGGCAATCAAACCACATTATCTGGCCTCTGTCCCAAGAGTGTACAATAAGCTGGATGCCTTGTTGAAGGCCAAAGTTAAGAAGGGAACACCACCACATGTGGTCCGCAAGACATTTGGTTTGGATCACTGTAGGTATTTCATTTCTGGGTCTGCGCCTTTGGGGGTGGAGACTATCAAGTATTTGAAACAGGTCTTGGATATTGGGTTCTCTGTTTGTTACGGAAGTACAGAGACATTTGCAGGCTTCTTCTTTGGTGAAGCATTTGAAGAGGTTATTACAAATTCTTGCGGGCATCCAAGTGCATCTGTTCAGATTAGATTGAGAGATGTTCCAGAGATGGGATACCATACCAACGAGATTCCAATGCGTGGTGAACTGATGGTTAAAGGACCACAAGTGTTTTCGGAGTACTTCAAGAATCCAAAAGCCACTGCAGACTCTTTTGACAAGGATGGCTGGTTCCATACTGGTGACATTGTCTCGATGGATTCTGAAAGACGTGTTTATATTATTGATCGTGTTAAGAACTTTTTCAAGTTACAACAGGGTGAATTTGTCACTCCTGAACGTATTGAAAACATTTATTTGGCACATTCTCCTCTATTGACGCAGTTGTTTGTTCATGGTGATTCTCTACAGAATTTCCTTGTTGGAGTTGCAGGTATTTCGCTAGAGTATGTTCAAGAGATGTTCAAAGAGGACTTTGGCGTGTCAATTTCACAGGATGAGGTGCTTGGACTATTGCAAGATTCTAAGTACAAAGCCATGTTGATTAAACAGTTGAACCACCATGTTTCAGGTGCTGATTTGCAAGGATTTGAAAAGCTCCATAACATCCACGTTGATTTGGAACCTCTGAGGTTGGAGGATGAGGTTCTTACACCAACTATGAAGATCAAGAGAGAAAATGCAAAGAAGAAGTTTGCTCCAATCTTGGAGAAGTTGTACACTGAAGGTTCACTGGTTGTAAAGCAAAAGCTGTGAACACCATTACTATTACCATTATATTATGTAAAAAAAAGCACACATCATCTTTTATGTCTCAACCATTAGTTGATTAATCCTTTTCCTCCAATGTTTCCTTAGTCGCAGCCTTTGCATCAGCTTTGGCCTGTAAATCCGGAATCACATTCTCCTGTATGAATTGATGCTTTGCACTATGGAAGATTTGATCCAGTGCCTTTGCACTCTCATCGTCAAACTTACAAATGACATGTTCAACGTTGTTCATCTCTACAGCAAAGTATCCCTTCTCAGTAGAATCAACTGCAGCGTTCTTCGCCCATTCTGCTTTGTCAAATTGTTGAAGCGAAATCACAGGAGGCTCACCATTAACGTATTCAGGAAAATCAACCATCTCACCAACGTTCGAACACTCTACAAGGCAAATTATATCGAGAAAGTATCAAACTAAAAAGGTATTGATTATAGACCAGCTATGGAAAAAAATGTGTTGATGTAGAAACCGGTTCGGGCAGTAGTGAAAATTTCGCAGCGCTTCTGATCATCGCCGCCTAATGATGATCATCACAATCCTTCATGGCCAACAAAAAGCACTGTAAACCCAATAGTGAAGAGAATGACAGTTGAAATACCCGAGGTTGCTGTTCCAGGCCAGCCATTAACACCACTACATCAGCTGGACCCATCCACGAAGCAGATATCCCGTTTCCAGCCTGGTGATGGAGCCGTTGTACAAGAGGTTAGAATTGCTGGTAGTGTACAGAAGATCATCACAGCAACTCTTGTGGGCAAAGTGGAAGTTGAGGGTGCGGAGGTGGAATACAATCAAGATGCAAAGGAGACAAAGCAACGGGTGATGACGGTATCTGTGGTACCGTCAAATCAGAACAAGCTTGACAAGATCAAATTCACAAACCACTCTCCAAAGGAAGGAGACGTTGTACTTGCACGTATCACGAGGCTTTCGTTGAAACAAGCGTACGTTGAGATTCTGGCGATTGAAGGGTCTGGCAACGTGCTGAGCGACTCAGGCATTGGCTCCAATGGTGACGGTGAAGTTGCTGCATGTGGTGGGTCTGGTGGTGGTACTTTCTCCATACACCTTGGTTCTTCTGATCTTGGAGAAACGTTTAAAGGTGTGATTAGATCACAAGATGTTCGTTCCACAGAGCGAGACCGTGTTAAGATCATCGAGAGCTTTAGGCCTAACGATATAGTACGTGCTCAGGTGATTTCTCTCGGTGATGGCGCCAATTACTACTTGACCACTGCAAGAAATGACCTTGGTGTAGTGTTTGCCAAGGCGCACAATGGCACAGGTGGCATGATGTATGCCATCGATTGGCAAACGATGGTGTGTCCATCTACAGGTGAAGTTGAGCAAAGGAAATGCGCCAAACCGTTCTAATATACGTATACTTTATAGATCATCGTCTAGTAGAGGTGCACTCTTTTCCAAACCTCTTGAAGCATATCTCTTTCCAAACAGTAGGAGCAGTAACTTTTCGACAAACTTGTTCATCCATTGTGCACAGACGATGATTCCACCGTAGATCGTTGCCAATCTCACGAGGAAAGTGGTGAAAGACATACGTTGGTCTTCAACAACGAGTAACAGAGGTTCAAAATCGTACTTGAAGAAGATCCCAGGAGGACCTCTATGTTCCATCGTATACGTTTTCTCCTGTAGGCTCACAGAGTATTGGTTTGTATTCACAGCAACACCGAGTTTCTTGTACACCGTAGGAACCACGGTGAGGAAGTAATTGTAACTCTTGAGATTCTCCTCTGTGGTTTTAGCAGTTGCGTCCAATGGGTTATCGATGTACGGGTAAAAATCTCCAAACGAAAACTCACTAATCACGTGTGTGAAGTTTAGGCTCTCCAACTGGACCTGTGTTCGATCTCTGTACCCGAATCCCTTTGCAGTGATGTGGAAATCACCAGCGACTCTGTTCACTGGGATAGATCCAAAGATATGACATGCTGGTGAGCCCATGGCTTCGCCTGTGGATTCCCGCTTGAGAAACTCTGCCCTGATACCTTCAGCCATGATCTCGTCCAATTCGGGCGTGACTATCTGTCTTTCACTGTTGACCTGGTAGCCATGTGGCACGAAGAACGACATTCCTTGGTATTGTAACTTCTCAGCGGCTAAAAAGCGGTCATGGGTCAGGTCCCTAACGTTAGTCTGGATAAAGTTACAAGGCATGGCCACGAGGACGTCGAGGTTGATGGTCATGTTCCTCGAGACGGTGTTGTCCACATGGAATTGGTGATCAACCTCGCCACCGAAGAATGAGCCGATCTCCACCCACGTAAGGAACAACAGTAGTAAGAAGGTCACAAGGGTCGAATACGACCCTCTTTGCGATCTAACGAGATGATGAGAATCAATTTTTGCTAGAATGGGGAGCGAGGTGCGCGTGTAGATGTTAGTACTTGGTTTCTCTCCTTAGCTAGTTGTTCATGCTTACGAAAGGCATCGAAAGTTCGTAGCGACGCCATTCTTTGACCATCCATGTTGGCGGTGATAGGGGTTCTTTGTCTGTTTTGTCTGGTTTGTCCCAATGGCGGTGCTTCTGGATAATGTTGGTGATGTGGACATATTTGGGTTCTCGGACACGAAGAGACAGATGCGGGCGTGTGCCCGGACAGGAAAACGGACAATAAAGCAGATAACCACGGCAATATTGAAATCGACATGGACATCAACATCAACATCAACATCGACGGCACAAGGGCACCAGGTTGGTGTGGGATAACATGAATAGAGCACACAGTTGAAAGATTTGCAAATGAGTGCTGAGGAGTTGAAGGAACAGCTGGATGCTCTGCGGTCAATTTACCCGGAGTTGAGCGTTGACGAGGAGCTAACGATGGGCGTCTTCAAAGTGCAATTACCACTGGATAGGCCGATAACGGTATCGCTATTGTCCCCTAATACTCCAGGCAAGGTTGTTGATTGTATAAAGGTGAGGTCGGTGGAGCCATTGGAGATGAGGTTCTCTTTGCCCATAGACAAGACAAAGTATACACTGAAGCCTTCGTGGCTATCTGAACATGTGCTGAGCGATATTGGTGAGGCAATAGATCGAATCATCGACAATGCCGATGACGATTACCTTCTATACACTTTGTGTGAGTTCTTAGCAATGGACCTTGTTTCCACGTTCCACGAGTCGATCTTCGGAGATATACAGACAGATGACTTTGGATGGTTTAGAGATATTGCACTGATGCACGAGCGGGCCAGAATCCAGCATTTTGTCCATTCCGAGTTCCAGTGTTGTATATGTCTTGACCAAGTAGAGGGCTCAAGAGGTGTGCTATTGCACTGTGACCATTCGTTGTGTAAAGACTGTATGTCTGAACTAGTCCAGAGATCGCTGAATCACGATTTAACAAGACTTCAATGCCCCAATTGTCCTCCAGAGGTTATAAAGGATCATACTTCTTTAACGATTCACGAGGTGAAAAGGATCATGTTTAAGGAGACGTTGTCCAAAGAAGATCTCTTGAATGTCATGTCACCAAGAGAATACGAAGAGTACCACAAGCAGAGAGTGATAACACTATTTGAAAGGTACCATGCGATGTATCCTTTGAATTCATCCCAATGTCCAAGATGTCTATCGTGGTCATTCCACGACGACGTTGAAGATCAACTCATGAGATGTTCGACTTGTAAACTTGCCTACTGTTTTGACTGTAAGCATAGTTGGCATGGGACTATTAACAGTTGTGGCAAGCCTTTAAACGTTGTTCCAGTAGATTTGATCGAGGGCTTCGTGGATGAGGGTCAACCTGAATCTCAACTGAACCGGTTAAATACCATATATGGTGCAAGGTCTGTGAAGTTAGCCATACAGGATGTCCTGGATAAAAGGGAAATGACACTATTGGTACAAGAGAGTGATGATATGGTTCAATGTCCTAGATGTGGAATTGCAGTGACAAAGACTGACGGGTGTAATAAGATGCAGTGTAAACTGTGTAAGCAGAACTTTTGTTTCCTATGTGGATTGGACCTCTTCAAGGAGGATCCATATTTACACTTTAACGATTATAGATCACCATGCTATGGGCGACTGTTTGAAGGGTTGATAGATGATTAGATTATTTATATTATGATTATTATATAGAAGTTGGCATTACGCACTTGGACCACACCAAGAGGGAGTGGGGGTTGTAATTATCCAAAGAGTTTCCAATCTTCAACCTGTAATTCCTTGATGATGTTCTCCACTACGCCAGAGGCAAACGTTATTCTCTTGTAAGCCACATTCTGTGCCATGTGCTCTTCATCTTGAACGTGATGGAGTTGTTCCAACTGCTTGAGCTCATTAACATCTCCAAAATGCGCATTGTACGTGATGAGCAAATCAGTGGAAACTTTCTCCAGTCTCACAACACCAAGAACCAAGGCCAATGCAGGTTTATACTCTGCTTTGTTCACATGTTGATCGTTATGCTCTTTCCTACCCCATTTCAACGCAGGTTCAAGGGCAACGCAGATATATGCCTTTACCCCAAGTTTATTGGAACACTGTGTAATCTCAAATAACTCCCAATCTTTCGTGCCGTTCAAGTTACTAATCTCTGCAAGATGTTCCTTGATGGCTTCACTGTCCTCTTGGTCGATACGCTCCATCAGATCGAAGATGATGGAATCGTTCACCCTAACATCGGTAAGGCTGGTATCATCAGCTTTCACACCAGGAACAAACACCTCTTGTGTATCGGGGACTTGTCTGAAATCTGAAGCATCAACAAGTCCTTCTGGGATCTCTGTTGTTATAGCACCACCCCATAGGTTTTTCTTAATGGTTTGAGCCATTTTTATAGTCGTTTTCCACTGGTTCTATCAAAGTGATGTTGAGAGTTAAAGAGTTGTAGCAATGGTTGAAGGGGAAGGCAACAACAATGGAGAAGAAACATCCGGACACCCACACACCCGGACACCTCAACCCATGGTCATCCAAACACCCAAACACCCAAACACCCAAACACGATCGCAACTTCCTACAGCCGAAAATCACACTTTTTAAGCCGGTCCAAACCCACCGCCGCCCCCAAATTTTTACGCCATTTTCCCCTTTTACTTCCATCAAAACTCGTTAACCAACATCAATAGAAGTAGAGATTGAAATCATTACTACAGTAACAATGAGCGATAAAATGCAAATTGATACACCTGAACCTCAAGGTGAGATCGACGAGAGTTTATACTCCCGTCAATTGTACGTTTTAGGTAAAGAAGCGATGCTCAAGATGCAAAACTCGAATGTT
Source organism: Williopsis samutprakarnensis (assembly GCA_030569715.1). Lineage (NCBI taxonomy): Eukaryota > Fungi > Ascomycota > Saccharomycetes > Phaffomycetales > Wickerhamomycetaceae > Williopsis > Williopsis samutprakarnensis. Next base: position 106,170 of record JAJMLQ010000154.1, read on the forward strand.
TTGATTGTTGGACTGCGTGGATTGGGTATTGAGATTGCAAAGAACGTGGCACTTGCTGGCGTTAAGTCGCTTTCGTTGTATGATCCTTCACCAGTGGAGCTAAGGGATCTGTCTACACAGTTCTTCCTCACCACAGAGGATGTTGGTAAACCACGTGCTCAGAGCAGTGCTCCAAGATTGGCTGAGTTGAACTCGTATGTGCCAATCTCTGTTGTTGATGATTTGACCGAAGCCACGTTGGGTAAATTCCAAGTGATTGTGGCTATGGATTTGAGCCTAGAGGAGCAGGTGAAGATCAACAACTTTACACATGCAAATGATATCAAGTTCATTGCTGCTGATACGAGAGGTCTATTTGCCTCTATCTTTGTCGATTTTGGTGAAGAGTTCACCATTATCGATTCCACAGGCGAAGAACCAGTATCAGGAATCGTGTCTGACATAGAGCCAGATGGAACCGTGTCAGTGCTTGTTGATTCTCGTCATGGACTTCAAGATGGGGATTATGTCAAGTTTTCAGAGGTTGAAGGCCTTGATATCAACGATGGTGAAGTGTTCAAGGTATCAGTGCCAGGACCTTACGCTTTCAACATTGGAGATGTCTCTAAATTCGGTACTTATAAGAAAGGTGGATTGTATACACAGGTGAAAATGCCACGTAAAGAGTCTTATCAACCTTTGATTGAGCAGCTGAAGTCTCCAGAACTGGTGTTCCCTGATTTTGCAAAGTTTGACCGTCCACCACAATTACACCTTGCATTCCAAGGTTTACACCAGTTCAAAGAGAAGAGATCACACCTACCAAGGCCTTTTAACGATGAAGACTTTACAGAATTTGCCAATCTCGTTAAGAACTTGGCTCAACAGACCTCATTTGAAGGTGATTTGAACGAGGATCTGATTAGAGAAGTTTCATACCAGGCTCAAGGTGATATTCCAGGAATGGCTGCTTTCATCGGTGGTATTGTAGCACAGGAGGTGTTGAAGGCTTGTTCTGGTAAATTCGTACCAATCAAGCAGTTCTTGTACTTTGATTCCTTGGAATCTCTTCCAACTTCATATCCAAGAAATGCAGATAACACCAAACCAATCAATTCTCGCTACGATGCACAGATTGCTGTTTTCGGGTTGGATTTCCAAAAGAGAATTGCCAATTCAAAGACATTTTTGGTTGGTTCCGGTGCAATTGGATGTGAAATGTTGAAGAATTGGGCATTGATGGGACTCGGTTCTGGTCCAGAAGGTAAGATCATCGTTACTGATAACGATACCATTGAAAAATCCAATTTGAACCGTCAATTCTTGTTCAGACCAAAGGATGTTGGACAAGGGAAATCTCAAGTGGCTGCCAAAGCTGCCATTGCCATCAACCCAGATTTACAAGGTCATATCGAGGCAAAATTGGAGAAAGTTGGCACAGAGACTGAAAATATCTTTGATAACGACTTTTGGGAATCGCTTGATTTCGTTACAAATGCATTGGATAACATCGATGCCCGTACCTACGTTGATCGTCGTTGTGTGTTCTTTGGAAAGGCCTTGTTGGAGTCTGGTACTTTAGGAACAAAGGGTAACACTCAGGTTGTCGTTCCAAGATTAACTGAATCCTACTCTTCTTCCCAAGACCCACCTGAGAAGTCCATCCCATTGTGTACCTTACGCTCATTCCCTAACAAGATTGATCACACCATTGCCTGGGCAAAGAGTTTATTCCAAGGTTATTTCGCTGACTCTGCTGAAAATGTCAATTTGTACCTGTCTCAGCCAAATTTCATCGAGGCTACTCTGAAACAGAGTGGTGATGTTAAGGGTACTTTACAGTCAATCTCCGAGTCGTTGAATGACAGACCGTATTCATTCGAGGATTGTATCAGATGGGCAAGATTGGAGTTTGAGAAGAAGTTCAACCACGAAATTAAACAGCTGTTGTTCACTTTCCCAGAGGACGCCACCACATCCAATGGTTCACCATTTTGGTCAGGTGCTAAGCGTGCTCCGAAGCCATTGGAGTTTGACATCAACAATCCAGAGCATTTCCACTTTATCGTTGGTGGTGCCAACTTGAGAGCTTTCGTGTATGGACTCAAGGGAGATCAAGGCAACCCAGATAAGAGCTTCTATGAGAAGGTGCTTCAAGAGGTGAAGATTGAACCTTTCACGCCAAAATCTGGCTTGAAGATTCAAGTCAATGACGAAGACCCAGATCCAAATGCTCAACAACAGATTGAAACTGATGAGTTACAAGCTTTGGCTACATCTTTGCCACAACCATCCTCACTAGCTGGCTATAGATTATCGCCAGTTGAGTTTGAAAAAGATGACGATACAAATCATCACATTGAATTCATCACTGCTGCTTCCAACTGTCGTGCTTTGAATTACCAAATTGACCTTGCAGACAGGGCAAAGACCAAATTTATTGCTGGTAGAATTATCCCAGCCATTGCCACCACGACTGCTGCGGTTGCTGGGTTGGTTCAGTTGGAGCTGTACAAGGTTGTTGATAACAGACCCAAATTGGAAGACTATAAGAACGGGTTCGTCAACTTGGCTTTACCACTGTTTGCCTTTTCTGAACCAATTGCTTCACCAAAGGGTAAGTACAACGACAAGGAGTTTGATAAGATTTGGGATAGATTCAACATCAAGGGAGATATAACATTGAAGGAATTGTTAGACTACTTCAAGGAGAAGGAAGGTTTAGAGATTACGATGTTGTCATATGATGTGTCGCTGTTGTATGCTTCGTTCTTCCCACCAAAGAAAGTTGCAGAGAAGGAGGGAATGAAGATCACCGAGTTGATCAAATCCGTCACCAAGAAGGACCTCGACAGCCATATTAAGACCTTGATCTTGGAGGTTTGTACGGATGATTTGGAAGGTGAAGACGTTGAGGTGCCATTCATCACTATTACACTTTAAGAACATAACGGGGGGGAGGAACTTACAGCTGAAAGCACAATGAACGAACCCATTAATTTTTGTCCTTATTTCATTCCATCAGACAACTTCTGAGATCTTTGTAATGAGATTTAGTAGTTGAATGTGCTCATCTGTACCGTTTGTCAATCTTGAATCAGTTTCAAAAAGAGCTTTGGAGAATTTGTTCTTCTGTTCAGAGGTGAAGGAGTCACTCAAGATAATTTCGTCGTGTAGTTGGTTGACGATTTCAACAGCACTCCAACCTTCCATCACCGCATCTTCCACTGATTTGAAGATATTTTGGAACTGCTTGGATTCAGCAGCATCTAACAAGGATTTTAGAACGTTCTTTGGAACAGAACCGGCAATTTCACGGATTGAATCGATGGTGACTCTACCGGCAGTGTCAGTGGTATCAACGTCACCTTCTTCATCCGCAGTAGTGGCCAACGTGGAGTGTAACCTAGCTGCAGATTGTAGGAGAGTAATGGCCTTACGTAAATCACCGTTGGCGACCTTCAACAATTCTTCCAAGACACCGTCTTCAATCGGAACGTTTTCCTGTTGTTGGATGTGTCTTAACCTTTCCAAAGCATCTTGGTTATCCAGAGGACGGAATCTGAACTTTGAACATCTCGAAGCCAACGGATCAATGATCCTCGTTATATAATTACAGATGAGACAGAATCTGGTGACACCGGAATATGTCTCCATGGTTCTTCTCAACGCTGATTGAGCATCTGAAGTCATAGAATCAGCTTCATCCAAGATGATGATCTTATAAGGTGGACATGGATACTTCTCATGATCCTCCTTGGACGGATTTGACACCGTCAAACGTGCAAAGTTCTTAACCTTTTCACGGACAATAGATATACCTCTTTCATCAGAGGCGTTCAATTCCAAGACACGTGACTTCGACAGTGTTGGACCGTATAATTCCTTCGTCAAGGCCAAGATCGTTGATGTCTTACCGGTACCTGGTGGTCCGTAGAAGAGCATATGTGGTAAATTGGCACTCTCAAGAGTCTTCTTCAACACGGTGACGGCATGGTCTTGTGCGCTAACCTCATCCAAGTTCTTTGGGCGGTACTTCTCAACCCAGGGAAGCTGTCTCTCCGTCATCTCAGAGCTCTTTGAATCATCCTGTCTCTTACTGAAGAACCCAGCAGACATCGTTTCTTCCAATCACACAATCAAACGGTGGATTTGTTGTTGTGTTCTCACGTTCTTTCTGGCGATGAGGGATGAGTTTACGCGTCCACCTGGGTTTTGCCGCTTCCTGGCTTCGTTTCGCGTTTTCGCGTTTTGGCGGAGGCTGGCGGAGGCTGGCGGTGGGCATGTGGGGAGCCTACGACAGCTGCTCAAAAAAGTGGCATCTTTGTGGTAAACAGTGGCATCTTTGTGGTAAACAGTGCCATTCTGTTCCCTGGCGGCTATTTTTTGGCGGGAACAAAATGGCATAAATTGAGATTTGACAGGGAGTTTACCATGTCCCAATATAAATACAACACAATCAAGCCTACCGAGTCGCCTCATAGCCCGATTTCATGTAGTTTATATACTCCAAATAACCATTGTTTTTGTATTTAACAGTAGTTTTTCCCTATAAGTACAGCGGCAAAAGTCCTTACTATACATGGCTACTATTCGCCATGAAGAGAAAACATTCATCCCAATCAGAGAGGCGAAAGCCATTCGTCAGATGGTGACGCATTCCATACATCACTGCCTCGTGAGATCATTATGAAGCCGAAGAAGAAGATCGCAGAGATGTAGTCCGCTATAAAGACGAAGCAATGTTGCAAACACTATAAAAAAATAACAAACATAGTAGCTAACAACCATTGGCAAATCATCAAGCATCTAACCTCAACCCACGGAAACATAGTACTACCACCATTCTAAAGCCAAGAATTGGTAAGTATTAGCAGAAACCGTGGCATGAATAAGAATTTGATAGCTTTGAGTCATTATTTGTTTTACCAGAGCCTGTCTCTGTCTGACCGTGTGTACAGTTGCGATGATTGCCATGTCTCTGTCGACAGAGTTGTCAACAGCTCCAGAAACATATTAATCAAATGTCTGGCTTCCGCCATCTAATCACATCACACACAAGGAGTGCGTTCCATGCACCTCTAAAAAAATCACTGCCCTTTTGTTCCCTGGACACGGAATGGTACAGTTAAAGAGAACGAAGGAACAAAATAACGAAGGAACAATGGCTCTTTTCACCACAATGGGAATGTTCATCATAGATGAGATCCATTTCCCGGAGGAATCTCACCTGGAGCCTCAGTACAACGTGATTGGAGGAGGAGGTACCTATGGTGCCCTAGGAGGAAGAATCATCACCACTGGTGATAAGGCATCATCAGTAGGATGGATTGTTGATAAAGGAAGCGATTTCCCAGTCAAGGTACAAGAGTACCTTGAGAGTTGGAATACTGGTTGTATCTGGAGAGACACCCCCGATAGGCTCACCACCAGGGGATGGAACATGTATGGAGATCGAGGGTTTAGGGCGTTCAAATATCTCTCTCCAAAGCTTCGAATCGACGTTGAAGACCTTATAGAGCAAAAAGCATTGCTATACTCCCAATCATACCATCTTATCTGTTCTCCAGAGAGATGCCAATCGATCTTGAAGAAGCTCATGCTGGAACGAGTTGATGTGACGATATCACCACCTGTGATCACGTGGGAACCTGTGCCAGATCTGTGTACTCCAGAGCATTTAACACAGTGCTTGGAGAATTTGAAGCATGTCACTGTGCTAACTCCAAATGCTGAGGAGGCAGCGAGGTTCTTTGGAGAAGAGGAGCCATCCACCAAGGAGGCCTTGGAACAATTGGCCTTGAGATTTTTACCGTATTTGACCTCAAATTCTCATTTCAACACCGGTAGTGGTATCGTATTGAGATGTGGTCCATTAGGATGCTTCACACTGACTACAACTGGTATATCACATTGGTTTCCTGCGTTCCATAACGATAGGGATCAATCAGGCCAAAAATGTGTTGATCCAACAGGGGGAGGCAACGCATTCATAGGAGGCTTCACCACTGCATTTGTACTGAGCCATGGAGATTGGGAAATTGCAAGTATCTCTGGTAATTTAGCTGCTGGTATAGCTATTGAACAGATTGGTATGCCTATCGTTAAAACACTTGAAAAATCTCCAATTGATACTTGGAACGGGTTATCGATAGTGGAAAGGCTCAGAGGCTATATACAGTGGAACAGATTGGACTATGACGTCGACAAGGTGCTCAAGAAACTTCAAATTGAAGCATAAGGTGTCGTTATACCATAGTTATCGTCGATATTAGAGAAGACGTTGCCGTAGTAACCTATGATGGGTTTGCATGTGCGTTCCAATTGCGTGTGTGTTGATACATCCGAACACCATAAACCCTCATTGATCAAATTTCTACTGGGCGATGCCCTTCAAAACTGGTGATGAATACATTGACAGACAAGGGTTTTTCCACAGAAGGAGAACACGAAATGAGGTTACCTGGTATTAAACCTCTTGTTCCGAAGAGAGTACGTGCTGTTGATGGAAATCATGTCATAAACAGTACTGCGGTTCGCAATGTGTTGAGACATGTAGACC
>JAJMLQ010000155.1:0-109043 GCA_030569715.1 Williopsis samutprakarnensis
GTTGAACTACATGCGAATACGCCTAGTTGGGTTTTTTATTATCTTGTACATGACAGCTCCAAAAGTCAGTAATCTGACTATGCAGTTAATCCCTTGGTGTTCTGACTTGTTGACGTTAAGTATATCACATCCGAGAATTTTGTCTTAATTTCTAATCTCTCCTCAAAGCAAACAAGTTCAGTTGTTATAAACACTTTCGTAAACACCAGATAGATATATGCAAAATTAGCTATAGATGTGTGTGATGCAACTACTTGTGCATTAAGAGACATCAATTTCCCAAATCCCTTGCTAAACAACTGGCCGAATGAACTCCGGATATCTTGCAACTTTCAACAACTGTTGAACAATATTACTCATCTAGGAGAGTCAGAATCACGTAATAAAACTGAATAACTAGCAGCTCGTAACTCCTAACGTGCTCCTTACTGCTCAATCATTATGTCCCATGTTTCATCATCCAAGGTTAAAGATAAACTGCACTATCGCCATGAAGCAAATAAGGCATCAACTGGTACAGCCAAGCACTCTACTGACAAGTCTACTGAGGAATCCACCGAAGAGTCATCTACCACTGATGGCGCATGTGATTCTGAAAACCCATCTGATCACTATCCTAAGCACGATAAAACTGACCGTCATTTCTGGGAGCATAAGAGACCTTATCTTCATGATCCAAAAGTCGATGCAAAGAAATCTCCAACCTGCTGTAAGCCTAGAAAAGTAAGAACAAAAACAGGCCATTTTTATTACGATGATTTTGATCTATATTCTAGACATCCTTCTATTAAAGTGCATTACAATAAACCACATAAGCCTGCTGAGTGTTCTATTGATGTCCCAGGTAATGTTGGTCCTTGGAAAAGTGTTGATATGTCTATCAAAGAGGAGACATCCACTAGGGGAAACTGTGGCTTTATCAATGCTTCTGTATTCTCGAGTGGTGTATCATGTGTACTGTCAGATGTTTCACTCTCTCCAGACACCATCAGATGGAAAATTACAGAAGCCATTGTAGATATTGCACTATTCTCTATCAGTTTTAGTTGTGAAGTCTCCAATGGAAATAGAAGGATTCCTCAGGTGAAAATATCCATCGACACACCACATCATTGTATATGGAGTAGAGATCTCCACCAGTGGGGTTTGGGAAAAACTGTAACTGATGAAGATTTTTCCCTTGAATGATTTCTTGATGGGAAACTTGAAGTAACGAGTTTTGTCTCCAGTAATTCAGGTGATGATGAACTTCGAGCCCTTTATCAGAGAACACAGTTTTAAACTGGTCTCACTATGACTTTCTTCTGTCGTTTATTTCTTTTTTCTTTCCTTCTTCTGTCACTATGTCCTGTATTCTTTTCTTCTTAGCGGGAATCCCTTTCAACGTCAATTGTTCCAGCTTAGCACCTCAAGTGATACCCCAGACATCGTTGCTTTTTGTAAGTTTGATACAGGGTAGCTCTTTGTGCATTCTGCGTAGGTTTTTTATACAATATCTTTCAATCGCTAGTTATAATTATATTTCGATTCAAACTTTCTAAGTGGTGCCATGATGTTGTTGCCGTTGCAACCTTCACTCGCCTGGGGGTCCATTTGTATTATAGTAAAGCCAGGTTAGCAATTTGGAGTCTGTCTTTATTTTGGAACGAAGGTCAGTTTTTCTTGTTTCATTGAATCACATCATATGTCCTAATGTGTTTAGTGTAAATATTGCTTATATCAACTTAGATAATATCTAGCTATTATCAAAAAAATGATTGATTAAGATAATGATAATTAGAAGTATACTTTTTTTAAAAAAAAATAGACGGATCTATTTTCTATCAGAAAACTTGTAATACAAATGTTATTAGATAAAACTAAAAAAATTGAAAACAAACCCTAAAATTTCCTAAAGGTCTAATAAACTGTAGCTAACACCCAAGCTAAGAGTTTTACAAAGTATAAGAATATAACCTTCAATACTCTTAGGGGAATAACCATTCATAGGTTTGTATGGTAGAACCAGAAAAAAGCATAAAATTTGCTTATATCTCAACAAAAAAACAAAAATTGGAAACTCCAGAACGTAAAGCAGTTGAATTATTATATATTATTGTATTAACAAACTTTCAGCTTGATTGGGTTGGCGGTTCTTCTAAAATAAATCAGGAGATATTTTATATATGTAATGCTGGTTCGTCGTTGCCTCAGCAATCTTATCAAAATGTACGGATGTTTCTAATTTTCGTTGCACTGTTTACATTTGAATACTTATCAATACAAAATGACCCAAAAGCAATACAGTTTTATTGACAAAGAGTTGAAAGATCACGAAAGAATCTTCTCAAGTTGAAGAAAACCACCAACCGCTAATCCAGAACCACAGTGGCAACTTCAAACGAATGATGGGACGACACAACAAGCATACCCAGTAATTATAGAAACAGATTAACTGATCTGTTATGAGAAAGAGATACAGAGCCAAGAAGTATCCAAGTTCTGTCACAGAATTCCCATACAGAGATCACAAATTTACCACAACAGCAGCCATTGGTTGAATCTGATCTTGCTAATGAAACTATGACTGATCGAATCTGAGGCAGAAGAAATGCATGCAGCACAGGTAGCAGAAAGAGCGTTAGAAGAAATTAGATGTGATAGCATTTTTGATCATGATCGTGACTTTGAACATAACAACAGAAGATCCTTTAGTTTCAGCGAGTATAAAGGAAAGATCTACAAGTCACTTCACTGTTGTTTACTCTTTTTCAAGACTCTGTGTAAGAGAGTGTTTTTCTAGTTTCGAGATGTCCTCTTTAACATATAAAAGGCGAGACAAAACTTTGCCATACTAACGGGACTTAGATTGGTATCATTCTAAATATCTAAATTATACACACGCTTGTGACTACATATTTGAAATCTTACGCTACAGTTCTAGGAAAATCTTTAAGAGTTTGATTTCGTTAGTTTCATCTCACCCTATTAACGAGGGACCAGACATCAAAGTCCAATACCCGACAGGCCGCGCAGCGCAAGTTGATCGAGAAGGTAGTGGTGATTCAAGATTTGCTGAAGCGTTAACGGAGGTCCAAATCGCATTCACCATCCTGAAGTAACACAGATCAACTTGTTTGATGTAATTCATCCTTAATTAATGCATTGATCTCAACAGACATTAACTAGTAAACAGCTCCAGTGAAGTTAAATATGTGTGGGACTGTATTTCAACTATCAAATCAACTGTAATGTGATCTGACGAATTATAAGGAAGCTTGAGTCAGTTTGTTTCCATGATGGAAAATGTCCATGGGTTTTCTACACCGAGTGTATACACGCCAAAAAATTCAATACTTGAAGCTGTCGTGTGGCTCGACAGAACACGACTTACATGAGAATATTCAACCTCTATTAAAAAAAAGAATATGTAAGATGATGTTATGAAATGTTTCGCACCATCCTTGTGTTTTACATTGTACCGTTATTTACGCCCTTCTTCATCAGTATGTAACAGAAGTGCTTCATTGACCTTGTAAAATTGGTTTCAAAACCTAATATTAGATTACCTTGTTTTTAAATATTCTCTATTAAGTCAAGTTTTGAAGTAAATATTACTAAAGACAGCCACCGGCTACTTCAAAAATGTGGTAGGAATAAGTCTATCATTAATTTTGCTGTTTTCAATCAATGTACAGCTTAGTCTTGTACCACAGCCTTGGAGAACATAAAAGACAATCTGGTTTATTTAGCCCATCCCCTCCCTCTGTGTATATAAAACGGTTTCAAAGTACAGAGAAATGAAGACTCTTGTCAATGTTTGGAGATTTTCACGTTCAACTTCAATTGGTTTGCATGCTGCTCACATGTTCTTAAAGTCCCTTCATGTACAGTAATGGTGCATCATGCGAAATATGGGCTCGGGTAAAGAGAAAAACTATTAGAAATATGCAAGAGCATGTACTGCTTGCATAGAGTTGAACCACCTCGGGTTTATTTATATAATCATTGGACGGTTTTCAACGATGAGGTTGTAATAATTTGCATTGTTTTGACTTCACTGTTATGTTAGTTTTTTCAACAGCAAAAAGATCAAAATGAAATAGTTTGAACTGTAATCAATTCCCAGGAAACATAATAGGGCCAATCTGACCCGAAGCTATGGGTCTGGTCTTAGGAATTGCAAATGAAAGGCATCTTTAGGAAGTTTGGAAATCAATGAAGAAAAGTTTACCGCTATTATTGATTCTAGACTGTACAATGGTATCTAAGCGAACCTCCATGAACGATGAAATATCGCTATGAACTTGTGGTTTTTTAACTATAGAATATAATCAAACAAGCAAATAAGAAGTAATCAGGTCTCTTATGAAGTAACACAAACCCGATGAGAAAAAGTTTCTTAAGAATTAGATTTTCGAAGCATTCCATATAAAATTTGTTGATATTTTATCTTGATAAACGGATTTGAAGCATTTGCTATCAAACAACACAGAATGATTGTTCTAAAGAGTGAGAGCAGATTACACAGTCACACGAACTTTTCCATAGATCATTACCTCCATGGTGACTGTTGTAGCTAATTTGACCTGTAGTTCATTTGACTCCAGAAAACACTTTTATGAAATTTCGGAGTTAATTTAGCTATAGAATAATTCATGAATTACTTGATAGTTCAAAACTTGTTGGAGATATCGCTCGCCTTCGTAAGCGAAGTACAGCGCTCTTCAAATGTGATCAAATCTTTTAAAACGGACTATGCACAATGCTATGCAAAGTAGAACGACTTGGCAGAGGGAAATTACACTAGGAGCATCTCCTTATGTATTAAGTTTACGCTGATTGGCTTAGCATGCCTTTAAAGCTCTCCAATAGGATGAAATACACGTGTGAGGTGAAACTCCGAAGTGTATTGGCATCACCATGCGTATTGTTCGCAACAACAAGAGAATAATCCATTTTAGACAAAACCAAATGGGACGACTTTGGGAAAATTCTTATTTGATAGACACATTCTTGGAAGCTCATAATTCTAATATGCCAAGTCACTTCACTAAAAAATGAAATATACTGTACTAAAATAATCAGAGAGAGCCGAGGTCTGTTAAACAAATACGGAGTATGCCCTCGACAGGCAAGATGCCTTCGCTTACTTCATTCCTAGCCATGACATACCTTGAACAATCGATTTTTAGGTTTAAAGGAAAAAAATACCGTTTCTTTTTTTTATTCTATTCAACATATTCAAATTCAAGTCTTTTCGAACCAACGGTTTTACATGTCCAGTTCTAGGACTTTGGAGAGATGATCATTGACAGAAAACTTTCGAGAAAATACAGTCCTTGCTGATTTATCCAGTACTCACGCTATGCTTCAAAAGAACTCATTACTCTTTCAGTCCGCGGGAAAATAAAACGGTGTATCTATAGTTTCGTCTAACGTAGTCTAAACTCTGGAAGCTAGGATAGTCTCTTGATTATTTATGAAATTAGTATGATTCAACTCAGGATCACACATTCTGTTCTCCATAGTACACGTCATAAGTTCATCAAGCAAAAACAGACACTAATTAGAAGCTCTCAAAAAGTGAGTATGATAAAACTTGGAGAAACTTATCTAAACATACACTTTGGTACAAATAAATTTGATCTTTTGTAAACCTGTAAAAAAAACCGTTGAAAAAAAAGAAAAAAAACAACACAGTTTGGCAGTGCCGAAAGGCAGTCATACGTTGACGAAATGCAGGATCTCGGTGACCAAAGATTAGAATATTTCCACTTTTGAGAAAATGCTTAGCCCGTTGAAAACTAGAGTCTTTCTCATTACCAATCGAGATCATACTATCAAAATTTAGAGCAATTTATGACCCGATTTGGTCTCTGGGGAAGTTGAGAAGTTTTCAACTGGACTGCTTTTGAAGTTCTAATTGACCTTATAGACTGAGTAGAAAGGTAAGAACGCCTTAATCAATCCCATTTCTAAAACGTGTTCAGTACATCCTGACATATTAGACATATCGTCTGTGCATGCTTACCAGCCTCAAATGTCAATGTACAAGTTGTACTGTTATGTTTCAAAGGTATGTGGTATAGCTGCCTTTCTTTCTTTGATGCTTGTATGTCTATTTAATTTCCCGCTTTAAAGCCGGGCCGTTACGTAAATGTCTCCACTAACTGCCGTAAGACTTAGAGAAGTAGATCAGGTTCAGGGCACTATGTACAGGAGCATGAATCCAGAAGAAGTACTAATCCCATACAGTCTTGTAAGACTGTTATAATAAGAATGCCATAGCAAATCAAGGAAAACTGGTTTACAAAAAAAGAGAGCGAAAAATTATAATCAAAACAGCGTCAAAGCGTCGGAAATCACGCATACTTTGGCTCATATGACCTTCTACAAAAGCAGGGGCTCCTATCCGTTTCAAATTAACCGTGGGTTGGTAAAGATCTCTTTATCTTTGAGTAAACTCAACTTGCATAACTGAAATGTTCTCTTTATGAAGTTATACATAGAAGCGAAAATAACGACAGATAAGGTCCCGTTAGATCTAGGCCTCTGAATAGCTTCTAGAAATCATTCAAGTTTGCAGACAGTTTTACGTCAGGTTTGTAAATTGAGGTAATTTAACCAGGACGATCAAAAGTCCATTAGAACCCAGACCCTAAGCTTGGTCAACTACGTACTGTACAATATATATGGGAGATCTTTATGTAGCAAGTGCCTTTTTTAGTTCGTTCAATCGTTCAATTGGCTGGCAGACTAGTCCGCAGAACGGTTAAGTATGTATGAGCGGGTACAATTCTCTGCAGAGGCATGCATAGTGGTTTGGCAAGCAGTTATGCTACTTATAAAAGATGGGGACTACAAAGTATAGTAGTCTCTGTAGAGATTATGGCAATTCCGGAATACTTCCAATGTTAGGCAATCCTATACATGTTCTCTTTGTACACTGTGGTTATCCATATTGTAAAAAAAGAATGATGTATAATTGGAAGGGTTAGTAATGTTGTTTTATCGGATATCCGATGGAGAATGAAAAAAGTCGCACTTAGTAGCCGTTTGCGTTTGAAAATACGCAACATAAGTAAACGGATAAAAACTGCAGATTCAGACCAAGACTTAACCAATATGTACAATAGTCCACCCGAATAATATTTATGGCACAATTTGTATGTGCCCAGGTGCATTGAGTCGACTTAAGTAACATTAACCGACTTTAAGCTCTAGTTCTATGAACATTCAAACGTTGATCCACTTAGCCGTGAAAGAAGATCTACTTCCTGTAGTATGTATCGGTATATACATTGCTTTACAGTTTTTATGATCTTGAAAAAAAAACTTACTTATTACTGATCACATGTCACAGATCACATGTCACAGATCACAGATCGCATATTTACCCAAGACCTAATTGTGGACATCCAAGGCGTTTACATAGTGGATTAGGATTAAACCTTTTTGAAAGACGTGGAGGTTCTAATTGAAAGTGCCGATGGCTACTGATAGTTACAGAATTATCCATTGCTCTGTATTTATATATATCAACATGTGTCTCAAATTCTTTCCTGAGTTCACACCTGTGCCGAAATAGATAAAGTTGAACGACAGGTACAACAGAAATCTTCGAAAATGCTGTTATCTATCACCAATTTGATAATTCTCTTCATTCTCGGAACGATTTCCCTGGCCAAGGAGTTTGACAACGTCTTTACATCCTTGGATTCCATCACACTTTCATCACATTCTAGCCACCAGATTCCTTTCAGTTTTTATGATGTTAGAGTCAGTTGGAATATTGATACAGATGTTGTTGCTACCGGTGATACTTTCAGCTTGAGAATGCCATATGTTTACCAAGTGAGAATTTACAACAATGGCATTCTGAGTACTTATTTTGATATCACCAGCAACGGAAAAACAGTTGCATCTTGTGAAGTTGATAATGCTGGTGGTAGATCCCTTCAAACAACAATCACATGTACCGTGACTGCTGATGTCTCACGTTACACTAGCCTCAGCGGTGTCATTGACTTTACTGTGGCTTTCGATAATGGTGGAAGAATTGAGACTATGGAAGCTTCAACTCATTGGGTTGAAGGATGGAATACCGTTACTTTCAACAATGATTTAATCAATGGAGTCTTCTTCGAATCAATCAGCACCACTTCTTCCCAATTCTTGAGCAGACTCACAATGAGAGGTGATACATTCTATTACTATGCATCTCCACAGGATATTTGTGGTCGTTTTAGCATCAGGAGCGGTTCTTTCATGATGTCGATTGAAAAGAACGGATATGAAATTGAGCTTCACAGTACTGAAGCTGCTACTACCAGCGAGATCAACCCATTCGGGATGCCAGATTCATACAGCACTTTGGCAGGTGCAAACACCTATCTTATGGGTGAAAATCAAGTCCGTGTTGACTTTGGTCACATTCCAAGGGGCTCCCGTTTTTGGATGTCAACGTTCAGTATCAACAATTTCGAAGACTACAGCTCCTATACTGTAACATACGATTACGAGGTCAGATGTTTCAACGGTCGCAGAGCTTACGACTCTCAGCGAATTCAGTACTCTGCTGTTGCCGCAAACGCTGGAGGTGATGGTAATGGTGTTCACAGACCCGTTACAATCACTTCCACAGCTTCATGGACTGGTTGCTCAACAAAAACAAGATACAACACCGGTACAGATAATACTGTCTCTCAGATTGTTGAGGTACCTCAATCTTCTTGTGCCACATCGATTTCTTCACAAAGATTGCCAGGTTCTGCAGCTACTTCACCTGTTGTTTACAAATCTACCGCTTCAACATCAGTAGACAGGGCTTCATCTTCGGGATTCAGCCACACGGATGTTGTTGCTGCGCCAACAGATATACCTGAGGCTATGTCCATTTCCACCTCGGCTTCGGCTTCCACTTCGGCTTCTGCTTCTACTGATGGTCGTGGAAATTCTCTAACCTATGAGGCCAAGTCCTTCTCTGAATCAACACCTTCTCTGTCATTGGGGAATGCTATTGTTGAATCTGGTTCTGTGAGTTTGGAATCAGATGCTGCTGCTAATACGGCTTCAGTTGAGTTCTCTGATGTTTTCTCATCTTCATTAGAGTCAGCTTTAGAAGAGCCATCGATGTTTGTGCCTGCTGTTGAGGCCACAACAACTATAGCGGCTGGAATTACCGTGCAGACTGTACCTGTTTCTTCTGTTGATGGTACTGAGTTCAATTCCGGCTCTATGAAGTCAGATCATGTGTCTGTTGGCCCTGTTATGATTAGCTCTCAGTCCTCATACAGACCCCCTTTGGCTTCTTCTGAATCATTTGCTGTTTCTTCACCAATCGAACTGTTCAATGCCAGTACTGTTGTTTCTTCTGAGGTGTTTACGATTGAATCAGCATCTATCATTGGTTTGGTTGCTCCAACTCAGCGTACTTCTGAGACGGTGTCCACTTCTCATGCCATTTCTGTTACAAATTCAGCAATGGAGATCACAGCCATTGTTTCTTCTACTGTTCTGTCAGGATCCTCTAGACCAGAGGTTTTACAACAGTCATTGTCCTTTGAGACACAGAATGTCTCAGTTGTTGATGTTGCTGACTTGTACACTTCCTTGGCAAACTCGACTGTGGAGGCCCCACAATCTGATGTATCGGTTCATCCAGAACAGTCCACCTTGACAAATCATATCTCTTCTACTTCTTTCTTGACAAAGTCAACAGCTATTTCTGACTGGAGACAGTTTTCTCCATCAGGGGAACGTTCCCTATTGTCATCCTCTGTTGAAACAGATGAATCCACTGGAGGTTATTCCACATCAGACAGTGTTGTTTCTGACTTAACAGCTAGTGTGCCTTCTTCAAGGGGTTTGTCAAATGGAACAACATCATCTGAGGTGATTTTGTCTTCTGCTATTGCATCGCAGTTGAGTGTATCCTCTGATCCGACTTTTGAATCATCGACGCCGGACCAATCGATGGTACTGGAATCGCATGGTTACTCATCAGAGACAAGTGATGAACTATACATGACTACTTCCACCGTATTATCTGGAGCGTACTCCGGTGTTTCCAGTGTTTCCAGTATTTCAGTTGCTTCTCATGAACAAATCTCATTGTTAGGACATTATACAGTTGCGAGTACAGAGATTTCTTCTGAATCACGTTATTTTGCAACAGCAACATTATCGAGCGTGAGTGAGACCTACAGTTCGACCGAAATGTTACTGTTGGACCTGTCATCCATGTCGTTTTCAGAGCCAATATTGCATCCAACCAGCTCCTCCAACTCAGGCTTACCTTTATGGCTGAACGTTTCTTCTTCCGAATCGAACAATTTCTTGGATGCGACATCAGAGTCGAGTACCATTGGAGTTTCCGAAGCAATAGTCACCTCTGCAAGTATCATTTCTTTAACTGAACCATCCACACTGGATCTTTCTGTTCCATCTGAAGCGTACTCATTATCAAGTGAAGGCATAGTTGCGGTCACGGATGAATCTAGTACTTTGACCTCTTCCATATCTTTTAACGCTTCATGGAGTACTGCTGCTACACTATCGAATGTTGAATTCTCTACTGTGAATCCTGTGACCACGGATTTGATACCTTCAGTGCCAGTGTTGTCTGATACTATTGGAGTAGAATCATCATTGGATTCTAATCGTCAGGTGCTGACTTCATCTAGTTTCAGTGAGAATTACAATTGGTCAACACTGCACTCAGAGCCTTCTGAAACAGCTTCTTATGAGCCAATCTTATCGGAGCATACAATATTTGAGGCTAACACTCACACAGTCGGGGTGGCTCTGTATTCCAGTTCAGAGTCTTCAACTATTATCTCTAATGAGAATCCAGTGTCATCAGAATCGTCATCAGCACCATACACCAATTCTTCCATGTTGAGTTCAACTATGGAAACAACAGCTTTGCTTGCAGCAAGCAACCTAGCATACGTCTCTACTGTCGTTAGATCAGAAACAGCTTCATCTTTCGGAGGAGTCTCAGCGAGTCATATAATGTCAGTGACATCTAATGGATCCACTGCATCGGAAACCGTTACACTGGCACCTGACAAGACAGTATCAACACTTTCTTCTGAGATAACCTCTGTATCTTCTTCGCAGGGTTCTCTACCGTCTATGGAAATTTCAAGCTCATCGGAATCCTCGGAGGAGCTGAGCTCATTGTCCGAGTCACAATCGACAACGTTCGCTACTAGAAATGGGACCATGAGTTCCTCCTCTTCTTCTTCAATAAGTATGGAATATACTTTGGCCGCAGGCAGAACTTTTGTGACGATATCACACACTTCATATTCAGATACCGGGTCAGTTTCCTCTGGGGCAACTTCATCATCACCATCTGGGTATTTGTCTATTATGAATATATCAAGCTCTTCTACGGAATATGAGGGAACAGCAAGTACTGGGATGTCCTTTACCTCTCAAGCTTCCTCATACTCCACTTCAGGCTTAGAATCTACCTCTTTGGAACTGGTTTCTACTCAAACAACAGCCATTTCTGCTGAAGCATATCAACCTTTAGTGGCTAGCAGAAACTTCAGCTCCGTCATCACCACTGACTTAGAGATCATTTCATCTGCTGTTGATATTGTGACTGCCACATCTTCGATGGGATACTGGAACTCGGCTGCATCTTTACCTAGTGAATCAGTTGAAGGTATTCAAAACTCAACATCCTCTGGAGAGGCTGGTAGTACATGGCTTGGTGTTTCTGACAATCAGAGAGAACCGAGTGTTATCACTTCAAGCTTAGAATTTGAAACTTCTGTTCCTTTGTCTGGCTTTTTCAACTCGAGCACATTAGTGGTTGCTAGAGGCACAACTACACCATCAGGGGGCGATACTTCACTTGGACCGTTATATCCTGTTGAAACTGGTTCTATTTCCACTTCAGACGATAAAACAACCGCTAGGGGTACACCAGAAAAGACCATACTTATAAGATCAACCATCAGCACTTCTGTAATTGTTGGCTTATCAACTAGTGAAGTCACTTCTTCTCATCAGAATCCCCTAGTTTCTGTGAGCACAGATGATAGATTCACCACTGAATCTGATGTTGTTGTCCATGAAGCTATATCACAGGCCGTTTCCTCTGAAGTAGTTACTGCTAATTTGACTTCCATGTCTTCAGATTTCACCCAATTTCCAGGTTCGTCATCTGTTGAGATTGCTATTAAGTCGGAAGCCGGAACTTCAACACTTTTGGTAGGAGCTACATTGATCGGCACTGGAACCACTACAAGTGAAATACTATCGATATCTGGTTCTTCTATGTCTGCTGATTTAACCATCGGACTCACTTATTCAGGTTCCCTAAACACCAGTGAAATTAGATCATCTAGATTTATGAGCACAGATTTATCATCATCGTATTCTTCAGATGATGTGGCACCATCATTGTTGAACTCAAACAGTTATATCATACCCACACAAACTGATCTCATTTCACCAACTATGCCAACCGAGTCATATCTGGTTGCATCTTCCGGCAACCATGCTATTAGATCGGGATTTGCTTCAACGGAAAGTATGTCTATTACTTCAAGTGGAGCAAACAATGGGACTGTTATTACTCCAACAATTACCCATATCACTCTGGTTCCAACATCTACTCCATCTGGTAACTTGATCGATACGTCTTATTATAACTCTGAAGATACACACAGCTCTTATGTCACTACATTGTCTTGCAGTACATCTGCCACCATCAGCACAGAAATTGATGATTATACATACTCAGGGATAAGTCCTTCCAGCTGCAACGATGATATGTCACCAAGCAATGGTAATACAAACGATTCCGTTGGCAACATTGGCACCAACTCTGCGAACGATATTTCACCGTTATCAATAACTGATGGAGAAACAAAAACTTCTATTATATCAGCCGATTCAACTGCTGAGACGGACATTTACGCTACTACCTATTCAAATACGGGATCCATTGCTTCAACAACGGTGTCCTCTCTACAAACTACGTTGGCTACTGAGTCTCATGGCTTTCCATCTTCATCATTGCCTTCTGCGTTGGGAACAAATATTCCACAGATTTCAACATTCGCTAATTCAGGTTTTAGACTTCAACACACACTTGGTGGTATTGTTACCATGGTTCTTGTTAATCTGTTCTTGATTTGAACATTGTGATTTTGACGGATAGTTTTCTGCTTTCTTTTTCGTCTCCGTACCTTCTTTCTTCTTTCAAACTCATATTTTTTTGACAATTCTTATCTGTAATTATTCCATATCAGTTTATATTCTCTTTTTACTTATTTGTGTCAACGTAGTCGTGTTACAGGTGAATTTGGATCGTACATTGTACTTTTATTAGAGCATACAAAGTAAACCAGCGTGTTTTAAAATGCTAACAACGAACATATGAAGACTCTTTCAAAGTTATCTACACCGAAACCTTAGTCCAAGGCACCAAGAGGAATGAACGCAATGAAACAATGAAAGCTAAAAAGGAAGCACACGACTTGGACAAGTTCAATCAAACTGAACATGTCAAACATTGGTTACAATTCCTCACAGAAGAGATTTCTGTTGAAGGCCAAAACAACCACTACAAAAGACCCTAGAGCTCAAATTACAAGAGAATTTGTCCATATGTGAACCATTAAGCATATTAACACTGCAGTAATCAGATCCTAAGAAGAATATGTCGGATAAAATCCATGGTGTAAAACTAAACCAGTTGCAAATAGCCAGAAAAAATGGTTCAGGGTTCCGCATGCAGTTGCAGAATTTGGTTACCGTTCTACGTCACAGCTCTTCAACCCACATGTCACATGATCAAAAGCTTGAGCTGATGCATTTCAATAACGTTTGGAATGGCTGTTTGTTTAGAACTCAATTGGGAGCAACTGAAGGAGCACAATCTTCTATTATCATCACCTTTGAAACAAGTTGTGGTTCATTTCATCCGTCAAGTATGCGTATTTCCTCATACCCCCGGTTAACCCCCATAATCTCCGAACCCCGACTCGAAATGCCGATTGCACTTTTCTAAACGATGACCCATAATCTTTGCATCACCTGGTTATACATCTCTTATTTACTCGGCTGATTTTCACATTCTCATCTTTTTCCTCTGTGCTTCAACAGAACTGTTAGAGCAATCATCAAAGGTTGTTTTTTCAGGCTTCCTTTGGGATATTTTTCATACACTTTTTCTCTCCTTCATTTCCCACTCTGTTGGGTGTTTTAGACGGGAGAAAAGTTTTCCATCACCATTGTCGAGGAGACGTATCACTGAATAACGATGGCTGAAGTACAGAACTCGTTCTCCAAGGCAGAATCTATCAATACCGAAGAAGCGATCTTATCACCTGAATTATCAGATGACGAATTCTCCGAGATTGAACGTCGACTGCTTAAGAAGTTTGACTTTATAGTGCTGCCATGTATTGCACTGGTTTACCTTTTTTCAAATCTTGACAAGTCCAACATAGGTAACGCCAACTCGGCAGGGATGTCCACTGATCTTGGACTGACAGAAGCACAGTACGGTAACGTTGTTAGTCTGCTGTTTGTTACCTATGTGATATTTGAAGTACCGTTTGCACTACTGTTGAAATACGTTGGCTGTAAGAAGCTTTTAACGGTGTTGGTTTTCGCATTCGGAGTAGTTTCTCTCTGTACTGCTTTCGTTACCAGTTATGGCTCGTTGTTAGCCTGTCGTATCCTCCTAGGGTTTTGCGAATCTGGTATTATTCCAATCATAAATGTTTATCTTGGGATGGTCTATACGAGGGGTGAAATGGCCAAGCGTTGTTCCTTCGTTTACAGTGCAAGTGCACTTGCCGGTGCTTTTGGTGGCTTGTTAGCATATGGGTTGATTAAAATTCAAGGCTGGGACGGTTGGAGATGGTTATTTGCCATTGAAGGTGCACTGACTATAGTGTCATGTCCAGTGATTGCTATATTGTTACCAAATGAACTGACCAATGTGTGGTGGTTAAAACAAGATGAAAGGGAGGTACTAAAATACAGATTCTCCACGTATCCAGACTTCTTCCATGACGAGCCTTTCCAATGGAGCGAAGTGCTGCGATCCATAAAGGACATCAACAACCTTGTCATATGTGCATACGAATTCTGTGTGGACTATACGCTGTTCGGAATCTCAACATTCCTACCTTCGATTATCAAAACCATGGGCTATGATAAGTACGAAACTCAACTGCTGACGATCCCGGTGTACGCCATTGCCTTTATCTCGTTTTTCATAGTGGCCTATATATCAGATCAAAGGCAGCATCGTGGTGGATTCCTCATCTTTGGAGCAGTATTTGAGGTGGTTGGTTACGTTATCTTAGTAGCTACAACACGGTCAGGCCCAAAGTATGCCGGATGCATGCTTATTGGTGTTGGAATGTACGTCTGTTCCGCGTTGAGCATCCTATGGGCCAATAATAACAACGCCGGCCATTACAAGAGAGCCACCATGGGGGGACTCATCACCGCAGTTGGGTCCACATCGGGTGTTCTCATTGGACAGGTGTACAAGGGAAATTTCCACAAGGGGTTCAGCATTGGCCTGGGAATGTCCTCCGCCGCAATCCCAATGGTTATCGCCGTAATGTACAACCTCTGGACCATAAACAGAAAAAGGATCTCCCAGGGACAGAACACGGCACTCAAGGCTAAGGATGACAGAGATGTGAACTTCCAATTCGTACTGTAAACTCGTCTAAATACATTATGACTAAGCACGCTGATTTAATTTGGTTTCTTCAACTTCGTTTAAACTCTGTAAAGCCATAAAGTTAAAACCTTGAAGCCCTCAGGCAGCGCGCGTATGCAGCCTCAACGGCGAACCAAAGTTTAAACGGCTAACCCGCAAAAAAGCAAAAAAAAAAAACTACAACACAGCGCGTGCAACAAAAAGAAAAACATCACAGGACCAGCAAATTAATACCGAAACTTTTTTCCTTCTGAGCTTCTTTTACTTGAAATTTTAAGCGGGGGTTTCGGTTGATAAGGGGATTTTTTTTTGCTTAACGTTTCTTACACTTCCCACAAACCATTTGCTGTTACAACTACCCGTTGTACCTTTCTGTTGAGTGTTGATAGAAACGATTATGGATCGTTCGACGGTCAGTCCATTCCACTCGACGGAGAAAGCCCCCGTATCGGTGGTATCACCCATAACGTCTGTGGCAGCACAGGCGTCTGCGAAGAAATGGAACCAGTTCAAGGATTCGTTCAAGCCTGCACAGAATGAAGACCCCTTTGCAGCTTCGAACGTGTTTGTATATCGGACAGAGATCCAGCTTGACGAGGATAAGGAGAATCTGACCGACTTACAGAAGGCTGCGATAAACTCGTCAAAGACTCAGATGAAGCAAAACTTAGAGCCTAGACATCTGGCGATGTTCATAATAGGAGGTACTGTTGGTCTGGGACTGTTTGTGAACTCTGGCGGAGCTCTTTCCACTGGAGGACCAGCCTCGCTGGTTATTGGCTGGACAATAGTGGCATCGATGATCTTTGTAACAATGCTTGCCCTTGCAGAGCTCAGCGTTGCGTTCCCAGTGACTGGAGGATTTGTCACGCTGACAACAAGATTTATAGACCCATCCCTTGGGTTTGCACTGTCCTGGAACTACATGTTCAACTGGATGGTTGCCCTTCCTGTGGCTTTGGTTGGTGCAGCCATAACCATACGATTCTGGCGTGATGATATAAATGCCGATGTCTGGGTAGCTGTGTTCTTTGTATTCATTGTGTTTTTGAACATGTTACACTTGAAGCACTACGCAGAGACAGAGGCGTTATTGGCACTGGTGAAGGTGCTAGCAATCGTGGGTTTCTTCATCTTGGGGATCGTACTGACATGCGGAGGTGGTCCGCAGGGGGGTTACATTGGTGGGAGATACTGGCATGATCCAGGTGCCTTTGCCAATGGGTTCAAAGGGGTTTGTTCTGTCTTTGTCTCGGCAGCTTTCTCATTTGCAGGCGTTGAAATCATTTCGATGACAGCTCCTGAAACCATAGACCCAGAGACGGCGATTCCAAAGGCTGCAAAGAGAACTTTTTGGTTCATATCGTTATCGTATATCGTCATACTTACGCTTATCGGTTGTCTTGTCCCATATAACTCTGATGAACTGTGGAATGGTGATTCGTATGGATCTATTTCACCATTTGTCATTGCAATTCAAAACGCTGGAATAAGCGGACTACCGTCGTTGATGAACGTTGTCATCATCCTTGCAGTACTATCCATTGCAAACACAGCAGTATATGCAACTTCCCGTGTTTTGTCTGCGATGGGCGATATTGGCCATGCGCCTGCGATACTATCGTACGTTGATAGAACAGGTCGACCTTTGGTGGCCAACATCGTGACGTTTGTATTTGGACTCTTGTCGTTTCTCGCAGCCTCAGATAAAGAGAACGACGTATTTCTATGGTTCTCTGCATTGACATCACTGTGTACCATCTTTGCTTGGATGGCGATTTGCTGGTGTCATGTTAGATTCAGACAGGCCTTAAAACTACACGGAAGAGGCACCGATGAGTTATCGTACGCTTCACCTTTGGGGATTTGGGGATCCTTGTTTGGATTGGTGATGAATGTGTTGGTTATTATGGGCCAATTCTGGGTCGCACTGTTCCCTGGAAGCTCCGCAGATGCCAAGTCGTTCTTTGAAGTTTTCCTTTCGTTGTGTATACTTATTGTATTTTATGTGGGTCATAAACTGTGGAAGAGAAACAAGAATTGGTTTATTTGTACCCATGAAATGGATATCGATACGGGCCGGAAACACTATGATATTGAACTGTTGAAACAGGACATTTTTTACGAGAGAGAGCGTATCAACAATTCACCTCTATACTACAGGATATACAAACTACTGTGTTGAAGTTATCCACTCTTTCATACTATTCATATTCACTCGTTTGTCGTTGTCTTTTTCGTTTTTACTATCATATTTATAGAGTTGTCTCTTAGACTTAATGGTGCCCACGCATCTTCAATTCTTTATTATCCTACCGGTAGAATCTCATTAGACATAAACATTTTGAAGTAGCTATATATAGAAGGTATTCACTCAACATCATCAGCTGGAACATCATCCTCCAAGTCATCCTCCGACCAATCATCGACATCCATGTCCTCATCTGTTTGGATAGTGGCCTCGTGGTTAGGAATAACCTCCAAGTGATCACCCTTGCGGATAACCTTGACGGTTTCCTTATCTTTGATTTGACCAGCCAAGACAAGAATTGCCATCTTGTTCAAGATCTCACGTTCAATGAGGTGGTTCAATGGTCTAGCACCAAGATCCTCCGTGTAACCATTCTGGGCAAGGAAGTCAACAGCATCATCAGATATATCCAACTTGTAGTTCTTGTCGTTTGCAGCGAAACGGTCTTCGATTTCTCTGACACGAATAGAGACAATCTTGTGAATAGCCTTTCTAGACAACTTGTTGAACACCACAATGGAGGAAATTCTGTTGATAAACTCCGGTCTGAAGTGACCACGTACAGCGTTCATGACAAGAGCCTTTGTATCTTCCGAGATTTTGGCAGTGTTCTGACTGATAATGAACTGAGAACCCAAGTTCGATGTCATGATAACAATGGAGTTTGAAGCATCAACGGTCTTACCTTGGCCAGAAGTGATACGTCCATCATCCAAAAGTTGCAACAGCACAGTCAAAACCTCTGGAGCAGCTTTCTCAACTTCATCAAACAAGATGACAGAGTAAGGCTTTCTGGCCAATTGGTTGGTAAGTAAACCACCTTCTTCATAACCAATGTAACCAGCAGTAGTACCCAATAACTTTGAAACGGAATGCTTCTCCATCAACTCAGAACAGTCAATTCTAATCATGGCGTTCTCATCGTTGAAAAGGAAACCAGCAAGTTTCTTTGCCAACTCGGTCTTACCAGAACCTGACAAACCAAGGAACAAGAAAGAAGCAGGCTGTCTTGGGTTTGCAAGACCAGATCTTGACAATCTCACAGCATTTGAAACTGCCTTGATGGCCTCGCTCTGTCCAACAACGTCCTTTGAAAGTGCCTTCTCCATGTGGACCAACTTGGTGTTCTCAGACTCAGTAAGCTTACTGACTGGGATACCAGTAAGTCTAGCAGCTGTCTCAGCAATGGTGTCAGAGTTGACAACGTTCTGGATCATCATTCCATGACCAGACATAGTCTCCTCTCTAGCAACTTCTTCTTCGAGCTGTTCGATCTTCTTCTGTAAGTCTGGAATGGCAAAGTATCTCAAGTCAGCAGCTGTAGCGGTATCATGACGACGTTCAGCATCAACAGCTTTTGTTTCCAACTCATCAAGTCTTCTCTTGGCTGCGGTAAGCTTCTCGTGGCCTTGACGTTCTTCATCGTACTTTGCTCTCAATGGCTGAAGCTCTTCTTCCAAATCCGCCTCTTTCTTTCTAGCTTGGGTCAATCTCTCCTTGGTTGTCTCATCAGTTTCTTGATCTCTCTCCAAGGCCTTGATTTCAACTTGGATCAACTGCAATTGACGCTCTTTGGAGTCCAATTCTTCAGGTTTAGAGTCACGAGCCACTGCAACACCAGCACATGCGATATCCACAAGGTCAATAGCAGAATCTGGTAATCTTCTATATGGTAAGTAACGCTTAGCCAATTGAGCTGCGCTGACCAGGGCAGAGTCCAAGATTCTAACACCGTGATGGATCTCATATTTTGGTTGCAAACCTCTAAGAATTGCCACAGCTTCTCTGACGGTTGGCTCCTTAACATCGATCTTTTGGAATCTTCTTTCAAAGGCACCATCCTTTTCAATGATAGCTCTGTACTCGTTGTTTGTAGTGGCACCGATAACTTTCAAGTTACCTCTTGACAAAGCAGGTTTCAAGATGTTTGCAGCATCATCCTTACCGTTACCCATAAGCATGTGGATTTCATCAATGAATAAGATAATCAAGGTCTTTGACTGTTCAATCTCTTTCAAGACACCTTTCAATCTCTCTTCAAAATCACCTTTATATTTGGCACCTGCAGTCAAAGCAGCCAAATCCAAAGAGAACAGACGACAGCCTTGAAGAATAGTTGGCACATCGTTCTCCAAAATTCTCTGTGCAACACCTTCTATAATGGCAGTCTTACCGATACCAGGCTCACCTATTAGGCAAGGGTTAGATTTGATTCTTCTAGCCAACACCCTAATTGTGGATCTGATTTCTTCTTCTCTTCCAATGACGGGGTCCAATTTACCCTGTCTGGCCTGCTCTGTCATATCAATGGCATACTTGGTCAAGTACTCCAACTCTTGGTTCGTATCAGCTCCTCTAGAGTCGATTCTCTGGTTTCCCCTGAGCGTAAGTACCTGCTGTTTGAGTCCCTCCACTGTTACGCTGGCCTCTTTCAAGACGGTCTGGATGGAGCTGTCATCAAGTAGTGCCAATAGGATATGATCTTGAGCAACAAAACTATCCTTCTGCTGTTGTTTGATCTTGACACACTTCTTCAAGATCTCTCCAGTGGCATAACTTGGACTCACCTGCTGTGGTGCAGGATTCTGTGATGGGGTTCTAACGAGATGCTTATTGACTGTTCTCTCGAACAATTGGTAGTCAAAACGGCCTCTCTCGAGTAAAGTCTGAAGATAGCTTGTGGAACCATCCTCTGGTCTTTCACAAAAGGCTGCCAATATGTGCAACGGTAGCAACTGTGGATGTTGATGCTCTTCTGCGAGTTGCTGTGCTCTGGTGATAACAGCCAAGGCACGGTCTGTGAATTGTGATTCGTCCATATTGTTTAGTTTATTCTCTTTTCAGTTCAATTGATGAATGAGAAAGTAATGCGGGTGTTAAGAATTAGGAGAAAGGGGGTTGAATTTATACTTGAGCCCTACCCTTAACATATCAAGTTTTCGTTATGTGTGTGATCATCGCATAAGTGTCTGCCCATACGGAACTGGTGGAAGATTCGAGAATTTGCTAGAACTTTTTTTCAATGGCTGCCTACCCGCTGCCTGCTGACGGGGCTTTAAGGGAGTGGCTCTCTGCCTAAAGGGGAAGGGCTCCTGTGCGTGTAAATACCACTTTTCTGTCTAGTTGGAGACTGGGGGGTAGCAGCATTTGGCTTATAATAGGCAGATAGTTTAATAGTGCTGTACTTCCATTGAAATAATTATTGATCTAACTGTGCTTCAATTGATTACCTTGTACAACTTATATGACCATTAACCTCATAGCTGAGCAAGTCGGATGTAAAATTGAGACATAGGATCTTTCCTTTGTTACCGAATAGCGAGAAAACTATGTTCCCCTGCCAAAATGACACATAGAAAACGCCTTAAGCATGTTACCCTACTTTTGTGGAGAATCAATGGAAAGTGGTAAAGACACACTTTGGAAATATATGAAATATCCGACCACTCACCACGTGACTGCTTCTCCCCGATTTTCGCCGCCCATCTCATCGCGAGTGAAAATTTTCGCTTCAACTCTTTTTTTTTCCCTTTGTTTTTTCTCTTTTTTTCCTTTTCCTTCTTTTTAAATCACCACACAAATAAGTGAATTTATTCGAAGTGAATAGGAAAAATGGCTACTAGAACCCAATTTGAGAACTCTAACGATGTTGGTGTCTTTTCCAAGTTGACAAACTCTTACTGTCTCGTTGCTGTTGGTGGCTCAGAGAATTTTTACTCTGCATTTGAAGCCGAATTGGGAGACGTTATCCCAATTGCTCACACCACCATTGCTGGTACTCGTATTGTTGGTAGAATGACTGCAGGTAACAGAAGAGGGTTGTTGGTTCCAACACAAACCACTGACCAAGAACTCATGCACTTGAGAAACTCCCTTCCTGATACTGTGAAGATTCAAAGAGTTGAGGAGAGACTCTCCGCCTTGGGTAATGTTATCTGCTGTAACGATTACGTTGCACTAGTCCACCCTGATATTGAGCGTGAGACTGAAGAACTCATTGCAGATGTCTTGGATGTTGAAGTCTTTAGACAAACCATTGCGGGTAACGTTCTTGTCGGCTCCTATTGTGCCTTGTCGAACCAAGGTGGTATTGTCCATCCACAGACCTCAATTGCCGATCAAGAGGAGTTGTCATCTTTGTTACAGGTTCCATTGGTTGCGGGTACTGTGAATCGTGGTTCCTCTGTCGTTGGTGCCGGATTGGTTGTCAATGATTGGCTCGCAGTTGCAGGTTTGGACACTACAGCTCCAGAGTTGAGTGTCATTGAAAGTATCTTTAGATTACAAGATGCACAACCAGAATCAATCTCAGGTAACTTGCGTGACACTTTGATTGAAACGTATTCATGAATACGTTTTAAACCTTGCTTGTCATTGTCTGGTTTTCTTTAATTTGCATTACGATATATTTAATGTCGATTCATGGGGGTTATTCTAATTGTGTTTTTTTTTTGTTCTAATGGGTTATGAAAAAAAAGAAGTGATGATTCCATTTCTTCTTCTTTCTTGGCTTTCTGCTGTGTTTTGGTACTTGCATCACGATGCCATTACCAAGCCATGTCTACTGCTAAATGTACTATTTTTTTTTTTTGGACTTTTGGACTTTTTTTTTTCTTTTGACGTTTTTTTCTTTTTAATTTGCATTAGAGGTGGTAATGATTAGTCTCTACAATGACTATAAGATGAACTGTTATATATAACCGGGTTCTAAAAAGGTTTCCTTCTATGGTATTATAAGAACAAAGTTTTGTAGAATTTTTTCGTTTTCGTTTTCGCTTTCCTCATTCGGCTTTTCGCTTTTTTGCGATGTGGATTTCGTTTCCGACAGCCGAGCAGAAAAACTCCAAATGGGAAAACGGCCACAAAAGCGCTGCAAAATTGAAAACGTAAATATCATCCATCAACAACAACACGTAAACAATAGAAACTACACATATCAAAATGGACTTCTTAGGGTAAGTTGGATCAATGCGGGTGATATAGCCGTCTAACTGACAATGGAGTAGTGTTCCTCGTGGCTCAATCCGTTCGAAGGCTTTGAAGAAGATTGCTGCTGTATCTTTCAAAGAGGAAGAAGGTGCAAAATTTGGCCGTGGAGGTTATTATATCAATGGCTCATTAGGACTCAGTGGTGATGTGTTGAAGTTGTCTAAAGCCATAGACTATAAGAAGCTGAGTGGTGGTGGTATTGGACCAATGTCTCATAAGGAGTTGGAGATCTTGTTTGCTTTGGCTAGTGCAAGTTTGTACGTTCGAACCGAGACTCAAGGTAAACAGTTGTTGACTTTGTTATCACCTTATTTCTTACAATGCTCAGCACAGGAATTCAAGAGTAACATGAGCTTGCAGTTATCTCCGTCTCCTTGGGACTACATTACTATGAAGTTGACCAGTTCGATAACAACACTGGGGGAGAAATTCCCATCTTTGGAAGATGACGTTGTGGTACTATTTAAGCAGTACTTGTCTGGGTTTAAGAATGGTGATATTTCATTATCTGCATATTTCAGTTTGTTGGGATTTTTGAAGGCTTTGATTGATGGTGACTCATCGGTCGACGCTTTGATCGTTGACGAAATCATCGAATTGTTCACAAAGGAGTTCTTTGACTCGGTGGAGTCTGCAACACAAAGTTCATTACAAAATGAGCATCACTTAACATACCTAGTGGCGTATTTGGCATCAGGAGATGAGTTCAACTCGTTGTTATTTGCAAAATTGGTTCAGTCGTTATTCTCCCATATAGTTCTTATCACAATCGCCAAAGAAGGAATCGTTGAAAAGAAACAAAATTTATCTCTCTCAGAGACGTTGCTATCCTTAGCATCCTTGGATTACGATAGTGATCCAGACTCGGTGCCAAGGTTAGAAAGGGTGAAATCCGCTTTGAATACATCAATTTTAGAGAAATTAGTTCTAAGATCAAAGACGCAAATCGACGAATTGGATAATGGCGCGCCTTATATCAACCTCTCTTCAGCTGAACGTGTTAGCTTGGCCTTGTCTACCAAAAGTATTGCTTTGGATGTTCTAGCAGCAGGGTTATTGGTGGATTTGATTTCGAATCAACAAATTACAGCTCTCGTTAAAGCTTCTTTGATTAATCCTAACGAATCCATAAACCCTGATCTATCTCGTTCATTGATCGCTGTTGGTTCATTGTTAACATACAAAGACAAGAAGAATATCAGTGCAGAGTTGATTCATCTATTCCCTCTTATTCTTTCAAAGATCCCTTCCTCGGCAGATGTATCTTATATCAAGACCTTGTCAAAAAGCTTGGCTCAGGGCTTAAAGCCTTTGAACCAGGATTCTATCATCACAACGATTTACTCGTTGGTCAATTTGTTGGTTTCGAATAACACATCAGCACCTGTCACTGCAATGCGCGAGTTAAAAATCAGATCTACAACGAATAGCTTCAACCATACGAGAGTGAGACGTTCAAGCACCATAAATTCTTTAAAGGATACAGACCCTCTAGTCACCGAACCAGATGGAAAACCTGTACATGGTCATATATATCAGAACGCAATCACCTCGATCATTGAACTGACAAAGACTTATAACGATGAAGCAATAACTGTTCTTGCAGTTACGGTATTGTCCCAAAAGTTTCAGTCAAATACTTCTCCATTGGGTATTAATCTCTTAAAAGGGTTGTCGGAAATTGCAACATCTCTATCTCATAAAGAATTTTTGGCATTGATGAAACTGTTAGACAATGCGCTTATTACTCACAAGGACAATCCTGAATTTACAACTGCGGTGATTAATGCAAGAGTCGCAATCTCAAATACTCTCCAAGGTCATACTGATCATGACCTATATTTTGTATACTTGAACGAAATGTTGAACAACGTTGTGTCTCGTGGTGACGTCAGAAAGACTGACCACAGATCCCAAGGTGAAATATCAGAAATTGCAAAGCAAATCTCTTATTTGATTAAGCCTATTGCCCAATTGTTGCCAGTTGACTCAAAGTTATCCAACTTGGATGATACAACTCTGGTGCTGTTCCAAAACTTTTGGTTCAACGTTGTTGTGCACGGTTACAATGAAACTTCTGAATTGACTAAAAAATACCAAAATGAACTTGAAATCATAGCGCTCAATTCACCTCCTCTAGCTTCTGATTTGAAGAGCGTTCGTGCAGAAACTTCATTTGAATTGAATACCGTTTTGAGGAGAGGTTCTTCTAACCACAACGTCAAAGATCAAAAGCATATCCTAAGTGGTATTTCGAACATCAACAGTCTTGAGAAAAGAACTTTGTCATATTCAAAGTTGATGTTCTTGTCTGCCACTTCTTTATTGGAAAACTTACGGGCAAATACTGGTGATTGTTCTACAATCCTCTACTATTTTTCTGATCCATCCATTGCCAACTCCAACATTGAAAGATTTATCGGTTCAATCTCAATTTCTGTTGTTCAAAAGTATATCCAATTGACTGAGAAGAATCGGAGTAAGCATTTCACATCTGATAAAATTGCTGATCAATTGACTAGAATCCTCATCTTCTGTTGTCATAGGGAATATAGTCTTCAAGACGCAGCATTCCAATCAGCATCTTTGTTCATTTCTAGACTCACATCTGGATTGGTGAATCGTCTAAGTTTGTATACTTTGCTTGATCTTTTAACTGCGATGTTTGATAGTGTCGTTGATTCCGAAAGAAGCAAGTATCAACCACGCCGTGAGTTCACTTTGACCCACTCTCAGGAGAAGATTAAAGTTTCGGACTCAATCAAATGGAAACGTTCAACTCTAGAGAGACTTCATATCAAGGCAAAACAGTGGTGCTTGTTGGCTCTGGGTAAGTCAAACCAGGATCTTAAGGCTCTTCTTCAATCGTACATTTCGGATTTGGGACTTCAAGTTAGGGCCAACCCTGTTCAATTTGGTGTCACCTTTGCCATGGAGATGGCTGGTTCCATTTTGCCTAATGATTTGGAAAATTCAAATGTGTCGATGACAGGTCTTGGTAAGGCAAACTCCATTGCAGGTTTTCTGTCTGAATACGGTTGGAGAGCCAAGCACGACACTGGTATTTCAGACGCTGATGGTGATAGCAACGATCCTTTGATGACTTTAATACGTGCTCATAAGAGTCTAATGAGTTGTGGTGAGTCTGTTCGTCTTGCTGATCCAAACTTTGAGGCACGCGCTCACCTCTTGTTGTCTGATATTGCTGCCGTTTGGCAAACCTCTATTAAGAATAGAATAGGTGTGTTTTCTAAGCAGCACGACTTGACTGATGAGGGTTTCTTGAAAATGGCTTACATACCATCTGACCAGGCCAAAGTTAATTACTATGCCAATCTTGCATTGGAGAGTTTTGAAACTGACTTCCAAGTGATCAAATTCTTTACTTCTCATTTCGAAGGCACAATGTATCAGTCCGAAAATATTCTGAGGGTTTTCGCTCGTGTGGTTTGTCTTGCGTTGGAACGTTCGAAAACTGCCAGTTTACATCCATATGCGAGATTGGTGAGATTTGAACTTGTAAACTTTGGATTCGACGTTATGCAAGTACAACTGAAGACTAATCCACAGGTGGGGGCGGAATTAGCAAACTTGATATTGGAGTCAATATTGTCCTGGTTCACTCAATCTAGGCAATATCCATTCGGTGATAACGATTTGAGACTCAAATCTGACTTAAACTTATTGAAAACAATCTATCGCAGAGCAATGAATATGTCATTCTCCGCTAACTCTCTATGGAATATTGACATCAAGAGAAGTCTATGTTTGGCATTCTTACATGACGAAATCTCAAAGATCATAATATGGTTGAACCCCTTAGAACCAGTTGATTTTAAGGAAGAGCCTGTTAAAGTTGATGGAGTTATGTTGAAATTTGCATACTCGATGAACCCTGCCTTAGCTATAAGTTTGGTGTCGAAAAATCCAAGCTTGGACAAGTACCTCTTTGAATTGGTTATATCCAAACCAGTGTATGCTCTTCCATTCTACCAATCAGTGAGATATTTACTTGCCTCGCCGGAGAATTATAAGTATTTGATCTTTGCAAAAGCTATTCATCCAACTGAATCTATCAATTTGTTCACTCCTCCTTATATTGACAATCCATATATTATCCAGTATAATATGAGAGCTTTGGAGTCGCAGGATATTAATTTGACGTTCTTTTACGTCCCACAGATCGTGCAATGTCTTCTGAACGATTCTATGGGATATGTTGCAAGATTTATTGCTGAAACAGGAAAGGTTAGCCAAAAGTTTTCTCATCAGTTAATTTGGAATCTGAAGGCGAATGACGAAAACAAGGCACTTCGCTCACAAGAGATGATCAATCAAATTATTGACTCGTATGATGAAGAAGCTATGGAGTATTACAAGGCCGAATTTGGATTCTTTGATGAGGTTACATCCATTTCAGGTAAATTAATGCCATTCTTGAAGAAAACAAAGGCAGAAAAGAAGATTAAGATTGATGAAGAGATGGCCAAGATTGTTGTTGCTGAAAACGTTTATTTACCATCCAATCCAGATGGTGTTCTTGTTGATATCAACAGAACCAGTGGTAAGCCATTACAGTCTCATGCAAAGACACCTTTTATGGCCACCTTCCGTATTCGCAAAGAGGAGGAAGTTAGTGGTCAGATGGTTACAGTTGAGAAATGGCAATCTGCAATCTTTAAAGTTGGAGATGACTGTCGTCAAGATGTTCTAGCCTTACAATTGATTGCTATCTTCAAGTCCATATGGGAGAATGCTGGGCTAAACCTTTATTGTTACCCAAATCGTGTTACTGCTACTGCACCAGGATGTGGTGTTATTGACGTTCTTCCAAATTCGATATCTCGTGATATGTTGGGTCGTGAAGCTGTGAATGATTTATACACTTTTTTCAAATCCAAGTTCCCAGATGGTGTTCTTGAGTACGAAGATGCTGTCCAAAACTTTGTGAAATCACTCGCTGCTTATTCTATCATCTCATATCTCCTTCAGTTCAAGGATAGACATAATGGTAATATCATGTATGACGACCATGGTCATATTCTTCACATTGATTTTGGATTTTGTTTTGACATTGTTCCTGGTGGTGTTAAATTTGAGGCCTGTCCATTCAAATTGACGAAAGAGATGGTACGCGTTATGGGAGGTTCTAGTGATACCGAAAGCTTCAAGATGTTTGAAGAATTATTCATCAAGGGTTTCCTCGCTGTTAGACCGTACTATGAATTGATTGTTGGTAATGTCCAAAGTATGCTGGCCAGTGGGTTACCGTGTTTCAAAGGTGAAAAGACTATAAGAAACTTGAAGGCAAGATTTTTCTTAGACAAGGACGATAAACAGTGTATTAAAGCACTGAAGGGATTAATTAGACAGAGTTATGAGAGTCTTTTCTCTGTTGGTTATGATAAATTCCAAAAAATGACCAATGGTATTCCATACTAAGGGTGTGAGTCCATCTATACACCGTTGAAAATTGTGGGACGGTTGGGTATGTACTTCCCGTATAATAAAAATACGAAAAAAGAAACAAACAATACTTAAGATACATTTGCATCGTATCATGCATAGCCAATGTGTAGCTCATCCGTCGTGTTTTAACCTTGCATGTATGTAGTTGGCCTGTTATGTAAAGATGTTAAAGTCATTAGGACGATTGGTTAAGGGTTATAACGGGGTATTTTCCTGGGGTTCCCTCAATTTAGAGATATCGTTCAACATTGGTTCCTTTTGATGTATCATCACTGCGCTATAATTGATGTTAATTGTTTCGGGCAACGGTGAATGTGGCTATCCAGTAGGCTTTAAAACCTACAAGGGCCAAACACTTGAGCCGTTCAAACGTGTGGTTGGCATGTACTGTTGCGGTCTTGATGAGATATTATAAGCCTAAGCCATTACCAATTGATACTTTGGAATGAAAATTGTCCATGTCAGGTAATTCTCACTGTTTAACCACGTATGAATCCTGTAACCTATGTGATCTGTGAGGTATTGAATTTTAACGCCTGCAACGCCAAACATGTGAAACCAACAAGTCCTTGTTCTCACATTTAAAGGAGAGTCCACAGTTCCACGTGGTTCTGAATGGAGGCCTCTAATAGATATTCTTGACTCCAACAATTACGTTGTCTCTTCCAAATGTTAACAGTGATATAAAGAGTAATATCAGCACTTCAAAAGCGCAGTAGACGGAGCCTCCATGGGCCCAGCACAACTAATCCGTATACCGGTGGCCCCAAACAGATCCATTCCGTATTCATCACACTGTAAACTCTTCCTCCCTGGAACAATCCCAACACACTACACCATAATAAATACCCCAACAACACCACTCTAAAGCTACCCTCTAGCTCCACATAGTCTCCCTCTCTCCCTCGATTCAGCACCAAAATCTCCATTCATCACAGCTGCAAAAGACCCCAACGCACCTCCATGCACCATGGAACGCCGCCCGGCATTACCCACCCTTCTCCACGATAATTCCCGCTTTGAGCAGCTCTGTGCGGGCCCTACCATAGGTGTCCGGGTTAAGTAAAGCGCGCTGTAGACAAAGACAACCTGGTCTCAGAAAATTGTGGCTAAAGGACCCTTTCCAAAGTGGGCTGTCTGCTTTTTCAGCATCAAAAGCCCTCTGTTTCTTTGGTTTCTTGTAATCCACAGTGCACTCATGGTCTCCTGCCTTTACCGGCACAGCCAATCAGTGCCTCGGTATCGCACACCAACCACCGTACAAAATGGGTGGGCCACTGTGACAACCAAGCAAATACCACCATAACCAACAGCACGGTCCCACCCGGTCATTGGGTGTTTTTTTTCTTTTCCTTAGGTGGCTCGCTCTTTTCGGAGTAAGCTCGGTGTTTACGGTGCGAAAGTTATCGGAATCTGTACACCCTTTTTACGGTAGCTATAATCGTTAAATTAAACACTTTCTTTGTATGTAAAGCAAAGTCTTGGTGCAGGCAAAATGGGTGATCTTGTAGTAGTGGTGGCACTCTAAGTGTGTGTAAAATGGATTAGGATAAAAAAAAACTTTTTCACTTGCTAATCTTTCCAATTACTCCCTCCTACTCCGTTATCACCAAGAACGAGTCATTTTATTGCTTGTGCTGCTTATCGACAAGCTAATTAAATTTATTTGCTCAAAAGCTCACAACTCGTCGCACAGAGATTGTTTGATATCCCTGATTGGTCTAACTTTCAAACTAATCCATTTGGTACTGGTTGTGGTTGTTGTTGTTTTTTTTCTTTTTCCCATTCTCATCTTCTTCTTTACCAAACAGCTCAATTTGTACAGATATATAACCACGATGATGAAGACATATATGATGCTTATGTCCGCTGCTTTGCCAGCTCTTGTCTCTGCTGCTGCCTTGCCAGCACCAGAAGCTCACATCACCGCTGCCCCTCTGGTGAAGCGTGACCAACAGATTCTCTACGAGTCTGTCTGGACTTCCACCTCTGAGAGAATCTTGATGAGAGTGACACCTACTGTGATCGACGGTGTCACCATATCTGCATCTCCAGTTGATACACCAACGGTCTGGGCCTCTCTGGATGGCTCAGGTATTCCGTACAACATCAAGCCAACTTCTACAGACGGTGGCTGGATCTCAACCTCCCCAACACCAACGGCATCCGGCTACCCAACTCCTTCATTTGAACCACCTGTGCTCAGATGCTTTGGTGATAGAGTTCCAGGAAGCAGCGTCCAAGGTTATCCATTCTGTAGTGCCTTAAACGGTACCGAGATGGTTGTTGGTGAGACTTATTGGTTGACATGGGACCCAAGCTACTGGGGTGGTGACGACGTTACTAAAGTCACCATCCAATTGCAACAGTACCCTCAAGTTTCATCTGAGAGCGAGAACATCTTGCTCACAACGTCCTATCTCAACAACGCCGATGGTTATTACCCACTAGAGATCCAGAGTGACTTTATCAGATCCGATGGAAACGGTTACATGTGGGTTATTATCACCCCATTGGTTGTTGCTGGTACCGATGCTAAAAACGTTGGTACCGTTACTGGTCCATTGATCAGAGCAATCTCCTCTGTCAACGATGCCACCACCAAAATCACAAGATTACCATCAGATAATGGCTCTGGATCTTCTTCTTCGTCCTCGTCTTCCTCTTCTTCTTCTTCCAATGCTGGTGTCATTGCTCCAGCTGTCGTTGTGCCAGTCATTGCAGTCATTGCCATTGCAGGATTTGTCTACTGGTACTTGAACAAGCAGAAGAAGAATGCATCTGTTGTTACTGAGGACAGTGGACCAGGTGAGATGTCAAACTCCAGCCAAGGTGATATCCACTTGTCTAAGACCACTACAAACAACTCCATTATCACTGCTGAAACCGGTGCAAACCCATTCCAAGAGACTTCCAGAACAGTGCTGTGATTCACTTTTTTCAAAGCTTCTTACCTGTTGTTTGCTCCAATTGTCCATTGCCTTGAATAACATGAGGCTATGCTCTTTTTTGATCTTCTTATTCGATATGTGACTGGATAATCTCCATTGTTGCTGTTTCCTTCTTTGAATATATTTGAGTTTATAATCGCACAATCGTTACACTCGTTGTGACACATCTTATGAACGTTGATTTGTTTATCGATATTCCACTGATTAATATATTGTTAACTATATATGTTCTGATTACTGCTGCTTCTCCATTGCCAGTCTTTGGCAACTATCTGATAAGTGCTGATGGCTGATGGGAGGATGTTGATAGTTGAAAGCGGGTGACTGTGCTAGTGCCTTGACAGTTGTGGCCAGTGTATCGATATCTAAGACTCTGTGTGCCTATGTTTTTTTGTTTCTGTTCAAGACATGTTTACTATGAAGGTCTTCTGTAGAGGTTATGAGCATTCTTAAGCTACACACTGCTTGAACCACAGTGCCAATATTCCCTTAACTACACACTTCAACACCAATCAAGCGATAACTTCTCCGAAAGCACCATTATCACCATTTTACGACAAATCTCAATGTCCTTACAACAAGAACAAGTGAACAATCAGTGGCATGCCATCGTAT
The DNA here is from genome assembly GCA_030569715.1 of Williopsis samutprakarnensis. Lineage (NCBI taxonomy): Eukaryota > Fungi > Ascomycota > Saccharomycetes > Phaffomycetales > Wickerhamomycetaceae > Williopsis > Williopsis samutprakarnensis. The sequence goes on from JAJMLQ010000155.1 coordinate 31,973, forward strand.
CATTTGATGAATAGCTCTATCATCGGTATACACACTCTCTATCGTTTCCCCTACCGATTAAAACGCTTTGAGCGTTTCCGAAAAAAAAAAAAGAGGTCGTACCCGGATTCGAACCGGGGTTGTTCGGATCAAAACCGAAAGTGATAACCACTACACTATACAACCTACCTCTTTGTCTCGTTACAATGCGCGGTTTGTCCTATATACAAACTACCGTTGGGGCAGCATATGTATTGCTAACATTGCCGTTTGATTACTGCGCCTGGAACAGTGACGGCAAACAACTTCCTTCACTTGTTTTCTATCTATTCTACTCTCTACATTTGGAGCTCGTCTACTACGTTACCCATCGGGCAAAAGTATCACACCTGCTTGGATCATAGAGTCACTGACTTCCCTCCCCTCGCTCAGTGAAACCAAATCCCGTGTATATTGATATGAGTACATCTATGACTCCTCTGAACATCTTTGACCGATGCCCCTATGGTGATTCCTTGTTGATACCAGGTCACAATGCCGTGAATCCTTGTGTTTTTGAATCGATTATACTATGGCTATCGTTGATTCTCTTTGTCTTTGGCTCGGGGCAGTTGCTTGCGCTGTGGAGGTCTCCTTCACTGACAAAATGCTCATTGAAGAAGCTGGAGAAATGGGGAATATGGAGGCTGAGCTCTATAACACTTCAAGGCGTACTGTTGCTTACTTCTCGTGCCAGATGCTTGTTTGTTAACGGTGTTGCTGTGATGCTGGTTGCCCTGCCTCTGGGATTCCTGGAGTATTTCAAGTCTCCAGTGACATGTGGTGCTCCTTTGTTCTACTTCTTGTTCCAGCTTATCATTTTGTCCTTGTCCATCTTGCAATCCTTGGTGTCTGGAGATTATCCGGTGCTGAATGACGGGCTCAGAATCTATATCATTGCACTGAATACCCTGAACATACTCGTGTGTGCAACTGCGTTCTATAAGCCGGTCCATGAAGTTGTCAAACGTTATATGAAACCTGGTTCCATAAATGCAAATGCCCTTTCCAGACTTACATTTTTCTGGATGAACGAGGTCATCACAAAGGGCTATAAAAACCATAAGCTGAGAGATGAGGACATCCCCGATCCACCAGCTACACTGGAGCCAAGAACTGGTTATAAACAGTTTCAAGACGTTTGGGATTCTCAAGGGAAAAAGTCGTTGCTATATGCCCTTGTTAAAGTGTTTGGCTTGACACTCGTATCCGCCATCTTCATTCAACTTTGTAATGACCTTTTGTCCTTCGTGTCCCCTCAGTTGCTTCGTCTGCTCATCAAATTCTTCGACAGTAAAGGGGAACAACAGCTGATTGTAGGGTTCCTCATCGCAATGGGTCTCTTTGTCGTTTCAGTGGTGGAGATATCCTTGCACAATCAGTTCTTCATCATCATTTACAAGATTGGGCTCGGTGTAAGATCTGCTTTGATGTCGATGGTATACCACAAGGCACTTACATTGTCTCCAGAGTCGAAGAAGGAGCGTTCAACTGGTGATATTGTTAATATCCTTGCTGTTGACGTTCAGAGAATCCAAGATTTGGGAAACCAGTTCAATATGCTTGTCTCCGCACCTATAAAGATTGTTCTTTGTCTGCTCTCCTTGTATAACCTCTTGGGAAAGGCAACCTTCACCGGAATGTGTACAATGGCTATCCTTATCCCTGTAAATGGTTTACTATCAGCGTCTGTCAGATCACTGTTTATGACCCAGATGAAATACAAGGATAAGAGAACAAGAACAACCTCTGAATTGCTCACCTCAATAAAGAGTATCAAATTATACGCAATTGAAAAAACCATGCTTCAAAGACTAGCACATGTGAGAAATGACCTTGAATTGGCAAATTTGAAAAAGATCAGTGTCTATATGGGGATTGTCACCTTCTGTTGGAACTGTGTTCCTTTCATGGTTAGCTGTTCAACCTTTGCTGCCTTTGCGTTGTGGTATGAGCAACCCTTGACACCTGATATTGTATTTCCCGCATTGGCATTGTTTGACTTGTTATCCGAACCAATTGGAATCATTCCAATGATTATCACGGCACTGGTGGAAACTGCAGTTTCGTTCAAGAGAATCACAACGTTCTTGCTATGTGAAGAAATCGATTCGGATCTGTTGAAGCATTTTGATAGGGTTGATGAAGAATCCGGGGTTGCAGTAAAGGCAAAGAACTGTACGTTTCTTTGGGAATCCATCAAGGAGAAAAAGGATGAGAATTATGATGAGGAAACAACGGTTGGAAATTCCAAAGTTGCCTTGGTTTTAGACGACTTTGAATCCAAAAAGGGTCAACTAACTTGTATAGTTGGTAAAGTTGGTGCGGGAAAATCCACTTTGTTGAATGCAATTCTGGGATACTTACCATGTATGGGTACCGATGGTTCAAATCCAATCTTGAATATACATGGAACTGTGGCGTATAGTTCTCAAGTGCCATGGATTATGAATACAACTGTGAAGGAGAACATCCTCTTTGGCCATAGATATGATGAGGAATTTTATCAGAAAACTTTGGAATCGTGTCAACTCTTGCCTGATTTACAAGTATTGCCGGATGGAGATGCCACTGCGGTTGGTGAAAAGGGTATATCGCTTTCAGGTGGTCAAAAGGCAAGGCTCAGTTTGGCTAGAGCAGTCTATGCCAGAGCCGATGTCGTTGTTCTGGATGACGTTCTCTCTGCTGTTGACGCACATGTTGGAAGAAACATTATCAACGAGGTTATCACTGGGCTGTTATCTACAAAGAGTGTAATTTTGGCTACAAATTCGATCTCTGTGCTCAAACATGCAGACAATATCGTTCTTTTGGAGCATGGCAAAGTTGTTGAAACTGGAAGTTATCGTGATATTCAAAGATCGGATTCCAAGTTGTCGAAACTTATTGATGAGTTTGGAATCGGTGACAGTGAAGAAGTTGATGATGACGAGGAAGAGGAAGTGCCATTGGAGAAAACTTTGACCACGAGAAGAGCAAGTGTTGAAACTTTCAAAAAACTAACCTCTGTGGAAAAGAACAAGAAGAGTGGTCAAATAGCTGAAGAATCTGCGGAGGGAAGTGTCAGCTTCAGGGTTTACAATGAATACATCAAGGCATGTGGATACTCCGGATTCATTGGATTCCTCTTCCTTATGGTGTTGAGTACTGTGTTTTCCATCGCAGCTAACAACTGGCTCAAGTCGTGGTCCGAAGACAATGCTAAGAACGGTGCAAACAACAACGTGTGGATGTATGTGGGTATATATGCATTCTTTGGTGTTGGATCTAGTGTCCTCACGTTCTTGAGAAGCATTGTGATGTGGTTGTTCTGTGCACTTAAGGGCTCTTCCATGTTACATGACAGAATGGCACTTTCGGTTATTCGATCACCAATGTCGTTCTTTGAAACCACTCCTACTGGAAGAATCCTCAATAGGTTCTCCTCTGATGTCAACAGAATTGATGAATCTCTTCCAAGATCTTTTAGTTTCTTCTTCAGCTCTCTTACCAAGACAGTGCTGATCCTGGGATTCATCGGTATCAATATGCCACCTTTCCTTATCCTTGCAGCCTTACTCTCTGTCGCTTACATTTACTATCAGCAGTACTACATCACATCCTCCAGGGACTTGAAACGTATTGTCTCTGTATCCAGATCTCCAATATTTTCCCATTTGCAGGAAACACTTAACGGGTTTGAAACCATACTGGCATTTGGACAGAGCGACCGGTTCCAATTCATTCAATTTGAAAACTTGGCCTTCCATCTAAAGGTTGTCTACATGTTCAGATCCATTAACAGATGGCTGTTCAGCAGATTGCAGTTTATGGGCTCCATCGTGATTTTTTCCACGGCATCGTTGGCTATCTTGCAAGATATAAGTGGTGGTATGGCCGGTTTGTTGATCACCTACGCTTTGAGCGTTACGTCTTCTCTTAGCTTTATCGTTAGAATGACTGTTGAGGTTGAAACGAATATTGTTTCTGTTGAAAGAGTCCTTGATTACTGTGATCTACCACCTGAGGCCGATGAAATCACCAATGTTAGACCACCTGAGCACTGGCCAACAGAGGGTTCTGTCAAGTTTGATCACTACAGTACAAAATACAGGGCTAACTTGGATCCTGTTTTGAACAACGTTTCATTTGAAGTTAAACCAAGAGAGAAAATTGGTATTGTTGGGAGAACAGGTGCAGGTAAAAGTACCCTATCACTTGCATTGTTTAGAATTATTGAGCCTACGGAAGGACGAGTTCTCATTGATGACGTTGATATTACAAAGCTAGGCTTACATGATTTGAGAAGCAACCTAGCCATTATACCGCAAGATTCCCAGGCATTTGAAGGTAGTGTGAGACAGAATCTGGATCCTCTGGGATCTTATAACGATGAACAACTATGGAAGGCGTTGGAATTGGCACATTTGAAGCCATTTATCGAAAACCTGGACAAGGATGATAGTGACGGAAACGTGGGGCTCGATGCCAAACTTTCAGAAGGAGGTTCCAACATGTCTGTTGGTCAAAGACAACTTTTGTGTCTTGCCAGAGCCCTTTTGAACCCTTCCAAGGTGCTGATTCTTGATGAGGCCACAGCTTCTGTTGATGTCGAAACTGATAGAGTTGTTCAGGATACAATCAGAAGTGAGTTCAAAGATCGGACGATTTTAACCATTGCTCACAGAATAGACACCGTTATGGACAGTGATAAGATCCTTGTCCTTGAATGCGGTGAAGTTAAGGAATTTGATTCACCTCAGAATTTGCTGAAGAATAAGGATAGTATGTTCTATCACTTGTGTGAGCAGGGTGGATACATTGGAACGTCTAGCCAGGCTTCAACACCTGAAGCTTCCAAATAAGCGTACATACAAGATCTATACGAAGTTTAGAGATAGATTTTAATAAAAGGCATTTTTATGATAATCAACGCCCAAATGTAGAAGAATCTCGTGTATATAGGCTTGCGAGGTCATGTCTTTCAATTGGAATCTCTTGTTTGAGAAACTTTATATCTACTTGCCCTCGGCGTGCAGCTATACCCATATCCTCTGCTCTGATGAACAAATTCCAAGTTCCCTTCAATAACTTTATAAGTCTCGTAGAATGTACCCAAGATACATAGTGATAGGGATACTTTGCGAGATGACTTTTCATCTTCAGAGCTCCCAGGAGGGAGCTCTATGGCCCACATTTGATCTGTTCTATCGATGTGAGACATGACCATTTGAGTGTGGCAAGAACCCCTCCACTATAGCTATAACATCCACCTTATGGACGTCTCTATAGAGGACCTCTCTGCAGTAAATCATAACGCTTTAAATCGGTGATTGAGATCTACATATTGAAATCTTTAAACTTTCCGTATGCGTTACGCTGCGTCTGCTTCCCTGCGGCTCTGCTGCGAGGTAAAACCTTACACGAGATCGTATGGTGATCTCAGTAGAAACTTTCTGCTTGGAGACAAAGGGCAAAGGTGAGCCAGGCTGTGCTTTTATGCTGTCGTTCAGAATTCTTGACGGCATCTATGCTCGTATCTGTTGGTACTTTAAGACGGTTGGAGGTCAAAATGATAAAAAGAGAGGAAGCTGCAAGAAGACTGTTCCGTCGACTGCTTAGTTCCAGGCTGATGTGCCGCATCTCAGTGGTATTCAGCACTCTTACAATTCTCTGGGACATTTCAAATTTACAATTACTGGTGACAACATAAGCTTCTATCTCGTGCTATTCTGTGGTGTAAGCATTGGAGCTGGACATAGTTATATATGGCCTTCTTTCTTGATTAGTTCATGGTTACAACTCCCTGATGAAATGCAAACGTTGTAAAATTAGAGAGTATAATAACATGTTAGGCACAAGTCTGTGAATCGTTAATCGTATATATCTTAACACCAGATGTGGATGAATCTGATGTACATCGGCTTATTGGCAAGATCTTGTCTTTCTATGAGGAGCTCCTGTTTGAGCAATTCCATATCAACTTGCTTTCTGCCTGTGTCTATATCCATATCCTCTGCTCTGATGAACAAAATCCAATTTCTCTTCCAAATCTTATGGGCTACATAGAAGGCAATGAAGATGCACAGTGACAAAAACACTTCGAAGAAAGACTTTGCATCTGCAGAACTTCCAGGGAACAGTGCAACCCAGAATTGGCCTGCTATGACAAGAAGGTTCATACCAACACCGTACAGAGAACCCCATATTCCGAACTGAGCAACGTAGGTGAGCTCATCAGTGTTTCTTCCCTGTGCTTGTAAAGCTCTTCTGAATCTAACGTGGGAAAAACAGATACACATCCAGGCAAAGATCGTTGAAAGACCTGAGAGTGCGGATAACCATAGGAACACCTCATCTTCTTTGTCAGAAGCTGCAATGAATGACAATAGTCCGATGAACAACGTGACAAAAGTGGCGTACAGAGGTCTGCCTGTTCTATCGATATAAGACAAGAACTTTGGAGCGTGACCGATATCAGCCAATGAAGCCAACACTCTTGAAGAGGCATACACCGATGAATTTGCAACGGACAAGATTGCAATGAGAATGATCACGTTCATGAGAGAGGGTAGTCCCTTGATACCTGCGTTTTCAATTGCGATGACAAATGGTGACACTGATGCGTAGGAGCTACCGTTCAACAGTCTATCGTCGTTGTATGGAACCAAACATCCAATCAACGTTAAGGTAACGATGTAAATACCGGACACGAGCCAAAAGGTTTGCTTTGCAGCCTTCGGAATGGTTTTTCTTGGGTTGGAAGTCTCAGCTGCTGTCATACCTATAAGCTCAGTACCAGCGAACGAGAATGCAGCAGTGACAAAGACAGAACACACACCTTTGAACCCATGTGAAAAGGCACCTGGGTTATGCCAGTACCTACCACCGATATAGCCTCCTTCTGGTCCACCTCCACAGATTAGCACGATCCCCAAGATGAAGAACCCGAGCACGGCGATGATCTTAATCATTGACAAAATCACTTCTGACTCGGCATAGTACTTAACATCAAGCATATTCAAGACACAGATGAAGACAAAGAATACAGCTACCCAAACATCGGAGTTGATATCATCACGCCAATATTGGATCGTAATGGCTGCAGCAACCAGTTCCAGCGGTAGCAAGATCAACCATTGTAGAGCATAGTTCCATCCCATCGCAAAGCCTACAGATGGATCGATGAATCTAGTTGCATATGTTGTGAATCCACCAGTCACTGGGAAAGTAACACATAGTTCCCCAAGTGCAATGGCGGTGGTAAGCATCATGGTTGCGATGATTGACCAACCAATGACCAGTGCTGCCGGACCACCTGTATTCAGAGCACCACCTGAGTTGACGAATAAACCTGTACCGACAGATCCACCTATAGCAATCATCATCAGATGACGCTGTGTCAGTTCTTGCTTCATATCAGACTTTGAAGAGTTCAGAGCAGCTTTTTCGATATCGGTGAGGTCATTGTAATCCCTGACATCAGCATGGCGGAAATCAGAACTGCTATCTGAATCCAGTGGAGGCTTGAAAGAGTCCTTAAACCTCTCCCAATGGTTGGGTCTCTTTTGTATTGTCACCGTGGTTGGTGACTTCAACGAGTTAGAGTACTCTATATCGGACATATCTTGGAAACAATCCTAGCAACAACAGTAATTGACTATAAATGAAGAGTTCAGCGTTACATCAAGTGAAGAAAGAGAAGGAGGAAAAAGTTTTTTTTTCTTTCTTTTTCCATATATATTTACTTCAGCTGCAGGCATAGCATGACTGATTGGTTTGGCGTCCTTAAACCGCCTTCTAATGTGAAAATTTGACGTGTAGAGAGAGTGTGAGGGAAAAAAAGAAAATAACGGCAACGACTTGTTGGTGACAGAATCGTTGCACACTCCAGCTGAGCTTGCAGGATGAGAAGTTCAAGATTGGGGGGTGACTTGAGTCTCTGGAGAAAGGTCAAGATCAATCTCACAGGGATTAATGCAGCTCTATGGTCGTGAGACTTTAATGTGCCGTATACTAACTCACAACTCTAATACTTCCCAATGATGTTCGACCGGTTTCGCAGTTGAAACGGAGTTTGACACATATAAATGTGACCGCTTGAAAAAGGGAAGAAGAAAAGAGCCGGTCGAAAGAGAGAGATGGGTATTGCTTATAACACCGACACTGGAGACGTACTCTTGCAGACTCGAGCAGCACAGAGAATACGGAGCAAAGGGGAACATGGAGAAACCGTTAACTACGCAGAAGTTGTAGACGATTGCCTATAGGGTGAATATGGCCAAAGCCATCAGCAAATGAGGAAAAAAGCCCTTTGGAAGCTGAAGATTTCACCAGTTTTGAAAAGGAGCTTGAGTTTGTCTGCTGATGGGGAAATGCAGCAAAACGCAAGCAAAGGAAAACTTTTTTTTTCTGAAGATGCCGTTTATGCGTCTCGTACCATGTTGCGGCTTCTTTTTTTAGTAATTTCCTAATTAGTTATTTTGCTGTTTTTTTTATTCCCCCCCTGCCTACACTGCGATTTGTTTGCCGCGCGGCTAAATTCCCTTTGTTTACTTTTTTTTTAGTACTCGCTTCCTTTCTTCCTTACAACAACAACATCATCATCATCAACAAGCGCTTCGTGTTTTATAAAGAAAGTAATGGCCTCTCAATTCTTTAAAGATGCCCATGGGGGTAACAGGTTCGTTCCACGCTCTCTATCGTTGAATTTAGGTGCTACGTTTCCATCGGCCAGTGTTGCTGGTGTTGCCGCTGTGCCTTCTGTTGACGTTGGTACCCACGATGAAAACGGTGTTCAGAGGCCCCAGACACTAGATGATTCTACTGATTCCCATTCAAGTCCAAGAGATACATCCACTGCGCCTTCAACTGCTGTATCTTCGAACTTCTTCCGTGCCAAAAGGACCGTAAATGATACAAGTGATGGCGTTAGTATTGGTAACGGTTTCTCAGGTCACATGGAGAAGGTGTTCAAACTCAACATGAGACCCCTACACCTTTCTCATGAGGAAGGAGATGACGTTGAAATCACTGATATCAGAGAGATTTCGAACCCTGATTCTTCCAGAGGGGAAGATAATACAGACGAGTCTCAACTGGGGGTATCATCTTCGAGTGATTTGCTAATGGATGCCTTGGTCAAATCACAAAAATTATGCAATGGGTTGAAACGGAAATTGGAATCTGCAAATTTGAAGATCCAGTCACAGTGTGAATTCATTGAAAATCAACTGAATACTATCGAAACTATAAAGAGTAGTTTCAAAAACTTCAAAACAAACATGGCTTCCATTCAATCAAATCTTGTCGAATTGAAAGATTCTAGAAGATCTGATAATGATATCATCAACACATTTAAAACTGAATACTCTGGAACTTTGGAAAATATATCCAATATGAAGGCCGAAATTACCAGTGTCAAGAAGAGTATCGATCATATCAGACAATTAAAGGCATCTTGTACTTATGAATTCGATAAAAGTATTCATACCGAACCATCATCTGGATTTCTTCTTTTTCTCATGAACAGTGTTACTAACAGCAAAATTTAAAGAGTCTGGAGAGGTAAAGGCATTACAAGAAAGATTGGATGAAACGTCAGGTTTACTCTCAGAACAAAAAATCAAATCTTTAGATCTTGAAAAAAAACTTGAAAGTTGTCGTCTTCATTATGATACCAGAGTTAAAGAACTTTGTATTGATGTTGCTTCATTTAGGAAAAATGTGATAGCAAAGTTGGACGAAACTGACAATTCCATCAAAATGAAGATCGATAACCAATTCATATCAGGTATTAAACCTGTGATGGTTTCGATTGAAAATACCTTGGATGCCAAGTTCAATAGCTTGACCAAACAGTAACTACTGATACCATTAAATCTTTTGAAAGGATTATGATTCAATGTGCTAACTCCTTTTTTTTCTCTTTTATAGATTTGTCGATTCTTTCCAGATAAGTGATGATCAAAGACTAAGACTTGAGAAAACGCTTGAAACAACTATCCCATCGATCAATGATCAGGTTATTGAATTGAAGAAATTGTTAGAGACGAAGTTGAATGATTCTATGAACAAGTCTACAGAATTGGAAAAAATAATGTCTAAAATTGAAGATTCTTTCAAAGCCTTGAAAAAAGAAGTACTGACATCTCATACTCTGGATAAAAAAGAATCGGCAAAGCACTTCAAAGTTTTAGAAAATGGAATTGCCAAACTTGATAAGGTTATCAAGGATCAAAATCTGAAAAATAATAGTTTTGAAAACATATGCTGTGAAACTGTTGAGCTTTCAAAGTGTAAAGATGAATTGCAGAAAAGAATTGAAATGCTGGAAAGTATGAAGGAGGCTATGGAGGCTGATTTAAAGATGAAAAATGAAAAGATTAAGACTTTACAACTGACTAACAGTACAGGAGGAAAGGATGTTTCTGAATTGCGTAAAAAAATTACAAAACTCGAATCAGAGTTGAAGAAAGCAGAGTTAAGGCTATCTAAAGAGATATCCATGAATGAGGGTAAGATGAAAGTACAAGAGGATCTTTACAACTCGGCAGTACAAGAGCGTGATAATGTTTGTAAACAATTGGATGTACTCCAGGAGAAGATTTCTGACTTAAATGCACAGTTGATAACATATCAAAACATCGAATCAGAGAAGAAACAAACAGAGGACGAGCTTCAAAAGAGCTTTGAAACAAAGGAAACAACGATTTTCCTCCTACAAAGAGAAAATGATGAGCTCAAGGGAGAACTTGATGAGTTAAAGACCCGGATTAACTGTTCTAAGAATCTTGAAATCGAGGATCTTGAAAATACGTTGGTTTCGCCTTTGAAATTGAATCCGTTCAGAACAACCAAGTCTGAATCTGCAATAACAACAGCACCAAAGTTGTCAACATCAAAATCAAAGAAGCGGACATTGCCTAACAAAAGCAATCCTTCCACTTCCACTGTTGCACAGACAAATACGGATCTCATCGACGATTTTGAAATAGAAGATGACCTTCCAAGTGCTCAACCAGATGTGGTATTCAAACCGAGAAGGTATACAAAGAGGAAAAGAACTTGCAAATGATAAATGAGCAATATATACAAGACTAATTACAATGCTATTTTAGGAGATTTAGCTTTACTCCCTTTCAATCTCTTGCCATACCCGTTTCCCATCCAACCTGTGCATCATCTTCACCCGTTCACCTTTTGCATCATCAATGTGCAAAACTGGAACATCAAAGCAATACTTATCCCACCAGTGTGTATTCATAACATCTGAGATGTCCACGTATTGGAACTCAACGTTCTTTTGTGGGAATTCCTCAGAATCTATTATGTCCATCATCACTTGTTTAGCCCTATCGCATAATCCACACCCTTCCTTACCGAAAAGGGTTAAAACCTTCCTTGGTTGTTTATAGCAGTACTGGGAGGTCGATATTGACCGTATGAGCTGCTGTCTATGTGTGATTATTCCCCGGAGCATTGCTCTTTCTTCTCTAATTGATAGTACCTACACTCTTCTTTCCCATCTCATCTCGTCTCGAGACACCGAAAATCATCATCAACTTTCTCAGATGGGTGAGACGCTAACAAACAAAAAAAACATCCGAACACCAGTACTGTACAGAACCGAGGGCAGCACTACATCATGAAGTGGGTTACATAATAACTTAACGATAACATAGGCTTAATTATACGTCCACGACCTGATGGGTGATGATATATTTGAGCTTGTATTTGTCTTCCATGAGCCTGGCCTCAGAGGTCTATCAATTAGCGAATCCAGTGCTTTAAACCCGTGACCATTTGCAATATTGTGCAGGTTGTAGGACTGAGTGCCAGCAGTTGGAGATGCATCTATTACTGACACTGAACCACCATGAACTTCATCGTACCAGTCTTGAACGATTGGCATTCTTCTAACTAATATTTCACATATTCTTTCAGTTTTATCCCTTATAGAACGAGCATTGCGGACCCAGAGTCCGGACTGGATCAAATACTTCAAATTCTCATCCTGATCCCTAACCGTTGAAGGTATTGTAAAGATATCGTCAGTCGTCTGTAGTTCCACAAGTCTTAGCAACAAGGAATAGCATAATTTGGTTAGTTGTAAATCTTCTGTGAACTCGACAGCTTGTTTAAAGATTGGAATGATACTTGTTGCATCTAATGCACTGGAATGAGAAATCATATGCCTGAGCAATGTCCTTGTCTTTGAAATTGTCATTGTTAAGGTATCTCTATCCAAGCGACCTTGCACTGTATAGAGACCCAATCTCATGTTGATCAAGTATCTTATAAGAACAGCGTGTCTCTGTGCTATAGGATCAGGGTACCTCCAATGTACTCTAAATAACTCCAAAATTCGAGAGTCGTTTGATTCACCAAAGATCCAATGAGAGTAGCAATACTGAATAACCATTTCAATCAAGCTTCTAGCCAAATAGGTGTTCACCTGTTTCAACAATTCAAATATTTCACCACTATCAATGATGAAATCCATGGTCTCGTTGAAGCTCTGCAAGAAGATGGTACCATTCTCCATAGAACAGCAGTTTGCCAGCAATGATATTAACCGTAATAAGGCAATCTTTTTGCTCAGTGGGTCCAATCCTCCCTTCGAGCTGAGCCCTATACAGATTTCTTCAACGGTTTTCTCTGCTGTTTTGGCAGTGTGGAAACATAACGGCTTAAGCTGTACTGAAGTGCTTATGGTCAGTGCGATTGTATCCGACTTAATCAATTTTTGGTTCAATAGAGGCACACCTTCAAATTCAGCAGGTTTAAGAGAAAGTAACTCGTCAAGTTCGTACGTTATCCTGTTTAAATTGTCCGACCTTGCCTTTCTATTGATCCACTTGTTCAAGCTCGATGGTGAATGGTTCGGAGAGAGCCTCACCACGTCGATCCTTCCGGCGTCTTGGAGTTCATCTTGCTCGTATTCTTCAACATTCTGTTCTTCAACACCCTTGCTGATGATATTCACGTCATCGGTGAAACCACTCAACACAACAGAGTTGTTAGACCATATAGAACCATTTGATAACAGCTTCCTCCTCTTGTGTAGAGACCAGGTATACTCCCTTATCCCAAATGCAATACATGATACCAACGTATAGCTCAGCAAAATCAACGCGAATATCGTCATCGTCTGTACAAGAGAGTCATACTGCGCAGAGTGCTGCCTTCTCTGTGTATCGCTCCGATGAGCAGTCCGATCTTCAAAGAACCCCATATGGTAAAGATCTGACTGCACGCCTGGAATGCCTCTCTTTATCCTGAGCATCTCGTATTCCTCGTCTTCCTCCATCTTTACCGTCATCACTGATATATCAACCAACAAAGAGTGCAAAGATGACAAGTCCAAGTTCTTTTGTGGCATCAACAATCAAAACAATGACACAAAGAGCAATAGGCACCCATAATAAAGGAGCACTAATCAGAGCATACCGCCGGGTGTTGAAGTACTTCTTGTATCCTGTAGTGTGTAGTCTACTTGTCTAAGCATGATGGCAGGATGCTCTCCTTTCTCTTTGAGCTCTTTGAATATCTGGACGGGTTTTTCATCCAATTTGAGCATTCTCTCCTTGTCGCCATAGCAGATGACAAGGGCATAGTTTCTCCAGTCATCACTCAGGTGATGACGTTTCATAGCTGCCTGTAACACCTTTGAGCATGGGTCGTCAGTTGAAGCCCTGAGTTGTTTCAAAGGCTCGGAAACTGGCTGTTGTGGCTGCTTCACAGCCAAATGTCCACTGTGAGAGTTCAGTGAGGACATTGAAGGGTTCGAGGAGAGCGTTGGTGAGTGTGTAGACCTCCTCTTATCAACACGACGTAGCGTGTTTGCATCCACTGGTGAATTGCCATGGCCAATTGGCGGTGCCGATGCCGATGCTGGTGTCATTGTGGATGTGGATGTTGAGGTCAATGTTGACGGTTGAATGGTGGAGCTTCTTTTAGACTGGCTTGTGGGCGATCCTAGATTGAAAGGAGATGACGAGGGCTTGTCAGGTGTCGGTAATGGTTTAGTAAACTTACCATTGTTCAAGAATTCGTCCTCCTTGGCCTTGTGCATCTCATCACGTAGCTCCCTGACAACACCATCAAGACTGTGCTGTATAGCCCTTTCAACCTGGTCCAGCAGCTGCTGTGTATTCAGTCCATCGCTCAGGGGCATGCCGTTGTCTATCAGAAGCTTGTTAATCTCCAATTTGATCTTTATCCTCTCGTCAATTGAAAGCGACATCTCCTTCAGATGCTCGTCTTTGACGAATGGCAGCGTCTCGCCAGTGATGTTGTGCTTTGTGAAAACGGTTATAACCTGATGACTGAATTGTAGTTGTGTGAGCCACTGTTCAATCTCCACTGGACCCCATTGTAAGAACGACATCTTTGAGCTTCCAAACAGTGTGGATTCCCTGTGGTTCATGAAGACTGTTCTATGGTTGATGGAATGTACATTACTCAACCTCTGTGTTTGGAGTTTATAGCCTAATCGGAAAAGAAACGTCGGAATTGTTGATTACCGATCACTGATCACTGGTCACCGATTACTGACCACTGACTACTGGCCACTTACTACTGATTACTGACTATTCACTACTGACCACCGATTAACAAAAACATAATCATCGGCACCGGTTCCTATATACAATCACTAAACCTCATTCACATATAAACATATACCTTCACTTCAATTCCCAAACGTCTTCCGAGCTTCCTCTCAATCTCTTCTCCTGTAGTTCTTCCTTGTACCAATTCTGCACTTTCACAGGATCTGAATTCATTATACAGAATCTGAACTTGTTGAACTCCTTTACACAATCGTTCATATGTCCATAACGGTAGTAATGCTTCAACTGTCCTCCAACGGAGTAACATCCAGCTAACGCATCAAAGCATTGCGTACATGACATGGTTGTCTACCAAACTCGGTTAGTCACGCTGATCATCCACACTTTCACTTATCAATTTACTCACTGGGAAATCACTGTACTCGTTATCCATCGTTGATGTTAATTCTGATTTACTGCCTTGTTTTAGTAGCCGAAAGTACTGGGTATTAAATTCACAAAGCAATGGAAGGGAAAGAAGTTGAAATTTTCTTCCTCGTTGCGCACGTTACGGGGGGTTTATACTCTCTTGTGCACCATTTGAAAGATACTGGACATATATGTTTAAGCTGTCTAGGCCACTAGCGATGTCTGTGAAGAAGACGGAAAGCCAATGGAGAGCTCAATTGAGTCCCTTACAATTTGCAGTGCTAAGACAATCAGCTACAGAACCTCCTGGCCTATCGAGACTCCAAGACGGGACCAATGGTGTGTACCATTGCGTTGGATGCGATAACCCACTTTACAGAGCAGATCAGAAGTTCAACTCTGGATGTGGATGGCCATCGTTCTACGAGGAGATTCCAGGTTCTATACGCCTAATCGAGGATAATTCCCATGGAATGCAAAGAACCGAGATGAGATGCTCAAAGTGTGATGGACATCTGGGTCACGTCTTTAAGGGCGAAGGATTTGGAGGTGAGAAAGACGAAAGACACTGTGTTAATGGTATTATTCTAAACTTTAAGCCATTGGAATGATATGTTATATTAACAGCACTCTATAACTTCAACAATTTCTTGAGTTCTCCGCTCAATTTCAACTCTTGTAAGTCAGAATTTCCTCCAATGTGCTGACCTCTGATAAAGATGTTTGGCACTGTAGATTGGCCCGTCAATTCCCTCAGGTACGACTGAATCTCAGAGCCTTCGTCCATCTTGTTCAGTTGCAATACGTATGGCTTCACTCCGAGCTGATCGAACGTCTTCAAGGAAGCCTGGCAGTAAGGACAGTATGACTTTGAAGCAACAAAGACTTCATGGCTTTTAATGGCTTGTTGAACCGTATTAACTATCTCCTTAGAAGCCATCTTTGGAGGAGAAAGTTTGGCTTTGACTTTTTGGATAAGTTGAAACAATATGAAAATACCTAAGAGGATGTAGAGCAACTCCATACAAAAGGTTGTTATTGCTATACAGTTGCTGGTGGTGATCAACTCCGGCTTTTGGTTCAAGATTGGGAAGAAGCCCTTCAAAGGCGAAATTAGTTTGTGGCCCAGCTGGTGGAGGCCGCGGCCTGGAGCACAGAGGAAAGTGGCGAAACGAAAAAGAGATAAAGAGAGAGAAAATGGCTCTGCTTAATAAGCGGTGTCTGGGTGTCTGGGTGTCTGGGTGTCTGGGTGTCTGGGTGTCTGGGTGTCCAGATTTAAAGGGGGTTGGTGTTTGGGTGTGTGATTGCCAGAGCAACGTCGAATGTCAAAAGTGACAAAGGCAGCATTATCCCTTAAAACCTCTTGAAACCATCAACAAATCAACATACAAAGGAATTAAAAAGAGTACTATGGGTGTTTTCACTGATCATCCACACACTGCAATCACTGAGAGGATCAATTCCATCATCACAGATGAACAATTGGAACCAGAGATTGAAATTCCAGAGCTGTTGGGGCTTATCAATCTGAAGTTCTTTGGACCAATAGAGGCTGCCAGGGCGATGAGAAAGAAGCTAAAATATGGTACTAGCGTGGAACAACGTCGTGCTCTAGAACTGTTGAACTTGGTTGTGGTCAATGGTGGCCCAAAACTGGCTGAGCTGTACAATGATCGGAAACTGCTGGAGCTATTGCGCTCCATGGCTAATGACCCCACAGTGAATATGCAGTTGAGAAAGGGGATTATTGGTTATGCCATTGTTTGGAACGAGGAATTCAAAGGTAAGAGGGAATATGCTGGTGTCGTTGACCTGAAGAACCAGCTTCCAAAGGCTAAAAGGGTTAGAAGGAAGAGAAGGGACGATTTCATGGATGATGAGGCTCTAAGTGATGATGAGAACAGTTATGACGATGAACGTTCCACTGCATCTTCCTCTTCATCCAACCGTTATCAACAACAGCCACAGCATCAGAGACAGCAAATGGGCAGAACTATCAGTCCTAACGACAAGTACAGGATTCCAAAGATCAATTTGACAAAGGAAGGTCCAAAGATCAAGGCGTTGATTGCTGAGGCCTCTAAGTGTTCCACGGACTTGAATAATGCACTGCAATCCATTAATAGATCTCGTGGTCAATTGAGCTCTGATGATCCAAGATGTTGCCAGTTGTTCGACAAGACTCGTATTGTTAGAAGAAGAATCCTGAGATACCTGCAATTAGTTGAATCTGAAGAATTCTTGGGATCATTGATCCATTCTAACGAAGAATTGGTTGCTGCTTTACAAAAGTACACTGAATATGCATCCGTTTCGGGTCAGGACTCCACTGATGATTATGAATCTGTCAGTGACTATGACGATGATGACGATGACGTCCGTAGTGAGACTATTAGCGTTTCTGAATCGTTAGCCTCAAGAATGATTGAGCAGCATGCGAGAAGTAAGATTACTGCCGGTAATGACCCATTCAGTGATATCAACCGTGTTGATGAAACTGCCGGGTGGAGATGAATTGGCTCCAGTTCTCACTTTCTCTCTTTCTCTCTCCACATTAATTCATTAATTTACTAATTTCAGTGAAACGTTTGTTGCAATTCTTTTCACTCAGTTGGATTGGTTGATAGTGTTGGTTTTCATATTCCTTGCAGTTATCTCACCAGATTAACTGTTTACTATCTTCAATACATAGTTATCTGCTGTTGATTGAGTGATAAGGACATCAAAATTGGTGGAATTACCTCTGTAGTTCGAGAGTAGCTGGATTTTTTTTTCCAAAAATCCATTATAAATGACACTATATCTAGGTAATTTGTATATTATGAAGATATTATATATTCATTAATCTTCTCTTGATGTGTTCTATAGTTCTATTAAAAGAACCTATTACTGAAGTCGTTAACGCACTCTGCGCATTGAAGTCTCGCCATTTGATCAGTTTCTAGTATGGATTAATGGTTAAAGATATAATTTTATCAATTAAACAGTATTGTAGTATTATTCCAACCGTTTTAAAGCAAGGAAAACGTTTTAAATATGAATAATTGAAATAAGAATTTCCATTATTTCGAAAGAGTGCAAGTATGATTTATATCAGAACATTTAACAACTAGCAAAATTAATCAACTGAATAGCACAATTGGCAAACCTTACGAAATTATCAATCCAATATTGTTATTAATAGCTGAATAGACAATACTAAATATTTCTATAATCATTCAGGCCATATTAATTACTAAAATATAATCAGATTGATTATATCATCAACTTGCGACAACGGTAGAAACCTCATGGTGTCATAAAACATCCGTACACCACACAAATACCCTCAGGGCACGTGATACTACAATGCAGTGGTTCTTCAGCTATAACGCTGATTAAAATGATACTAACAACAATAGCAAAGCGGTCTTAAAATTTCCCCAAAGTATATCAGACTGTAGCTAACACTCGAACTAAGAGATGTACAAAGTCTGAGTACGTAATCTAAAATACTTCCTGAGATATAGCCAAACATAGGTTTGTATGGTATAATCAAGAGAAAACGTATAAATTTGCTTATATCGCAACAACAAAATATAATTTGGAAAATCTAACACGACAAAGCACTAGACGTAATATCTAGTATCAATTTTAGCAATTTTCAGCTTGATTGGCTTGATGGTTCTTCTAAAATAACCTAGGATGTTGTTGTTCTTATCTAAAATTCTGGTTCTCCGTTGCCCTAGCAATAGTAAAAATGTAAGGATGTTTCCAAGTTCTGTAGGTATTGTTTACATTTTGAATTATTATCAACACAAAATGACACAAAACCAATACAGTTTTATACACAGAATTAGAAAGATCAGTAAAGGATGCCCTTAACTTGAAGACGAAACATCAGTGGGTAAACCAGAGCCACGGCGGTAACTTCAAACGAATGAAGGTAACACACCACAAGAACACTCAGTGATTATTGAGACAGACCAACTGGCCAGTTATGAGAATCACCAGAAGCTTCACCAGAAGAACCACCAGAATATTTATCACAACCGCCGCCGTTATCTAAACCTGAACTTGAACTTGAACCTGAGCCTGATACTGGAACTATGGTTGATAGAATACGAGGTGGACGAAGAAATGCAGCTTAGGTGGCATAAAGAGCGTTAGAAGAGATTGGACGTGACGCCGTTTTTGATAATGAATCTGACTCTGAACATAACATCAGAAGATACCTCAGTTTCAGTGATTATAAAGAAAGTTCTACAGGTAGCTTTACTGTTATCACTACTCCGTTCAAGAGAATGCTTTTCAGCTTCGAGATGTCCTCTACAACACATAAAGGGAGAGACAGATATTTTCAACACTAACAGGACTCATACTAGGTTAATTCTAAGATATCCACAACATACACACGCTTGCGACTACATATACGAAATCTTATCCTCCAGTTTTAGGAAACTCATTGAGCGTTGATTTCGTTAGTTTCAAAACCATCCTATTAACGACAGACCAGGAATTGAAGTCAATTCCTCGACAGGCCGCACAACGCAAGTTGATAGCGAAGAGGTAGAGGTGAATTCGATATTCTCCAGAGCATTCAGCGGAGGTCCAAATCGCATTCACCCTACCGAAGCAATACTGATCAACTTGTGATTACTGTATAATATTGTGTCTCTATATATATATATATATATATAATGTTTCAAACAAAATCTTTGGACAAGAGACCCAGTTTGGACATTCTGACCTTCACGGCGTTCCTGTGAGCGTCAAGGCCTTCACATTTAGCCAAACTCATGACGGCATGGCCAATGTACTTGAGACCCTCTTCAGAGACGTACTGAGCAGTCAAGTGCTTTTGGAATGTAGCAGTATTCACACCAGAGTATTGTCTAGCATAACCGTAAGTTGGCAACGTATGGTTGGTACCGGAGGAGTAATCACCACATGACTCTGGTGAGTAAGCACCGACAAATACAGAACCAGCGTGATCAACAAGTGGGACGTAGGAGGCTGCATCCTTGATTTGAAGGATCAAGTGCTCTGGAGCATACTGGTTGGAAAGTCTGAGTGCTTCTTCATAACTCTTGACGAGCAAAGTGGTGGAATGCTTGATGCACTTACGAACAATCTCAACTCTTGGGAGCTCCAAGGCTTGACGGTGCAAGGAGTCTTCGATGGCCTTGAGCGATTCTGGTGTCAAATCAACACCGATGAGAATGACCTGGGAGTCGACACCATGCTCAGCTTGTGAGAGGAGATCAGAAGCAACAAAATCTGGATCAGCTTCGTTATCAGCAATAACCAACACTTCAGATGGACCAGCTGGCATGTCAATGGAACAGAGAGCACTGGTATCGTTCTGAACGTACATCTTAGCAGCAGTGACGAATTGGTTACCTGGACCAAGGATCTTATCAACCTTTGGCACAGATTCGGTACCATATGCCATAGCTGCGACAGCTTGAGCACCACCAGCAAGGACGATACCTTGGGCACCAATCTTGTGTGCAACATAGACAACTTCAGGAGACAAGGAGCCATCTCTTCTTGGTGGTGTAGCAAGAATGATGTTCTTACAACCAGCAACCTGTGCTGGAACACCAAGCATGATAGCGGTGGATGGCAACACTGCGGTACCACCTGGAACGTACAAACCAACAGAGTCGATTGGTCTAGCGAAACGAGAACAGATAACACCTGGCTTGGTTTCAACGTTCATGGTCTCCTTATCCATCTGAGCAGCGTGGAACTTCTCAACGTTTTCAATGGATAAATCGATAGCGTCTTTCAATTCATCGCTAATGGCATACAACTTTGGGTCGAATGGAGCCTTGAGTAATGGCGAGTCAACAGTGACACCGTCAAATTTAGCAGTGAGCTCGATAAGTGCAGCATCACCTCTAGAACGTACAGAATCGATGATTGGGTTAACAAGTTTCATGATATCACTTGTTGATTGGACAGGTCTTTCAAGGACCTTAGCAACTTCCTCCGCAGAGGCAGTTGCAGTATCAAGGACACTCATAAGAATCTTCTCATCCTTTGATGCTTCTTCAACCTTAGGAGCCTCCTTAGCTTGGGGAGTGGCCTCCTTGATGAACTTTGGCTTAGCATCACCTTTTCTTCTTGTGATCTTCAAGCCCTTCAAGTCCAAGTTCTTCTCAATATCGGCAATTGAAACACCATTCTTGATACATCTTGTCAAGGCGAAGTAGAAGAGATCGGCACATTCCCAAGCGATTTCATCCTTTGTCGTAGCTTCTGTCAACTCTTCAGCTTCCTCTTTGATCTTTGCAACGAGCAATGCTTCGTCTGTAAAGAGTCTCTTCGTGTAAGAACCTTCTGGTGCATTGACCAATCTGTCTTGCAAGGTCTTCTCCAATCTTGTAAGCCCACCAACGTTACCGAAACAAGAATCGGTTTCAAGGTGACAGAATCCAGAACCGGCTTGCTTGACGACAAACTTGATACAATCACCATCACAGTCCTTATCCAAGGAAACCAATTCTTGTGTAGCACCAGAAGTGGCACCTTTGTACCATAGACCGTGACGTCTGGACTGATAAACACCAGCTTTAACTTTGATGGCCTCTGCGATGGATTCCTTTGAAGAGTAAACCAGGCCTAAGGAGTGATTATAGACATCAGTCACCAAAGTAGCGTATAGCCCATCAGCTCTATCAGTGGTCAATGAACTGATAAACAAATCAGCAACGTTGACTTTACCACTCTCTTTAGAAACGGTGAGCTTATCAGATTCGATAATTGGGATGAGTTGCGCAGAGACAAGAGAGTTCACAACAACGGAGGAGGCATCACCTTCAACACTAATATACACGGTCTTTGCACCATTATCACCAAACGCTTTCAAATCACCTAATGGCAATGATGAGGAGAGGACATAAGAACCAGCTGGATACTCGGAGTAGTTCTCAATCTTGGACAATTGAACAGCGATTCTTGAAGAAGGAACCCCAGCATCAACCAATTCCTTGTATTGCTCCTCAGTGGCAAAGATCTGAGAAACACCACTGTTAAGCAGATCAATGACAGTTTGAACGTCAAAGGAGGTCAATTGGACCAAGGTCACGCCAGTTTGAACCGAGATCTTCTTGTAATCATCAACAGTGGACACTTCGAACAAGGCACTTCCAACAACGGAAAGAGCCTTGATTTGCTCTTCAGGAGCACTGGATTTGAAAGATGGAAGCACTGGAAATGGCATCTCTCTCTCTCTATTTCAATAACAGATAATGAACAGTTTCAAAAGCTTTATCAAGAACAAAGAGAAAGTGCTGAAAATGTCATAAAGATTCAAAGTTGAAAAAAAAAAGTTCTCGACCCCGGGTTGTCTGACTCATTTTCACCCGTAATTATCCGATCGGGCAATTCGACTAATTGAGAAAAAATTACGTAATCCAGGACAACATATACAGAGATGCCTATATGTACTTTTAACCAGTTCAAAACACATCATTCTCAAAGGGACAGTCAATGCTATCATGTCCATGTCTTTCACACAAACCACACCATTGTTTTCTTCCATTTGCTGGATCCTTCTTCTCAGGAACGTACACTTGTAGAGTTCCATCTATAACTTGGGAGATAATACTCGGTCTCTTTTCACCAATGCTTGTCTTGTGGGATGAACCTTCACTTGAAGGTGACCCACTTCTTTGGTTAATGTTTCTCAACAGAGGCGATTCAGGAGTAGGTGTAGATGGGTTACTCTGTCTGAGTTGGGATTTTAACCGGTAAATCTCCTCATCCTTGGTTTTACGATCAGATAGACGTAGTTGGCCGACTAGCTCTAATTCTGATTTCAACTCTTGAACTTCCTCTGCAGTTGGACGGTGTAAGAGTTCCTTTTGGAGGAGTTGGATTTGCTCTGAAAGCTCTTTGTTTGTGGTTTGCTTATTCATCTGTTTCCAAGTCTCCAACTCCTTACGAAGCTTTTCGACTTCAACAGCATGGTCGGTGGATTTAAGCTCTGCTAATTCCTCCTTCAACAGCTCAACTTCAAGTATCTTTTCCTCCAAGGCGATATTTTCACTAGATTTAGAAGTTATTGGTGAGCTGGAATGAGTCAGTTGACTCTCCAATTGTTTGATTTGTTCATCCTTTGAGACAAGGTCACTCTCAAGCTTTTGGATTGCAGTTTCCAACGCTACCACTTGTTCCTTTTCAATGAGATTCATACTCAACTTTTCCTTCAGCACTTCAATTTCCTCTTTTGCGCTATTCAACTCAGAGCTCTCCACTTGTGTTGATTTGACCAATAATTCTTTCTCCTCAAGAGTCTTCTTAGATTCAGACAATTGTTTTTCAAGATCTAAGATCTTTTCTTCAAGAGCCTTAGACTTGTCTGCTTCTTGCGATTCAAGTTGTAATTTCTCATTGGCCGTTTGTTCTTGTTTCAACTCATCCAACTGTGAAGATAGTTTATCTATTTTAATGTCCTTTTCGTTCAACTCAGTTTTCAATCTTTCTAATTCATCATCGTTATTTCCTTTAGTGTCATCACTAGGTGCGTTCTGAAGTTCCTCTATCAGAGACCTAAGATCTGCAATAACGTTATCCTTGTTCTCCAATTTGAATTCAAGTTCTTGAACCTTATCGTTGACAGTGATAATTGTTAATTGTTTTTCCAAGTCTTTGATCTTCTTTGTTAAAGTTAAGACTTCCCTTTTGTGATCATCTTCTATCGTTTTATTTAAAGATGAATTTGAAAGCTCATCACGTAACTGGTCGAGTTGTTTATCCCTTTCATCAATCGTCTCTTTTAGAGATTCATGTAGCTTGGCGTACTCTTCCAATTTGGAGTCTAAGCTCCCCTTATCATTGATGTAATTCTCTTTCAAAGCTAGGTTATTCTTGTTCAATAAGTCTAACTTTTCATCTTTTTCAGAGAGATCTTTTTTCAAATGTTCAATGGCTTTCACTTGCGTCAAGTTTGTCAGCTTCAAATTCTCAACTTCTGATCGAAGGTGATTCAACTGTTCATCACCGCAAAGTTGAGAAGAATTCCTCTGTTTTTCATAGAGTGCTTGTAAATCTTTCAATTTGAGCTGTAAATCGTCTATTATTTCTTGTTTCTGTGAAAGTTCTTCCTGTAATTTTTTCATTTCACTCACATAGAGTCTTTCATTGTCATTCACCTGGGCTTCAACTTGATCAATAACCTCCAAGAGTTCTCTTCTCTGGGTCTCATAAACCCTTCTTTGATTTACAAGTTTATCCTCGGAAACTCTTGCACGCTCATGTGCTTCTTCAACGATTTTAGTTGTCTCATGGTAAGTCTTTTGTAGCTCTTCAAGTAGCTCGTTGTTCTTATCCAAAGACTGCTGAGTTTCTTGTAGTCTATGTCTAAGTTCAAGCGTTTCCTTGAGCAAGTTGTCACGTTCAGTCTCAATGATAATCTTCGATTGAGTTATTCTTTGTATTTCATTATCTGTTTTCTGTTGTAACAATGGGGACATCACTGATATTGGCGATGTTTTCTTCACACCTGAAAGGTTTGAAGTTCTAATGGTCAGTGGAGGCGTGGAATTATGTGATCTGCCATTCACAGGGGAAGAGAGAGTGAAACGTCTCATTGAAGGAGTTCCATTGAGAACAGATAGCCTTGGGTTTCCCTTTGTGTGCGATCTCTTCAAATCTTCAGAGATTAACGGGGATGGAATCGCACTTAACCGTCTATTCTCCTTGCCACTCTGTGGCAACGAGTTTCTCAACTTGTCAAATGGCATAAACAACCCAGAGCACGGTATCTTTGTGTTGAAGTACTGGTCACCTTGGAAATCACCACTATTCTTACCCATCTGTGGATTTTCCACGAGTTCTAATCCTGCAAATAGACCATTCTTCCCTTTGACTGGACCAGCATAGCGTAGAATCGCCTTGCCCATGGAAGGCAACGTTAAAGTGGTCCCAATAGAAAGTTCGGAATGTCTAAACAATGGCGTAGGCGTGTTTGGCGCTTCAGAGTACCGTCTCATTCTTCAAAACCCGAGGGGAAGGTAATAAGCCGTATTTGGAATTCTCAGTGCAGTTAAACCAATTGGGGAACTTCAGGAAAGTAGAGAATGGTTCTTTTGAGTAGCAGAAAGCTCTTTGAAGCGGGTAAAATGAGAGCGGAATGTTGATGTTTTTCTCATTGTTTGTGGATGTTTTTGTTTTTTTGTTTTTGTTTTTGTTTTTGTGAGTTTCCTTAACCTGCCTGCAAAGTTGTCGCGGTTACCACGCGTTTTATTCGTATGTGTGTGCGTGTGCATTTTCCCGTTGAAACGATTTCTTCAAATTGAGGAGAATTTTACGTACGGTTAAGCACTGAGAATGTGGGAATTTAAGGTGGAAACCACTTCAAAGGTGCTTACTTTAACATGAGATTAGCTTATCAAAAGAAATAACGAGTTCATTAACTAGAAAAAGCAGAATAGAGAATTATAGTCTCTATGTGCTTGAGCAATTCTTGGTGTGAATAAGGGTAAATATTGTCGAACAGGAAACATCCGTGATAGTTTAGTGGCTAGAATTACCGCTTGTCGCGTGGTAGACCGGGGTTCAATTCCCCGTCGCGGAGTACATTTTTTCACACTGGTGAAAGCATTAGTCACGTGATATACATCTTAAGCTTGCGTGTGGTGAGCTTAATGATGACGCTTCTCTCTTTAGCTATAAGCCAATGCTTTATGAACATTGGCTAAGAACTTACCAATTGGCCGTTGTAGAGTAGATTTATACCCAATGCATTGACTTATATGCCTCCGATCAGAACCATCGTGAGCTCTTGAGGTAGAAACCAATTCTCAAATTGAAACCTCATTGACCACTACAAGCATAGAACGATGGAGTCATACATTTCACGAGATGATGATTACAACAGTTTATTGATCCATTTTATACCTGTTTCTAATATTCAACTATTAAAATAGGTGAGAATTTCCCCGTAACTCGCTCTAAGATGTGCTCTTTGGTACGCTATAATTGATCAATATTATACCACCACTACTGTTCTACTACAATGACAGAGATATCATAGAAGCGTTGTATATTCAAAGATTTTGCCGAATTCTTTGTCTTACCTTAGTCTCCATCGACCAATTCAAATTTTTCTCTCTTTTATTCTATTAAAAAGTCTTGGGTCATATATCAAATCAACATTTTCCATGATATCCTTCCCATATCACTTCAACAGTGTCATTACAGGCTAAAATCACAGGTTTAGAACAACGTAGTCCACCTCTCACATGTATACGTAGAAGTCATAGCTATTATATATACGTTCACTTCTTCGGAGGTGGTGGAAGTGATGAATTAGGATCTTGTACAACTTTCCCATGATGGTCGAGTTCACGACTCTTATCACTCTCCTGCTTCAAATAGTCCAACATGTCTGTATTGGCAGCTGTAGTTGTTTTCTTCTTTCTACTGGCATGTGGTATCTGCTGTGCAAATGGGTGAGCTGGGTCATCGTTTGAAGTTGACGGCTTCAACAACTGGTGTGGTGGTGGTGGTGATGGAAGAGAAATCTGTTGCACTTGTGGAGCTGGAGAACCAACGTATTGATTGTCAAATAGTACACTTCCAGGCTCAACATTGGCAGTTACAGATGGAATTCTGTGTAGTAGTCCGTAACCAACGTTACATCCCAATAGCCCCACACCTCCCCAGTTATCCGCAGGAGTGATGGTCACAGGTCTAACTACGTTATAGTCACTGTTGTAAACGTACAGTATAAAAGCCTGTCCACGTTTACTATCAATGACTCGACCCAAGAGGTCTTCACCTCCCGTAGCTAGCAACCCATCTTGAGAGCCAATGATGTAGTCGCTGTATTCGACGAGTCCAGCGTGTTGTGCAGGGGAATTTGGATGAATCTCCAACACATGGTATACAAACGTTGAAGTGATTAACGGTGACCATTGGACTTGTAAACCAAAATGCTTGTACAATCCCTCTTGGGTTTGTAAATCCGATTTATTCCCATCTAATGGGACATCACTCATGGTATTATCATTAGTTTCCTCCACGGGAAGCTCAATGTACTTGACAGAACCACCTTTAGCACTCCAAACTTCAAAAGTGACAGATCTACCATGACAATTGGCAATCTCTTGCATCAGATATTGATAGTTTGGCTTCAATTGACCAAATTCATCATAACTAGTTGGGATCTCATGTCCATTGATACCAATGATAAAGTCGAACCAACTCTCAAACCCTAAAGAATGTGCCTCACTGTTAGTGACAACGTTTAAGATCCGTAACGCTTGTTTGTTCATCTTTGCGTGTTGGAAGTAGGCATCGTTTGAAATCACCGAATCATCTTGTGGACCTCCTGAAATCACAGATTCTGCGGTATGTTCCAATGTCTTGACGATGTTCTTAGCAAATGAGAACATGTTTCTTTTCGTCCAGTTTAATTGATTTCTTGTTGATGAAGTATTTAGGTGTTAGAGGGGAAACTTTTGTAAAGGCCCGCTAAAAGGCATCCAACTCGAAGAGGACATATTCCGATTTATGTTCGGAAAGATATTCCCATAGAGAATCACTATTCCGAAGCCAAATTCCGAGAGAAGTGTAACTTTCCAAATTTCCGATATGTGTCCCTCGACAAAAATACACCCGGACACCAAAATGCCCAAAAACGCCAAAAAAACGCCAAAAACACCCGGACACATCGCTGAAAAATTTACCGACACACACAAGTGGTTTACCCCAAAAAGGGCTCATCACTTTCTCTTTCTACTTCCTCAACACATTTACGTCTTATACTGCCAGTAGAAACCGATCTGTATTGAGAAATGGAGGAAGTGAAAGGGTTCAGTGTGATTCCAGTGGAGTTAGCACAGTCGAAATGGAATAAACAGACCAGACATTACATGTTTATCAAAAGACATCAGAGCAATGTTATGAAAGAGATGGCTGAACGTTCTCTGTTTATCGTGAACCCGCCATTTGCTTGTACGTTGAGTACGATACGCCAGTTCTTCAAGTCCATTGCATCAAACTCTCTGGTGGAGAATTTTTTCATTAATGATGAGAACTTGGACTATGACATCAATTTGACGAGGTTAACGTCTGATCTGTACGACAACGATAAGGAGGATCACGATTCCTTGGTTAGACTGCCCAATGGTACGGCCATCGTGGTATTTGTCGATAAGAGCGCATGCTCTCTTGCCATGTCCAAGCTTAAGAAGTATTGTAAGGGCAAGGAGCTCTATTCTTGGAGAGTATGTGGTGATGATATTGCTACAAGTATAAGGATGGTTAAGGAGTATAGAGATAGAGTACTGTCCCCTGAGAAGATTTCCGAAGAGGTGTCTCTATCCTTGAAGGAGTTTGAAGAGAGGGAGGCCAAGAGTATCGAGGAACTCGGGGAGATGAAGACTGTTGTAGATGAGGATGGCTTCACCATGGTTGTAGGTAAAAATAGAAAGACCAAAAGAGGTATCTTGGGAAAGATCAGTGGAACTTCCAAGGTGAAGGAGATGGAGGAAAAGAAGTTGAAGAAGAAAGAGAAGGCAGATTTCTATAGATTCCAAATCAGAGAGAAGAAGAAATTGGAGATGAATGAGCTTCTCAAGAAGTTTAGAGATGACCAGGAGAGAATTAAAGAGTTGAAGGAGAAGAAAAGATTCAGACCTTACTGATATAGCTAATTAAAAAAAAGAATCAATACGAATAATCTGCATTTATTTACACGTGTATACCCTCTGCCCCTCTTCTCCCACCGAGTTGTAGACGTTACTCGTCATCTTCATCAACGTTTCCATTCTTAACTCGTTCAGTCTCCTTCATCAGTTCGTACAGCTGATTGATCTGATCAGGGCTCATCTTGGCCAATTGTTCATTAGTCATACTCCCCTCAGCCCAAGAGCCATTGGAAACCATGTTCAAATACTCCTGCCAGCTCGTAAGGAACCCCACAATATACAAAGGGTTATCCGTGGACTTGTGGGCTTTGAACTCGTCTCTGACGTACAAATCTCCTAGCTCCTTTTGCGCTGGAGGGAGAATCTTATGAGCTCTAAGGATACGTCTGTACAGAGCAAGCGGTGGTAACAGAGGCGCAGCGTTCCGATGTGCACGTTTACTGGCTTTGGCAAGCAATGGCAGAGAAGATCTCATCAGGATTAAACACACACTTGTCGAATGGTTCAACCTGCTTCGGGAATAATTATGCCTCGTTTGTTGAATCGTGAAAGTCTGATGAAGAATTTTTTTTTTCTTTTCATTATCATCTCCTCCGAGACGGGCTTTACCATACTAATTAATACTGCTTAGAGCAATATGGTGTAGTATAGTACTCGGGAGATTAATAAGGCAGAGATGAGTTGGAATGCACGTAGGCAGCTCAATTGGCATCACGCGTTGAGTTGTCCACGTCTTTGACAGTGGAGGAAAGCGTTCAGTGGAGGAAAGCTTTCAATGACGGAGATGAGGAAAAGCCGGCGGGGGAAGGATGGAGAGCGGAGAGCGGAGGGGGGAGCCGGAAGGGGGAGCCGAAGGGGGGGAGACGCTGCTAAGCGGGTTGGTAGTGGTGTTTGGATGTTTTATGACACATACCGACACTTCGCCCGGGTATTATATACATATATACACCAAGAAACCGTTTAAACCAGCAATCATGAATCATCAGAACTCCTTGAAGGACCCCAGATCTTCACGATAGTATCATCACCAGAAGATGCAAACATGCTCTTTACCCGTGGATTCCAGCATACGCAGTTGGAATTCCCCGTATGAGCATCAAAGACCCCCAACAATGCACCGTATTCCTTATTCCACATGAAGATTCGACCGTCTTCGCTTCCTGAAAGGATCACACTCTCGTCGTAGCCAAAGCACGATCTCAGCACGAACTTCTCCTGCTTGTGGCCGACGTATTTGGCCAGAAGGATATGACGAGACCAATCCCATAGTTGTAGTTCGTTTGGCGATACGTTTATGAGAATCTCATTTGGATTCTTGTTCGAGACCGACACACTCGTGAGCCGTTGACCCAGCTCTAAGGTCTTAACCTTGTGCTTTGTTCTGAGATCCCAAACTTCAACGTTCATGTCATAAGTCACTGCAATCAGTTTGTAATCTCTTGAAATCTTGAGGTCATTCACCACTGGGCCTTCCCATCGGTGTAGCACTTCACCACTGGAGGCATCGAATATCGCAATCTCCTTATCCGGAGAGCCCAGAACAAACGAAGCTCCGTCTGGGAACCAATCAGAGCACCATACTCTGGAATCAGCTCCTAATGAGAGCGTTCTCACCAATTCACCGGTTTGAACGTTCCATAGGTGCGCCTTCGATTCAAAGCTACACGTCAGCAGCATAGAATCATCGGGAGAGAACGAACAGTGCATCACCTGCTTATCGTGTCCACTCAAGTCGTGCAACAGTGCGAATCCGTTGAGGACATCGTACAACATCACATGATTATCAGCAGAGGCACTGGCAAAATATCGACCATCATGGGAAAAAGTCACATACCAAACTTCATCTTCGTGCATCGTCAACGTCTGGTGCACAGTATCCGGGAAATTCTTCTTATTCGACTTGACATCCTCGTATAACGAGATACGATCACCTTCATCCCCAAACTGATACAGAGTCTTTGATTGTTGATATTTGATGGACTGTTGTAAGAGTTGGAACAATCTCTGCTTAGGGATCATGTCATTCGGGTCGATGAACTTGGAGATGTCGTTCAACAGCGAATCACGGCTCAAAAGGGCATCCCCCATCCATCCATTACTCCTCTGAAGCTCTGTAGACTCCTTGTTCATCAACAACGACGTCAACGCCCTGATGTTGGCGGTATCCGTCAGCTCATGAACCTCTTGTCTCAGCAGTATCAAAGCATCCTGTGCAGAGTTCTCCAGGTACAATAACTCTAGAAATCTTTGCCTCTTGATGAGAAACACAATATGTCTCTTTGTCTCATCGTTATCATTCACGAGGTGTAAATCCGCAATCTTCAACTCAGCATTGGTGAAATCACCACGTCTAATACACTCGATGAAGCTGTTTATCACCGGAGAGTCCAGTTCAAGTCCACTCTCCTCTCTCAACTCATCAGATGACCGTTGATATCCCAAATCAGATAATGCTTGTATAATCAGCCTTGTCAACTCTGATGGGTCAACCTCAGGGAACCGTTGCGTCCATGGGCTCTGGACTTTACCGTTGTTGCTCTGGAATCCACTCATCCTTACGTTCTTCCACTACTACTCCGTGGATTTGATGTGTTGGATGACGTTTGTAACGTGTAAAGAGTAGTGGGAAAGCGTTTAAAATTGCCTCCTCCCCATAGTTTATACCGATCTGCGCCGTTGACTTCCTAATCGGGTAAGCCTACGTGGCAGCGGCGACATATATGGAAAAAAATAGCTATAAAACCCCATCTTGTCGGATTTCCACAATTAAAGACATTCTATACGTGATTTATATACTATACAACACCTCCAAAAGGTTTCATTTCTTCTCCTTTGGCTTATTCTCCTTTGGCTTAACAGGAACGAGTCTTTGCTTCTGTCCACCAATGAGCTTGTGTGGTTTCATGTACTTGTCTAAGGTGTCTTGATCCACTTGATTCTTTCTCTCCTGGAAGGCAACGATGTACTTGGTGATCTCGTCAATGGCAAGCTTCTTCATCTCACCACTGAGCAGTTCACCGGATTTGTAACTGTCATAGTAGTGTTTCAACTTCTCGTCATCATCGAGGAAGAAAGACAGGTACTGATAGGCAACGTCAACGTCTGGGTTTCCACCAAGTCTTCTATGCTCTTCCACAGAGGTCTGACCACCTGAGAAGGCATACTTGTTGATCTTCTTAGCAATTTGCTTCGGTGTGTCATCGAGGAAGATGGCAGAAGAGTCATCACTGGCACTCATCTTGGTAGAAGGGCCTTGTAAAGCAGGGAAGAACTTTGAATGGATCAGTGCTGGTTTGGAGTACTTGAGCTTATCTGCAACATCACGACATAGACGGAAGTAAGGGTCCTGATCAATGGCACAGGGGATCAAACATTGAGTCTTTGGTCCCATTCCCAAGACGTCTGGGAAAGAAGAAGGGAAAGCAGTGGAGATCTGAATCGATGCAAAGTGCAATTTCCCGATACAATCCGAATCGGTGAATCCGAAAACAGCTCTAGCAGTGGATGTTGTGATTTGACGTGATGTTCTAACAACGTTCTCATACAGAGCACCGCCCATATAGTCCAAATCTGAAAAGATAAAAGTGTTTTCAGGCTTGAACCCAACAGCAATGATATCCTTTGCATTCTCCACTGCAAAGCTTCTCACGTCTTGAATGGTGAGTTTTGGCTTGAATAAGAACTTCTCATCATCCGTCAGTTCAATCACCAGAGGAACGTCAAACACATCTTGTAACCATTTGGTGAAGAGGAAAGGAACCAAATGTCCAACGTGCATACTGTTTGAAGGTCCACGGCCAGTATACAGGAAGAATGGCTTTCCCTGTTCATACAAGTCCAAGATCTTGGAGAAATCTCTCTCTGAGAAAAAGAACCCTTTTCTCAAGAAATGATGTGGTTTATGGCCAGTGACACGTTCGAATCTTTCAAGAGTCTCTTCACCAATGGAACGTGTACCAAACTGCTTGATTAGCTTATCGTAGTCAATGGCTTGTGCCTGACCATCAACAACGGCACCTTCAACTTCCCAGGGGGTCACTTTCTGTTCGGCAATTTGCTTGATATCCAACGCCTCGGTCTGTTTACTAAGCTCCTCAGTCATTGTTTCCACCTCTGATATGTAACTCACTTGATAATTCCACCAGGAAGAGAGGAAAACAATGTTGGCTTTTGCTTTGAAATGAGCTGGACAAAGAAAGTTGTGAAAATTGTCATCGGCCTTCCCCAAAGGTCAATATCCGAGGATACTAAGCACGTGATATAGACACTATATACGACCATACCGCGGAACTCATAACCGTTTCCGCATTAGGAAATTGGCCACGGGGATGACGACAGCGGCAAAGAAAAAAAAAACACACATAAGGAAAGAAGAGGAAGAAGAAGAAGAAGAAGAGAACAGCGTGGAAAATCTCAACGTGTCCTTTTTTCCTAAAACACGAAACGTTTGAGCGGCAAAGTCGATTTACACAAAAACCGTTCGCGAGTTTGTGGTTATAAAAAAAGTTGATTTGCTTTCTTAAAAACTACAAAAACACCCTTGTAAAACATTTTCTCTTCATTTGAGATTATAACAACGTCAAAACAAACCCATCAATTCTCAAATATAAAAGAACACTATGAAGTTCCTCACTGGTTTGTCGATCAAATCCCTCACTACTCTTCTTGCCGCCGTATCTGTTGGTTTTGCCGCCGGTGGAGATGAAGCCGCCATTGCCCCAGCAGATTCCGCCGTTGTGAAGTTAACCGCTGATAAATTTGCCTCTTTTATCTCTGAAAACCCATTGGTTCTTGCTGAATTCTTTGCTCCATGGTGTGGACATTGTAAGGCACTTGGTCCAAACTTTGCACAAGCTGCTGATGAATTGGAGCCAAAGAACATCAAATTGGCCCAAGTTGACTGTACTGAGAACCAAGAATTGTGCCAGGAGCACGGAATTAGAGGTTATCCAACGTTGAAAGTGTTCAGAGGTAGCGTTTCTGAACCAGCTGATTATGAAGGTCCAAGAAGCGCTGCAGGTATCGTTAACTATATGGTTAAACAATCCTTGCCAGCTGTTAGCGTGATTGAAACCGTTGCCGATTTCGACAAGTTTTTGGAGGAGAACTCGGGCGCTGTTGTTGTTGAAACTGGTGTCAAGGACAACGACACCTTTTCAGAGTATGCCAATGCACACAGAGATGACTACTCGTTTGTTCAAACCACAAACGCGGAGCTCGTTAAGCAATACGGAGAGGATAAGATCCTTGTGTTTATTGAGGGCTCAGATGAGCCAGTTGTGTTTGACGAGGAGTTGACATTGGAGAACTTGGATGCATTTGTTGCTCGTGAATCATTCCCATACTTTGGTGAAATTGATGGATCCACTTATCAAAAGTACTCCCAACAATCAACCCCATTGGCTTACTTCTTCTACAACACGGCTGATGAACGTGCTCAATGGGCACCAGCTTTGATTGAGATTGCCAAGAAGCACAGAGGTGCTATCAACTTTGTCGGTCTTGACGCTTCTTCATTTGGACGTCATGCTGAGAACTTGAACATGAAACAGGAGTTCCCATTGTTTGTCATCCATGAGACTACTTCAAACAAGAAATTTGGTGTCCCACAAGACGTTGAATTGACCGAGAAGGCCATTGAAGATTTTGTTGAAAAATACGTTGCTGGTGAGGCAGAGGCCATTGTCAAGTCTGAAGATGTTCCAGAGGTTCAAGAGGAGGCTGTCTTCAAGATTGTCGGTAAGAACCATGATGAAATTGTTAATGATGAGACAAAGGATGTGTTGGTTAAGTACTACGCTCCATGGTGTGGTCACTGTAAGAGATTGGCTCCAATCTATGAGGAGCTTGCTGAATTGTACGCCAGTGATGCCGAAGGTGCTGAAAAGGTGCTGATTGGTCATTTGGATGGTACTTTGAATGACGTTGACGTTGAAATCACTGGTTATCCAACTTTGATTCTCTACCCAGCTGGTGATAAGAGTAACCCAATTGTCCACAAGGGAGGCCGTGATTTGCAATCATTGATTGAGTTCATCAAGGAGAAGGGTACATTTGGTGTTGACGCCAGTGAATTTGCTCCACCAGAGAAGAAGGAGGAGGAGGAGAAGAAGAAGAAGGAGGAGAGAGATGAGCTTTAAATGGAAAAGCCAAAGTAAACAACAAGAAAAAAAACACGGGCTTGGTATATAAAGAGGTTGGTTTGAAATTCAATACATAAAAAAGAAGCGTTGATTTCCAAACACTTGAGAAACAAATCTTGTCATTTATATAAAAAGGCAAAAAACCAATCATAAGTAGCATTCGTTACAATTTCAAGACAACTAAGGCCTCAGTTGACGGTACTCGCACATAGAGCAGCACCAACACCAGAACCATCCTTTGCAATTTGGATATGGACTGATCTCTCACCGTCAGGTCCAATTGGTGAAAGAGCCAATGCGTGTCTAATCATAGATCTGAACCCTGGATAGTATTCAACAACAGAACCATCAACACCAATTTCAACCTCCTTATGATAACCATCAAGTGCCTTTGTTCTGATGAGAATGGCAGCCAATGGCACAGCAGCGAGGTAGGCTGCGCGACGTGAAATTGCCCTCACGATGGCTTGGATGGCCTTACGTTCCTCCACAGTGGTTGGCAATCTCAAGGATTGCAAGAGCGATAGCTCCGTCTCTCTGAGGTTTGTAGAGTCGTCAATTTCAATATGGGACAACACTTCAGAGTCCAATTCGAATGGAGTTCTCAGTCTATGTGGCAACTCATCGTATTCAAAGTACTGCGTAAAGATATCACCTTTTGAATGAATCTCCACCAGTACCTGTCTGAGGATTTCTCCCATAAACATACCGCTCACACGTTTTTCAAACATGTGGTAACCAGGGTTAGAAGACACCTTATCGATGTTTTGGTCGTACACGGTGTTTGGCAAATACTTGAGTTCATTGTCAAAGGAACCCCATTCCGTGTTGATGACCATATGAGTGACTCCTTTGGCCTTGAGTTCCTTCACCAGTTCAGAATCCAACTTCTTGATTGCATCCAGGGGTTCCAAGTAGCAACCGTTGGTTCCCGTGCCAAAGATCGCTCCTATAACGGTTTCTCCTTGGTTACCGTTTGGAGAAGCACCGGAGGAGTAGGCGTGAGACAGCAGAGTGCCCACGGTATCGTTGGCCAAGGCAACAACATCAACAGGACATTGAAGTTTATCCAATTCACATTGTAAAAGCTTAACAACATCCTTTCCCACGGTGTCTTGGATTTTGAAGCCCTTTGTCCAACGAATTAGTGTACCGGAAGATAGAGAAGTCTGGTCCACTGGGTATGAAAAGGTGAAACCGAGCTTGATCTTACCAGCATTATCTCTAGAGCCAGTAGGATGGTACTTTTCAACAAATTGAGAAATCTTCTTTGCAAGGTAATTAAACAACTCCTCGGAGGTCTCTGCCTCCAACAAATCATCTGGGATTCTGTTCTTGATTTGCTCAAGCTTAAAGGTGGAATTACCCTTTAGCTCGACAGAACACACCCTGAAATTAGTACCACCCAAATCAGCAGCTAAGAACACGCCTCTTTCACGGCCGTTTGGGATCCTCGTGACAAAAGTTGGAATCATAGGTAGACCCTTTGATTTCTCACCTGGAGTATGCTCCAAACCGTCTTCGATGCTCTTGATGAAATAGGCGGTGAGCTCTGCCAACTTGGCAGAGTCCACTGTGAACTCCTTCACGATGGCATCGACTGACTCTTGTAGAACCATTTGTGTGTATCCTTTGATTAAATTGCTTATACTATTGACTAGTTGATTTCTTGACTGACTGTGTGAATGAGTGAGTCCAAGAAAGAGAAACAACAGCTATTTATAGTGGTGGGATGACTTCACGAGAGAGATGATGGAGAGAAAGAGAGAGAAAGAGAGGATTAATGCACCCCGTGTAACAACCGGGGCAACAACCAGGGCAACACCGTCACGGAACAACTCGCCCACGGAAAAATTGGCTCCCCCCTCGGGTATATGCTTGTGCATACGCGCGCTCATAACCGGGAAACAGCCCACCACTGTGGCCTCTACAGTGCGGGTTGCTCTTAACCGTACAAAACTATTAATTACAAGGGGTGGAGGAAAAGGAGGTGAAGGATGAGCTAATGAAAAGGCGTGAATACAGTGTATATAACCAGCATCGATGGTATTGTTTACTACCTCTTTGGTTTTACCGAGGATGTGAACTCCCTCCAACTACCAGTGATTGGAGCCCATTGAATGTACTCTGGACGCTGAAGGGGGGAGGGCTGCTGTCGGTATGCGGGATGGCCGTTCCTGCTTGGTAATTTTGCATCAGCAGTGCTGATGTAATGGAATGGGTTCTGGGCACCGCGAGGGGGGAGGAAGCCGTCATGTGATGCTCAATGCGTTCGTGTGGTTTTGACATAAGTCCCGAGAATTCGAGAGATATTGGTGATAATGCCAACTTTGATTCTCTTGGTCTCATTGGGAAGTAAGTCGAAACCGTTATCCTGTAGATACCCGTCGCTGTGTATGAACACGCCTTTGATTAGTACTCGAGACCTTAACTCGAGATAACCATCTTTGATGATGTGCTCAATTGGTGCATCGCCACTCACAGTGTAGTGCTTTAGAGGCTGAGGCCAGTGGATATATCGATTTACAACCACAGAGGTGTCTCCAGCACTGATCTTGTGCAGGGTGATGCAGAGGATCAGATCCTGTTTGATGGCTAAACAACCGCACTCAACGGTGCAATTGTTAGCAACGGCCACAGGGAACCGTTCAGTCGTTACAATAACACTGGCTGTGTTGTAGTAGTCAATTTGAACAAAGTAGCTTGTGTCGTTGCTAGCGTAGTTATGGACACCACTAGTGGAGATGAACAGGTTCAATGTGTTGTCGTCGAGTGCCTCACCACCGATGATACACGGTTCACTGAGCCTTTTTACACTGTAGTATGCGAGTTTAGGCACTCGACAGCTATCAACGAGTGCCCAGGACGTTGCTGGGTAGACGTCATTCAGCTGCCACACCAATTGCCCTCCACATAGCCTATCCTTACCCCATCTATGACGAGTTGCTAGCAGTGCAAACGACATGCACTCGCTCTGCACTAGCTGAGTGGCATAGATCCATGAACTCAGATCATTCTCCAGGATCCGAACATTGGAGTACACATAGTAAGGTAGTTTCTTTGCAAAGCCTTGGGCTTTGTTGTGGTACTCCACAGTCTCTGACTGTGGGTATAGCTCGTCCTTATTGGTGATACATTGGGCAAGTGCCTTGCAAGATGGCATCGCCTCCATTCCAAACTCAGAAACAAACCGTCCAATGAGCTTGAACCATTGTTGGTATGGTAGCTCTTTGCCATGCCACACGTTCCACTGATGGACGTCTCCGACGGTCAGATCATCGGCAGGTAGAGTATCGTTGGAATAAGGCGAGCCAGGGACGTATATAATCGTTGTTCCCTCTTCACCACCGTATATATCGGCTAAAACCTGTGGCAGAATCTCTTCATATATTCTGCGTGCGTAGAACTGATCACGGGGGATCTTATACTCATCACGAGTCTGATAGTCTTCGTTATTGCCAGCATAGATCACAACGGAGGGATACTGTTTTAGCCTTTGAACATTCTGCTCAGCTTCAACCTTGACATTCGCAACGAAATCGTCATCTCCTGGATATTGACCACATGCAAACATAAAGTCCTGCCAAACCATTATACCTAACGAATCGCACTCCTCGTAGAACCAGTCGTGTTCATAGATACCACCACCCCACACTCTAACCATGTTCTGGTTACCATCCTTCAGTAATGTGATCCAATCTTTATAATCCTGGCGTGTTAAAGTAGTTAAAAACGGAGAAGCTGGGATCCAATTACACCCATTAACATATGTATCCACGCCATTGACTCTGAAATAGAACGTAGATCCCATATCAAGTGACGATTGAACAAGCTCCACCTGTCTGAACCCCAGGCGTTGTTCCAATGAATCAACTACCTTGTCTTTGAAGATCAGATCTGTGGTCAATGTATAGAGATTGGGGTCTCCATGTGTAAAGGGGAACCACATCTCAATATCTGTCAGATGGTGGGTCGACTCAGAGCTTTGGAAAACGGTGATATCGCCAAACCTTAGAGTATGGACAACGGTCCCGTTACTGCCCTTAGTGTGTGCCTGGAGCTTCAACTCGGCACTCTTTGTTTGACAATCCAGCCTGTAGCTAACATCAACACTATCCAGTTTCCCGCACTCGTCGTCCCAAAGAAGTAATTCCACGGGCTTACTGATACCACAAGTGATAAGCCTTGGACCCCAGTCCCAGCCATAATGGTACTGTGCCTTTCTCACAAACATTCGATCATTACCGAGTTCTGGCAAAAGTGTAATAGGTTCGAATGGCTTATCCTTGATATACTCCACCGGGTGGAACTTCAACAGGAGTGTGTTTACCCCTGCCAGAGGCTGAACGTCCACGGTGTACCTTCTGAACATGTTCTTCGTATGCATAATGGGCTCATCGTTCAGGAGAACATCGCAGTCCGTGTCCAGTCCGTTGATCACCAGTTCACACCGTTGAAGATGGACATCGGCATCCAGGGTGATGGATGCCTTATACCACCATTCAGTGCTACCAACAAACGAAACCAGGGCTTCATTACAGTCAACCAGAGGATCTGGAATATCTCCATTGTTCACCAAATCAGGGAAAATCTCCGTTACGGCACCCTCGGTATGGCTCTTTGTCCAATTGGTATCAGTCATACGCTTAAAATGCCAATTGTCGAATACAAGCGTGGTGGGCATCTTGTATAAGTGGTCAGTAGGCTATGCTCAGAAAAGGGGAAAT
Source organism: Williopsis samutprakarnensis (assembly GCA_030569715.1). Taxonomy (NCBI): domain Eukaryota; kingdom Fungi; phylum Ascomycota; class Saccharomycetes; order Phaffomycetales; family Wickerhamomycetaceae; genus Williopsis; species Williopsis samutprakarnensis. The sequence goes on from JAJMLQ010000155.1 coordinate 71,470, forward strand.
AGGAGAACAGTGATGACAGCAAGACAGGTTTATATATAAAACCACACACAGCTTTAATCCCCCGATATTTGTCCCTGACGCGGGGAGGGAGGTTATATAATGCAATGTCATACAGATGAGTGCATTGATGTCAAAATCAACACCCTGTTGGCACTCAACTGGGAATATTTGCCGTTAGTTCATTACAAGCACGGTGACGATAGCAAGCTCATCTGCTCATGTGGTGGTGTCGAATCTAATCGGATGACCATGTCCGACTGTTCTGCACTGAAGAATTCTTCGAATCTCCCCAACATCTTATATAGATCCCTAGCTCTCCCCAACGTGTGTCTAAAGGTTCTACGCCTTGTTGATACTGTATCGTCCTGAACATCCTCTGAGTGTATTGACAGTACCTCTTTGTCCATTGGGCAAGTATGCAGAGTTTGAACTGGACTCATAGCCTCCACCAGGCCCACAGTGCTCAACATTGGAACTGTATTCGGAAGCTGTGGTGTTGCCATCAGCTCCACTCTGTGTGATCCACCTCTTCTAATCCTTGAAATACCCTGTGATGCTCTTCGTTGGCTTTGGAGTGCAATCTGCCGATGGTGTCTCTGTTGTACGCTTTCGGTATTCCATTGAGTTCGAACGTAGCTCTCATTTGTATATGACAAGAGCGTATTCACCTGTGTATCGGGAGTTGAAGAGACAACACTGCTTCTACGTGTACTATCGGTACTCTGAGCACGCCTACGGACATGCACATGTTCTGCGATTCTCCTATAGAGCCGAAGTAAGAGGCTTCTCGAGCCTCTTGAAGCCTCTGAGACCTGTTGATGTTCTTCGTCGTTGGCATCACCGAATTCATTGTCACCATCGCTTGCGATGGGACCCTGCTGGACAGAAGCCAGAGCACTCTCCCTAGCGCTCTGCACCGAGCTCGAGCTCACAGGTACCGCCACGCCAGAAGAGACCGTCTCGCTGGTGGAATCACTCCCACCAACACGGTGAACCAGGGAGCTCTGACACGCTGGTGAGTGACATAGCTCTTGTATGGAGATTGTGATAACGGACCTACTCAGCAGTTCAACGTTCGGGTAAACAGCCATGGAGTTGGAATGGAAAGCATTTCCAAAGCGGTAAGAACGTAAGCTACGATTGCAAAGGATTCATCTGTGATAATTTGTTGTTTTTATATAACAATCTCCTTAAAAGATCACAAACGTGTATAGGAATTTTAACCACAAAAAGCAAAGTAGAAAAACAGAGGGCGGCTTGACGTCATATATGGTGCGCTTATATAAGCAAACTGCTTACATAAGTGTATACATCTGGACACCAGGGAATGTTCCAATGCCCGGCATCGGTCCGCGCAGCACACGCACACTCGGGCCGCGAAAATTTCCTAAAACACGCAAAATTTTTCACCGACTCTGCTCCTCCGAGAACTTTTTTTTTTGTATGTGCTTGGGACATTGGGCAAAGAAAAAAAAAAGTTGTAATTCAGATTCGACAACTTTTTCCTTCTTCTTTCTCTCTCTTTTTCCTCCTCTCTTTGAAGCCCACCTGTGAAGACAGAACACGAGAAGAAGAAGAAATCTCTCCGTTGAGTCCTTTTACGTGTGTTTATTTGTGTGTGTGTCTTTTATTGCAGTCGTTGATTTCTCCAGACGGTTGTGATTGCATCGAATCATTTAATACTCGGCTAAGCGTGGATACAATCGCATAACGATCTCGTCTTCAAGCTCGTCTCTTGCCAGTTGAATAAGGAACGAACAGCTGAAACATCACTCGGCGATCTTGAAAGATAGTTGCTTCATCTCTAATAGCTCCATCCTCATTGCTAAACCCTTGCATTTTCCCTCCTCAAACTACACCATTGAAACCATTCCAATAATGTCTGCTGAAACCTACGCTGACACTGCTAAACAGGTATCCACTGCCACTACGTCAACACCAGAACCTGGTGTTGAATCCATTGAAACCGTGGCTGCTGAGAAGCCTCCACAGGATTCCACTGACTCCCATTTGCCTTCTCCAAAGGCATCACCAAAGAATGCCAAACAACAGGTGAAGTTAGCCCCAGCACCAGTTCCTGAAGTCAGTGCATGGGGTTCTTCATCCACTGAAGGTTCCAGATCCAACTCTAACGTTGATTCCAAGCACTGGCCATCTCCTCTAGAAGTGCCACAACAACAATTACAACAGCAACAGTCCAACGGTAAGAAACAAGGTGTTGTAAAGAACACTTCGAAGGAGAAGTGGGTTCCATTCAACGCTTCTGTTGTGTTAGCACAACCTGCAAAGAAGTCAACGCAGAAGAGAAATCAGAAGAACCACGGTACACTGAACAACAAGCAAGTGACCAGTGATGCTAAGAAGAGAAAGAACAAATCCAAGCAGGGATCTCACAACTCATCACAACAGTTACAATCACAGCAGTCACAGTCACAGCAGCAAGCACAACAAGCACAGCAAGCACAACATCAATCACAACAGCAGTGCCAATCTCAAGAACAATCACAGGCTCAAGATTCGGTAAAGTCCTCAACCAATGGCACCGTTTCCTCCACCGACTCCACAGAGAAGCCTGGTGTTGTATCTCAACAACAGCAGACCCAATCTACCCAACATCAGCATCATAACCATTACCATAACCATCGCCATCACCATCATAATCATCACCAAAACGTTGCCAATGGTGGTGCTAACGCCAACCAGCACTACCCTCAACAGTTTGCCCAAGGCTCGAGACCATTCCGTCCTTATAACGGTAACGGCAATCGTCGTTTCAACAAGAATGGTGGACCTTTCCGGTACAACAATGGCCATTATAATAACCAGGCTGGAGGATATCCTCAGGGCTTTTACTACAACGCTCGTAACTTCATTGTTAACAAGAATGAACCAACGTATTCCTTGACGAAGCAGATTGAGTACTACTTTTCCATTGAGAACTTGGCAAAGGACCTCTTCCTACGTAAGCACATGAACTCTGAAGGTTGGTTGAACTATGAGGTTGTTGCCAATTTTTACAGAATGCAAGTGTTGAGTGGGAACGACCTCTCTCTTGTTAAGAAGGTGTTGTTGGAGCTAAACGGAGCCCTTATTGAAGTTGGTGAAGTTGGTGAACTCACGGTGATTAGAGTGAAGGACAATTATAAGATCTGGGTTCTTCCAGGTGAACAGAGATTGGCCAATGTTGAAGGAGAAGTTACGATAATTTCTCCAAAGGTTGACAAAGCTGAGGCTGAGACTGCTGAGACTACTGAAGCTGCTGCTGAGACTGCACAAGCCTCTGAAGAGAACGATAAGCAACACTAACCATCGTCTTCTCTCAACTATTGCTGTTTTCTTTCCTTTCCTTTATCCCCCTTGTACATTGTATTCAATCCTCAACTTCCAGACAAGACTGTTATCGTCGTCTGGTGCATCAAAGAGACAATTACTACTTATAAAACCCTCCATCTCTATCTATATCTATATCGAAAAAGCAAAAAAAAGCAACCCGTTTTAAAGGAAGGAGTACAGTAAACAGAGCATGTCATCGTCGTGATGCTAAATGCCTGTGATGATGACTTTCTTCAACTGTATAAAGAATCACAAGTAATACATAAATATCTTTTTTTTTTACCTCATTTTGTCTTACCATAGCTCATTATCACCATCAATAGGTTTATACTCCAAGTAAAGAACGCCAATCATTCCAATTGTTATCGTCATAGATGAATTCCATCGAGGTTTCCAGCCCGTGTTGAAGGAACGTTGGATAATACCTGTGTAAATACATCACTACACCCCACGATACAGTTGCAAATGTGCTCCACGAGTACCTCTGTATAATCTTCTTCAGATGGAGGTTCTCCGTACTGGTAACCAAGGGCAATCTTTTCTCCTTTTGGAGAAGTTTCAACTCACGAGCCAACCTGGAAGCCATCAGCTTGCCGAGTGCAAGAGTGACCCTTGCACCACAGAACAGTGTGATTTGATGAGTAATTGAATGGTTAAACCACGGTGTCAAGTTACCGTACACCACGAATCCACCAATGGCACCGCCAATGAATTCATGGATTGGAGCCTCTCGACCAGATACTTTCTTCAGGGCAATCAGCACGGCTCTGTAGATGAAGGCATACACTGCGAGGATGGTTCCATGCGCCCTGGCCATCTTCAACACCGCGCTGATTTTGGAACTCAGAGGTGAATGTCTCTTGAATATGAATTGCATCACGAGTGTATGGGCAAACCTCAGCTTTCCACCGTAGACAAGTCCATTTCTCATGGATTTCACCACTTGGAGAAATTCCCTATTCTTTGGATCCGCAATAATGTCATTAATGTCCATCCTGAAGCTCCAATTAACCAATTTAACACCTCTTGCTCTGTTGGAAATTGGTGTTAAAAACCTCAAGAGATTATGAATTATGGATTATAGTGATTTCCTCGGTAATATTACAAACCATTTTTCCGAGAACGGTACGATGTCCCGCAAATTCCCCGCAATGGACGGAAGCGTCAAAAGTTCCGAGGGTGCACTGGCGGATCGGTCAGGGCATACGGCACGTGCATACCCTCGTAGATCATCACCGCCGCCGCGTTTCGGAACGGTTCCGAAAACTGGACCAAAAAACAGTGTTTACTTTCAACACGTTTTTATCCACTATCAATACCCTTTTTCAAACATCATAGCATAAATCCATCTACAATAGGGCCAAACGACTTAAACTCGCCGTTAAGATGGAGTTCATTAGAAGGCTCATCTCACCAGCAATCCATCTTCCAAACGATGAAACCGATGACCAACGCGGAGAACAGCCGCCTGGGGATGAAGATCAGACAGATTATACAACACATTCTGAGATTATGGGTTGGTGTCTATACTCATGGGCTGCAGAACCTTTCATAGTGAGTGCGGTATCCACTTACGTTCCACTGCTATTGGAGCAATTCGCCAGGGAGAACGGGGTCAGGCTAGACGATCATTCGAAGCCATGTATCTTTAAGGATCCAATCGACGTTACACCATTGCCTCCTCCTCCAGAATCAACGTTACCAGGTTTATCGACACTTTCCAAGAGAAGAGAACACGTTCAATGCGTGGTGTACGTATTAGGCAGATACATCGATACGTCATCGTATGCCTTATATACGTTTTCAATTTCAGTGGCGATTCAAACACTCGTTGTGATCTCCATGTCTGGTGCAGCTGATAGAGGCCATTATAGGAAACAACTGCTGTTAACATTTGGTGGAATTGGTGGTGTTGTGACGATGTTATTCAGACTGATATCGAGTGAACGATACTACTTGTCCTCGTTATTTGCCATAGTGGCAAATAGCTGTTTTGGAGCTGTGAACGTGTGTGGGAATTCGTTTTTACCGATATTGGTTTCCAATTTGAAACCACCATCCACTTCAAACGATACCATGGTTGCCCATGGTAACCAATTTACAAAGATATCAGGCCTTGGTGCAGCTTCAGGTTATATATCTGCGCTTATAGTGCAAATTATAACGATGTTGATTGTCATTAAGACCGGTTCCACCACGGTTTCTATCCAAACTGCTATCTTTGTCGTTGGCCTATGGTGGTTTATCTTCCAGTTCCCACTTGCAATGTTATTGAAATCACGTCCAGGACCGACAATGGTGTTGAAACCTGATCAGAATGCATTTTTGCAGTACGTAAGGTACGGTTGGCATACGTTGTTGGTCTCTATGAAACATGCCTCCATGTTGAGAGACGTTTTGATCTATCTCCTTGGCTGGTTTATCGTTAGTGATTCCGTGGTGACGATCAATTCTGCTGCTGTGTTATTTGCACGCTCAGAGCTGTTGATGTCTACTCCAAAGCTCGTCATTGTTGGCATTTTATCTGTACTCTTTGCCATCTTTGGAAGTCTAACGATGCCGTGTCTACAGAGATTGTTCAGAATAACACCAAAGGGGAGCTTGTTATGTGTGATTGTTGGAGCCAGTGTGATCCCATTCTATGGGATTCTGGGATTCTATTTCCATGATATTGGTCTCAAGCACGAATGGGAGATGTACATGTTGGCAGTATGGTATGGCTTTATTCTCGGTGCTCTGGCCACGGTTTCACGGTCGTTATTTGCAATGCTAATACCAAAGGGAAAGGAATCGACATTCTTCAGTCTCTTCAGCGTGACGGATAAGGGTTCTTCGATCCTAGGGCCAACGATAACTGCGCTGATTACAGATAGGACCCATAACATCAGGTATTGCTTCTACTTTCTGTTCTCACTGCTCATCGTTGCATTACCGATATATGCTATGCTAGACGTTGAACGAGGACAACAGGAGGCTCTGGAGTTGGAAACGGTCGACGACGATGATGACGATGAATGAACAAGCGTGATCACCACAGGTTCTCCTGATCTATGTACTTGATCAAGCTCTCAATGGTGATGATCTTGATATTGTGCTTGGAGCCAAACTCTTCACAGTCCTCCAGCCTCATCATCAGCCCATCTTGATCTCTAACCAACTCACAGATACAAGCAGCTTCTTGCAAGCCAGCCAGCTTCGAAAGCTGGACACCAGCTTCCGTATGGCCTTGTCTCTTCTGTAGCAGTCCATCGACTGCTCTCAATGGACATATATGACCAGGTCTGTGTAAATCGCCCGGTGTTGATGTGGCACTGGCCATTGTCTGCACAGTGATGGCCCTATCACGAGCACTGATCCCTGTGGTTACGTTTTCACTCGCATCAGCAGTCACCGTATATGCTGTTCCGTGTCTATCCTGGTTATCTGTAACCATTGGGGGTAAATTTAGGGCATCAGCCTTTGCATTTGACAATGGCACGCAGATGAAGCCGGAGGAGTGACGTACGAGGAATGCCATCTTCTCGGTGGTTATCAGTTCAGCAGCGATGATGAGATCACCTTCGTTTTCCCTTGATTCGTCATCCATGACGATGAGGAATTCTCCATTCTCTATAACGAGGGAGTGTTAGTAAGGGCTTCAACATGAGAACTTGGTTCAGTGGAAAGGAAAAAAGGTAACAAAAACAACAAAAACGTACTGTACGCTTCGAGAGCTTCAGGAATAGGCGTGAATACCATCTTTAACGTGCGATTGGTGTTCTCCAACAGGGGTGTGTTCTCCAGAAAGAGGTGAGCGTGAAAAAAAAAACTGTTGATCTAAAGTGGTTTGGGGTTCAACGAAAAACAAAAAAAACGACAATTTTCTCGAGACGATCAAAGTGGAAAAGTCCGATGGTGTGTGGCTCCTGAAGTATAAAATCTGCCTTCTTTTGAATACCTTTGGATACTTTTGGAGATGTTCAGGGGATTAAGCTTCCATCAACGAAAATTTTTTCCAGAACCGTTGAGATGCCGATACGCTGGCTTATTTATACATCAACAATAACAAAACGGTTTATCATATGATTTGTATATTACCAAATGTGTTATACATTGCTGACTCATCGCATTAACCCAAATGGTTTGTCAGCTGCGTAAGAGGGAGGCACGAACTGTGGCATTTGTCTGCCCTCGCGGTGGAGATGGCTGTTCGGTTGCGGTGTTAACTGGAGTTATCCGGTGATAGCCGGAGAAGCGACCTGTGAGCTGGAGCTGAGCTTTTTTATCGGGTTTATTACGTAAGCGTCGGAAAACACACAGTTCGGAAATTCATAATCGGAAAACTCGCATATCGGAAATTCAAATCGGAATTATGCATCGTCGGAATCTCAACACCATGTCTTCCCTTTTTCCTCCCCCAAATCTCCCTGTTTTTCTTTTTTTGCTCGCCACGGATGCAAAGCGCGTTCTGCAACGTGATTGGCCAGCGAGCCCATGAAAACCAGCAACCTCAAAGCCAACACAATGGAACAGGGCCAGGAAGTCCCTCATCGCCCCCTCCATCATCACGCTTCAATTGGCGTTGACATGGACAGAACCGGGACGATTTATCCGTAATTCCACTTATAAAACGAAACAATGCAAAAAATACAAATATGTCACGCTAAAATCAGCCAATCGAAGGCCTTTGAGACGACCCGCGGCCTTTGAAACTCGTTTGGCATCACCTATAAAAATGGTACCTTTTCTTCGATATCAATTCCCTTCCTTACAACTCCCGGGCAGTTGGTTGTAAACCATAGAGGCGAACCTTTAGACTAGAGCCACACACACATATATACACACGATGAAATTGCTTACAGAGGATGAGATCGATGCCCATTGGTGGGTTGTTGCCGAAGGTGGGTTGATTGGACTCGCTGCCGGTTTGCTTGCCACGGGTGCCATCTTCAAATACGGTGCCTACAAGTACCCTGGGTTCCCAAAGAACCTACCATGGTCCATTAGAACGGCCATCTTTATCTCACCACCAACGGTTGGTATCACCATTGGTGCTGAAGAGGCTTCTAACGCCTTTGACAGAGAGATGTACTCCAACGACTACAACGCAAAGATCAAGTTGGAGGAGCACAAGAGATGGGCTGAATTGCCACTGAGCCAAAAGTTGGTGCAAGGTGCCGCTAACAACAAGTACAAGATCATTGTGGGTGCATGGGCCGCCTCGATGTGGGGGTCATGGGTCTATGTTGATCGTGATCCGATCATGACTAAGACTCAGAAGATTGTCCAAGCAAGAATGTACGCACAGTTCTTGACTGTGGGTTTGTTGTTGGGTTCTATCGGTTTGAGTATGTACGATGAGAAGCACAATGCACCAGCCAAGGTTGAAGAACTCCAAGGCTGGGAGAAGGTGCTGCTCGAAGAGGAGGAGAGACAGAAGAAGGAGAAGGAGAATGGTAACGGTACTTACAAGAGAGCCAGAATCTACAAGGATTGAACAGACGGTTTAGTCCTTGTTATCTCTCTCTACGTCGTTGTGTTTTTTCTTGTTCTTTCATGAGGTTACGAATCATATTCCCCTTGTACATTTTCCCCATTATATAAACGATTTGTATATTAGCTGTCATCATCTCATTAAACGGTTCTCGTTTTTGTTCGTGACTATGTATTTTACGGTTGTATGTATATACAACTCTGGATCAAGATGATCGTAGTAGTTGCTCGTTAACCCTGTGGAGGAAAACTTGACGGAACTTGGTCGACGTGTTCATCATGAGGCTCTCAAATGTTGGCCATGTTTGTCCATTTTGTCCAGTGGTTTGTCCAATGTCCTGGAGTATCCAGCCATTGGATGTCCACTGTACTTGGATTAATTCACCTTCAAGGGTCGTTATTGATAACCAACCGTCTACTTGGGTTATACTAAGAACAAAGGGAGTGCTGTAGTGTTGAATTGCATAGCAATGTTCCTCCTCCTCCATGCTTTCTCCTGTATTTCAAAATGGGAGTGGAAGGTGTCTGGTGCGAGATGGAAAGTTTTGAATATTGTCCTACGTTATATTATCCCACGATTATGTTATATTATACTGCGATTATATTATATCAGAATTATATAATCAAAACCTTGGTCTTCTCTTTCTTCCTGTGAATTTGGAGTCGAGTGCAACGCTCTTACCCCTTTTCTTCATTAGTTCTTTCTTTCTATGGATAAAATGCTTCTTACTCTCCATCTTCTTCTTCATCTTCTTACCGATTCTCTTATCGTTATCGGTAACAGGTGCATCCATTGTTAGCCCGTTCAGATTCAACGACTCTGAGCTCTGGCCCGCACTCAGCACCAAATAGTACTTTTTATTTCTCTTACTCTCAGCATCGTCAATCACCAATCCACCTTGGAACCCTGCCACTTTTGCACTTGAGAGGATCGAATCTATTTGGCCGTCATCTGAGGGATAAAACTGTGCAACGAATTTACCTCCTCTCTTCAAACTGGCAAAAAGTGTGTTGAAGAATCTCATCAATCTCCATTTCGGATCAACGTTGGACGAGTCTGCATTACATAGCCACTGTATCACGGATATACTTATAGCAGCGTCAAAAGTACCTGGTCTAAACGGTACACCAGACCCAATATCAGCCAAAAACAAATCTCCTTCAACTTCCCTATCGAGTGCCGTCGCAAGCATCGAGGGGGCAATGTCCATACCACACCAAACATGGCCCTCTTCTGAAAGGATCTCACCTGATAACCCGGAACCACACCCTATATCCAGTACGAAATGAGGAGTGGAACTGAGATTCAGCAGTTCCAAGGCCCTAAGCGTCATCTTGGCCTGAATATGTTGAACTCTTGTGGAAGAGGTATACTTCTTCGACTCTGAGTCGTTGTAAAAGATCTCTGGAGGTGCTAGTTGTTCAGGACGTGACATTGTACAGCTGCTAAGACGCTGTTGTTGTTGTAAGACTTGAAGAGAAAATTTCCACCTAACAAACAAAAGTGAAGCTCATCGCCCATAAATAGCGTACACAAAGGAGAGAACATAAAAAAAATTTGAAACCGTGAATTACGTAATACAATTACGTAAGCAACTTACATAAGCTATTACGTCATCGCATGGTAATGGTATGTACACGCAATACCTGTCAAGGACAACAGTGCAATGGTAACAGTATATACATCTACAACTTCTATACAGATTCTCTACAATGACACACCGCTTAAAAGTACTCATTGCGTTCCTTTCAAAGCTCTACATTCCATTATGAGCCCTATGAGCCGGCACAAATGTATCGCTCTAGCCATTTCCCATGTGAACTCTTGTAACGGGACACCCCTTCTCTCTTGGAAGACCATCAAGGCCACTATACACAGCATCGGAAGGTGATTCCTCTACAGAGGCCCACCATGTGACTTGCCTACCATCGCTCATAACACCGGGACATCTCCAGGGTGTGAACACTCTCTCAGGACTAAAACTAGTCAGTTTCGTTCTCGATATCCATATTTTTGCTGCCAACCTACTCCAGTCGCATCCTTACACGCGTATTGATCCCTTTGCTTGTTAACCGATTTTAAACACATGATGTAACACATCACAAAACCACCAGGATCGGAAAGGTATCAACACGTCGGAAAAGCACAAACACAACGGAAAAGCATAAACACCTCCTCATAAAACAATAAGCGAATGGGCGTTTACCGCCGCCTGCGTCATCATAAGCCGCTCGCTCTCGCGCTCCCCCTCGGTTTCTGCCCTCAGCGGGTGGCTCCGTAGGCTCGGGAATTTGAGATATCACACACCGCTTCAGTTAGCCATTTCCCTTTCTCATCAGCAATATACTGAAGAGAGTCCAGTCTTGAGTGGATCCCCATCGTATAAAACCCCTGTGGAGGATCTTCCCCTGGTTTCCAATCCTGGTGCTGTATAACTCACAAGGTCACAACAGCGAGAACGATTCGAGTTTCCCCCCTGTGTGTGATACGGGGACTGGGGTATTGACGTGGTCTAGCGTGCGATATATATAAGCGTGAAGGAAATAACTCTCCCCTGCTTGTTTGGAGAAAGATGCAACGGTACCTCCATCTGCTGTGTGAGAACCCCCTGGAGCCGAAGGATCTGAAGAGACCTTCGCTGATGGACAATACGGAGTATCAATCAAGTCCTTCCACATTACAACCACTGAGTTCGCCTACTAGCGAGAAAGGCACTGATACTAAGGAGGAGCTTGCCGAGGTGGTAGAGGAACAAGCTGCTCCAATGGCTGGTGAACAGACTCTGGAGACTTACAAGACGTTCAGGAAGATCAAGGTGAACAGACGTGTCTACAAAGGCAAAGTTCAGAGTAAGCTGGACGATGTGAAGTTTGCACAAGCGCACAGCATCCTGGATGAGGTTGATACTGCAAAGTCCAAGTACAAGGGCTTTTATGTGATGATCTGGTTCTCCATCGCTGTGACGAACTTGGACTTTATGGTGAATCATTTGCTGGAGCACGGCCTGGAGAGCGATATCCTCTCCACAATGGGCAAGGATCTGAGAGCTGTTGCGTTGACAGATTTGGCGATGTACCTGGCGATGTACTTTGTCGTTATTGTCCAGAAGGCCATCTGCTGTGGATGGATCACCTGGCAGGGTGCCGGCTGGATCGTGACCAGTGCCTATGAGCTGGCGTTCATGGTGTTCTTCCTGTACCTGGCACAATGGAGAGACTTCCCGTGGATAGGGAAGATCTTCTTGTTCTTGCACTCGATGGTGCAGATGATGAAGATGCACTCGTACTCGTTCTACAATGGCTACCTGTGGAACATTGCGGAGGAGCTGACCGAGTCCACGAGCTTGTTGAAGAAGTCTGATACGCTGCCGAGGGATGTTCTTAACGACTTGAACGAATCTGTGAGCTTTTGCCAGTCTGAGTTGAAGTCTCAGTCCATCACCACGCCATTCCCTGCGAATCTGACGTGGAGTAACTTCTTCCAGTTCACCATGTTCCCCACCGTTATCTATCAGATCGACTATCCGAGAACACCCAGAATACGACCACAGTACCTGTTCAAGAAGCTCGCTGCCGTGTTTGGAGTCATCATGCTGATGATTGTCGTTGCCCAGACGGTTCTCTATCCAATTGCAATGCGTGCAATTGGACTCAGATCTCTGCCTCTGAAGGAAAGACTGTACCATTATCCACTACTTTTGCTAGACACCATGCCCTCGTTCTTTCTGATCTACATCCTGACCTTTTATCTCATTTGGGACGCTATACTGAATGCGATTGCAGAGCTGACACGGTTTGCGGATAGAGACTTCTACGGAGACTGGTGGAACTGTACGTCGTGGTATGAATTCTCCAATCTCTGGAACAAACCAGTGCACAAGTTCTTGCTACGCCATGTCTATCATTCGAGTCTGAGTGCTTTACAGCTCAACAAACAACAGGCTACGCTGTTGACATTTCTGCTCAGTTCGGTAATCCATGAGCTGGCGATGTTTGTGATCTTTCACAAGCTCAGAGGTTACCTGCTGGTCTTCCAGATGCTTCAACTTCCTCTTATTTATCTACACAAGTTACCGTTCATGAAGGATAAAGATACCTTGAACAATGCACTCTTCTGGGCAGGGATAGCCACGGGGCCTTCGATCATGTGTACGCTGTACTTGACCTTTTGAGCCAATTTCGATGTTATATTCCCCCCCGAAGTATTAGAATCAATTCACATAATAATAGCAGAATCGTTGTAGCTCGGTCTTTTGTAGCTCCCTCTAACAAGAGCCAAGCCGACAGTCGGAATAAGTGCGAAATTTACTCTACGCGAGCAAAATGGCACCTCCCAGAATCTGTAACTAACAACAGTCAAGAGAACTGTAGAGTCCTGTGAACGTGTACATTATATAACAGTTAACGGTTTCTGTATAATACAGCTGCTGGTGCTCTCAGATCAGCTGTTAGATCTCTGTACAGGGATATCGGGTTGTTTCATTAAGCTTGCTATACTGAGGTATCGTCATGGCGCCAGAACAAGACAATGGTGAATACAATGGTAAAGATAATTGTGAATACAATGGTAAATACAATGGTGGTGTCGTACACCAAACACCCCTTGACGAGATGATTGACGGCGATAGCACTTATAAAGGATTCTGCTGTACCTTTATGATGTTCATCGGGATGTACCTCTTCAAATTGAGTTGGGAGTACCAAGCGCAATATGGCCACCTTCCAAATGATCTCATTCATACACTGGGGTTGGATTTGGGGTATATTGCACGTACAGAGATGATCATGTACTTGGGGATGTTCACTAGTTTTTTGGTGGTTTCATTGGTGAAAATGAATCTACTGAACTGGTACTATTCCGGTTGGGCGTTTATGGCTCTGTACGAACTGTTCTCTCTATTCTCTTTCAACTACCTGGCACGCCACTGTGAATGGATCACCAGAATTCTGGTATTCTTACATTCGTGTGCACAGACTATGAAGATTCATTCTTATGCCTTTACACTGGGCTCCTCCGCTCATCGCCATAACATCACGTTGAAGGATTTCTTCATGTATACGATGTATCCAACCTTGGTTTATGAACCCAATTTCGTCAGAACGTCACGTATTCGTCCTGGATATGTGGTTAAAAGAATTGTTTTGATATTGCTCATGTTGTATTCGTTGGTGATTGTCATCGACTGTTCCATGGAGCCGATAATAACTGAAATTGCGGAAACTCCTATGGTTTCAACAACTACAGTGATTACAAATATCTTTAGACTTTTCCCCAGCATGTTCTTGCTATGTTGCTTAACGTTCTATCTTATTTGGGAGTGCCTGCTAAACGTTATAGCGGAACTGACGTATTTTGCAGACAGAGACTTTTACAAAGATTGGTGGAATTCAGGCTCAATATTGGAGTTCTGTAACACATGGAACAGACCAGTTCATAAGTTCTTGAAAAAACACATCTACTTACCCACTATTATACAATTCAACGGGAACAAATTCTACGGAATAGTGGCCGTTTTCGTCTTTAGTGGGATTGCTCATGAATTGGCCCTTTTCGTCATTTTCCAAAGACCTAAAACACATTTCATTCTGCTCTTTATGTCCCAGTTACCTGTTATAATGGTTCAATCACCACAGTGGACGAGAAGTAATAGAATGGTGTCGAATTTGATGTTCTCCGTTTATCTCGTGCTAGGGCCTTCTTTCCTCACAGTGATGTACCACATGTGCTGACGACCAAGCTGTGAAGATGATGAACTGTTTCCTTGAATAAGCAATCCGAGAAAGTTACGAGTGTCTATGGCGATATAGATCAGTTCTACTGTTTGGCACACTGGTTTTTCATGATTTTGTTCTGTTGTTGAGATACAAGCAATTGTATGCGTTTTTTTGACAGATTTTAATGTTTTTTTTGAATGGTTATAACTCGGGAAGCGTTGAAGGTTGTATGTTCATACTTTATAAAACTCTTATTTGGAATCTTGGTTATATAATAGTATGCTTTGTGAGTATTTGTTGCCCGTTCTGGTATTTTTATTGGTATGATTCTAACTCTACAGAATACAACGTTAAAGCATATCTCTGGGCGCATGATCGGTATCCGTGGTAACGAAACCTAATTTCTCTGCGATTGAAAATAGGAAAGTGCTTCTGCTTATGTAACATTACGTAAGATCTTACTAAGCGCTGCTCTCCTCAAAGTACACGTTAAACAAAACTTGGTGTCCCTTGTGGACATTTGGTCAATTTGAAATAATACAGAGATGATCAGCAGTTCCCCTGCACAAGGATGAACAGTGTTACAAAGAGATCTACTATTTTTTTTTGAGAAATTTTTCAAGCACAAGGTGGAGACACATACTTAGCACCTCTGTAGTGAATCAAAGATATTGTCAATGGTCTTCATCACCTCACCAATCACCATCATTTCGTCAAGTTTGTCTTTCCCATTTCTGAGTTCCACATTAAAGGTTTTCTCTAACCGGACATAAAATTTTTTTTCTCACCTCCGACATACATTGCGAGTTCGACCCTCCACCGTCGCATTCAACCCCAACGCTCCAAATCAACACTGTAAGGCCCGAGTATCCAGTGCACAAGCCCTTTTGGGGGGGGCTGAGGAAGCTGAAACGGCAATGGGAGGGGGCTTATAATCCAACAAACAGCACCAAACTGTGGTGATCCGGGTATAAGAAAAAGCGTTCTTCCCTGTTTTGACTGATGACCAGGGGAGAGGAAGCGCTGTTAATTCCAAAACAAGATATGCGCATTGTATCACCAGAGATCAGAAAGCTGCTCCCATACGTTGCCGGCTCTGTTGTTTTCATCGTCGTAACGTTGTTGGTAAACCCTTGGTCTGTTGACCATTTCACATATCACGACGCTCCGCTTGAAGATGGCCTCCGTGGCGGCTCACTATCGCCAATCTCTGCTGAGAACGCCAGTGCTATCTTCAATACCGTGCAAGGTGCCTTGAGAAACAAGAACGCACAGGTTGAGCCTATCGGTGTTAGCTTCATCCCGGCGTACATTCCGGAGGGCACACTGTTGTACCATGGGAATGGAGATGGCCAAATTCCAGAAGGGCTCGAATGGGTAGCACTGGACCATGAGTTCAGCTTTACGTTTATAGCTGACAGAGGCGGTCCAACCATCGGATGCGATGATGACGATGTTAACAGCGGTAAGGAGGGCTGCACAAGGTTTCGCTTCCCGCCTGGCGAAGGTCATGAGGGCCCAGGAGGCCCAGGAGGCCCAGGAGGTAAACATCCAGGCGGTCCATCAGGAGGCCCAGGAGATAAACATCCAGGTGGTCCACCAGGCAAACCACCGTCCCATTGGAAGCCAGGTAAGCGTCCAGGCCCAGGCCCGCCATCGCCATCTGGTGGCTCTGACCACACCTCGCTGTTGACCTTCCGTGTACGGGAGCCTCTCAGCAGAATGATCCTTCTAGACGGCTCATCCGCTGCAAAGACCACGTCTGGAGAGATGGATCAACAGTTCTTGTTGGCTAATATGAAAGACATTGATAACCCACTGTTTGGGGAGTTCCAGGCTGCAGAGAAGATTTGTGAATGGGGGAAATCGTTTGGTTTGGATGGCTACATCCGTATTGAAATGGGCTATGAGGCGGTTATTTGTGACTTCCATGACAAGCTGGAGCTGGTGAGCAACATCACGGTGGACTGGGCCAATAACACGCTGAACCTGCCTATCAAACTGTATGATGAATCCTTGAACGAAGAATACTCCGAGCTGTTTAAGAGCATCAGTGCGATGGAAGGCTACGATCAGATAAAAGCTGGTAACGTTCACGATAAGAGAGAAGGCCGTATACTGCTGGATTTCTCCAAGTTCCAAACAATGCTCAACAGAACCTATGTGGGTCCAGATCCTTATACAAGGCGTATCTACAACGTTTCGTCAGATCTTCGTGAAGGTATTAGAGACGACTTGGCTTGGGTGATGAAACCAGGCACTAATCCTTACAAGAGCACTAACTGGCAGTTGATGACTACGGAGATTGTTGACAAGTTTTCACCGATCTTGAAACTTATCAACCAGACCCTCTCCAGCGAGGAAGCTACAGATATTGAGAAGGCTAAGAACATCACAGTGTTCACGACGAATACCGTGAGGAGATTCACGCAGTGGGCTGGGGCAGATGCTTCCACGGAGAACAGCTTGGAGAGCAGCTTGGAGCGTGCCAAACTCTTAGCTGTTAGGGAATATGCTCATCCATTGCAGCCAATTCAGTCTGAATCTGACGTTTTGATCTATTCTTCCTTGCATAAAGTAACTGAAATGATCATCGATACAGTGTTTGAATCGTTCAGCGTTGCTCGAACAATTATCAATAGCTATTTCCTGAAAGAGGATGTCGACTTCTCGCCGTTGGAGCAACTACAGTCCGATATGATTGTATTGTTAAATACTCTTAGATGGGACTCCAACTTTTACAAGTGCTCTGAGGCCTGTGCATGGGACGAGGTTTGCTATACACCTTCTTGGGGCCCATCTCCTTTGGGCTGGGGTCAGTTCGGAACTTATGAAGATGCCGGTGGGAGAAGAAGAATAGAGCCTGATCTTCGCTGTGTTAGCTACAAGACTATATTGGACTTCGGTGGTCGACCATTCTGAACGAAAATGTTACTCCATATCTCTAGAAATGGTAGATATCGGATGTTGAGGAACGTATTTGTCTATCAAACAGTATGTGTATATATATGCATGAGCGTGTCTATATTACTTCGTTCTGGTGTGGCACGTTAATGCAATAGTTGAGTCCAACAGACTGTGTGTTTTACTGGGTGATGTAGGTGTCCAGATGATCTGCTTTAAGCAATAACCGTTTCAAATAAGGAACGTGAGCATCACCGAAAACCCCACCGATCTGCACACATGCTGGTGATGATCGAGTATCCACCGTGATTTAGTGCCTTGAAAAGCACACCTCTTAGACGATACACGTCCATTTGGTCTGCTTCTGCCGCTCGACCATAACTCCTTCGCACATGTGTGAGGTTAAACAAGCGGAGATGTCGATATTTGGGTGAATGTTGGCAATTGAGGCTACTCAAGGTATGTGATGTGTGGTGAGTACATACACCGGGGTGCTGGCTCGCGTATCTCTGTTGGACTAAACTACCAACCTCTAATTGATTGTTTTATTGCTGCCTCGAACTACAAACTGGACGGGTTATTCTCTGCATACTGACTGAACTATAGGGTCTACGGTATAATTCTCGGGTGCATGGTGGCACCTGTGGAAACTACTGCCATTTCTCCTATGAAAGTGTAAACCATGACAGAGGGCCTACTGAGCAGTGTCCATCACATACTTTGAAGCTGTGTATGGTAACCTCTTCCCCTATTTCCCATGCCTGTCCCGGTTGTGGATGTCCCTTTAAACAATCCGAGGTGTAAGAGAAGTTATGCAGTGTCCCAATGTGGCCGTTCAACCACAACTAAGGCAACACTATCGTGTGCTCTTCGGGAGGAATTTAATATTGGAAAGATCTGCGTTTCGGCTAAAGAGCCTTAGGGAGCTACCTCTTGAGGCTCTATTTGAAGATTGGCACGCACGATAGATATTGAAGTAAGATACTGTTTTTGTCGTATTTTTTAAGTACGCGGGGTGTATTTGAACTGCATATGCATACCGATGATCGACTCGACACCAAAAGATGGAAAAAAACACCTCCAAAATGGTGGTATGCACGGTTTGATTGTTGGGTGTTACATTCGTAGGATCATATTATCAACTTGCACCTTATGGGCTGGTTAAATCAAAAACGAAAGGGGAAATGTGAGTGTGTTTCCTATACCTTCAGAAATATCGATCGGTTTAGGGTGCCCGCTTTGACGCAAGCAGAGTAATACACACACACACGCGCATTATCGAAAAGATCTACTCATGTGTGGGCAATTCAGAGGATGGAAAGCCCCCCCCAGGAACAATAGCGATCTCATGCTTGCCTAGAGCATCACTGTACATACATAGTTAGAGGTTGGAGGTTGCCTGCTGAAGCTGAGAGAATTGCATCAGAGTTGAAAGATACCTGAGCCGATGAGCACTTCAACATCAATACATTCTGCTACCATTCTGTGATATCACTGTCAAGTGGACACAGAGTTGCTGTTAAAATGCCTTGGAGTTATTAATACCCTGAATTACCAATTCCATGGTTCAATCGCTCTAATGTTGCTTGGTTTCTGCCTAAAATGAATGCTGCATTGCCAATCTTACCCTGCTAAAATGTACACGGTATGGAAAGGTACACGTGGTTTGGAACACCTGCGTCCAAATAGGAATAACTTTCCATACACAACAGACCACTGTATGATTGGGGATTTTTTGGTAACATCAGCAGCTGATGAATTCAGGATTTGGTGCTTCTTAGATCTGGATTTTGCGGGTATGTGTTGATGTAAAAGAATTACCCACGGCGTACTGCTTAGTACTAACTAATGCGTATGCAGCAACTCTTACACCCCTCCGTTGGAAGGTATATTCCTGCAAAACACGCTATTCTCCTAAACACTGTAGATGTTTGGTCCACCGCTTGAGCTGTGAGACTGTGGCCTCAAAGCTCATTTCCTCTCGTAGCTTCGGTGGAGTGTGCGAAGCTACTAGACTTCTTCAATTCATCAAAGGACTTAAGCATATACCTACTTGAGTGTTTGCAGAATTGACGGGCTCATCCTGATACTTGCTTCTGTGCCCCTTCTTTCTGAATCACAATGCACACCTGTTCTCTAGTTGCAAAGTCTACTCATACTGGTGTGTTTTACCAGTTTCATGTTACTTGAAGTGTCTTCTTATGGAGCTTCTCGTGGTTCATGTACCCTGTGTGTATCCCAGTATGCATGGTTTCGAGTTCGCTGAAAGTTCTGAAACAGCTGAAAAGGGTGTCACAGAGGTTAACGGACTACACTTGTTCTTGTATACTTCAAAGGACCAAAGAAAATGTTTACGCGTGTAAACCAGAGTGGAGAGCCAAGGTGAGATATCGCCAAACACTCAATAATTTTGGGCATTTCCGTTGGCGAAATCTCGAAATCACTGTCTATGCATCATTAAGGTGCTTTGCTCCGCAGATTTACTGCAAGATTAAAACACCTCATTCGCACAGCGTGTTGCATTCAGGGCCCACTTCAATAGGACATGGCTCAACTTCATCATAATTGTTGAGCCGTGATATCGGAGAAAGCTGATTGCAGTACCAATGGTAGGCTTCCCGTCTGGTTTCTGTATATATATCGCTCTCCTTCCTTGTCTTGTTATGTTTGCGGTTGTTTTGGCAGATCAAAACTTCAAGCTATCCATTCGTTACTATTGAGTTGGTTGAGAACTGAATAATATTACCATCCGCTCTGCTCACATCGGGGCTCATGGCTTTGCACGCCATCTGCGTCGATGCGCTTGAGATTCCAACTCCTGGAAAGATCCCAACTAGACAACAAGCCACCTTTGGGGCTGCTACAGGTCGTTTCATTGTGGAATACGATACATCGTCCTTGACTAAAAGAGACATTCAAGACTCGCTTACCGAGGAACTTGCATCCAACGGTGTCGATGTCTCTGTCAACAGCAATTTTGACTCTGATATCTTCCAAGGTGTCTCCATTACTGTTAGTGGTAATACAACTGCTGAAGATCTGAAGACCCTTAACGGTATCAAGAATGCATGGCCAGCCACTGTTGTTACCCTCGACGATGATATCGTCTCAAGTGACGTTGCTTCTTGGAATCCACATCTGCTCACCGGTGTTCAGACCTTGCATGACAACGGTAACACAGGTGCTGGTGTCAAGATCGCTATTATTGACACTGGTGTTGATTATACCCATCCGGCGCTCGGTGGCGGGATTGGTGATGGTTATCCGATTACACATGGTTGGGACTTCTCTGAGGATACAGAGAATCCAACTAGCGATCCAATGGATTGTGCTGGTCATGGTACGTTTGTTTCATCTCTGATCATCTCTTCGGACGAGACAAACCTGGGTGTTGCTCCTGGAGCCTCTATTTCCATGTACAAAGTGTTTGGATGTTCCACGTCAACATACGATGATATCATCATGGCTGGTATGATCAAGGCTTACGAGGAAAAGCCTGATATCATGACTTTATCTCTCGGTGCTAATCGTGGATTCAACACTATTCCGATTGCTGAACTTGCCTCCCGTATGTCCAAGGATATCGTTGTGATGTTTGCTGCTGGTAACTCTGGAGAAGAAGGTGTATTCTACGCTTCCTCTGGTGCCTCTGGTATTGATGTCCTGGCCATTGGATCTTCTCACGCAAAGCAATACCCAGGATATAAGGCTATATTCAATTCATCTTCGGGTGATTCATATATCTTTGGTTATGCTGCTAACTCCTTTGTTCAATTTGAAGTTGAGGGGACATTCTCCACTAAATTGTACGATTCAAACGCATGTCTTCTGACCGAAGCATCCTCCGATGACTCTGTGCTCATTGCAAAGAGAGGTGGATGCTATTACGGTAACTTATTCAACAACTTGAACACTCTCGGTTACAAAACGGCCTTGGTTTACGCTCCAGATAGTTCATTTACTATAACCAAGGCATCCATTCTCGATGATTACACGCTTCAGAATGTGGGTGTCATCAAACAGGAGGTTGGTGATTGGGTTATTGAACAAGTTGAAGCGGGCTACGAGGTGTCGGTTACTTTCTCTAAAGATTTTGGAGTTGTTGGGTTGGATACCACTGCTCTCAGCGCTGGTCAAGTTGACTACTATACATCCTGGGGCCCAACATATGAGAATAACTTCTTTCCACACGTTAATGCTCCAGGTGGTGAGGTCTTTGGTGCTGTCATTGGAGGTGGCTGGGCTGGTGGCTCGGGTACTTCCTTCTCCACTCCTTACGTTGCCGGTGTCGTTGCTCTTTACCTCTCCGAACACCCAGGCACTGACCCAGCTGAGGTTCGTAAAAGATTGATCTCCACAGCATCTCTTCTACCACTCTTTGACTATGAAGTAACTGCTTCTGGTTACGAGACTTCCTCGCTTGTTGATTCCCTGACTGCACCACTGATCCAACAAGGTGCCGGTTTGATTGATGCCGCCAAGTTTGTCCAACAGAACACAGTGTTGACTTCAAGTCCTACGCTGGAGCTGAACGATACTGTCAACAGAGTTGATAGTTTCACCATCTCTCTCCGTAATGATAACGATGAAGCCGTTACATACGAAATCAGTCATGTTGCAAGTGTCACAGTGTATGCTAGATCTGGCTCCTCTGAATGGTGGATCCCAAACTTGTACTACCCACCATACGACTCTTCTTCAGCACAAGTTGTTCTTGGACAGGACTCCATTACACTTGCTGCCAACTCTGAAGGATCATTTGAGGTTAAGATCTCTGCTCCAGAGGGTGTTAATTCTGATGTTGGGCCAGTATTTGCGGGCAAGATCCATATCAGTGGTGGCAATGGTGACCAGATTGAAGTTCCATACATGGGTGTGGAGTATGACACTTATGAATGGACTCCATTCCCAGAGTCGCCAATGGCTCTATACTACGACACGGAAACTGGATATCTTTACAACTTGACATCCCCAGATCACCAGGTTAATTTCACTTTCACCGATTCTGATTCTCCAGAGATCTACTACAACTTGAGATACGGTACAGAAGTTCTTTCCTTTGAGATTGTCGACGCTGACTATGACATAAACGACTTTGAATATCCT
Organism: Williopsis samutprakarnensis; assembly: GCA_030569715.1. Taxonomy (NCBI): domain Eukaryota; kingdom Fungi; phylum Ascomycota; class Saccharomycetes; order Phaffomycetales; family Wickerhamomycetaceae; genus Williopsis; species Williopsis samutprakarnensis. The sequence continues at coordinate 94,000 of JAJMLQ010000155.1, forward strand.
CTTCCTCTAGGTAATGGTGTTCTTGGACCAATTATGACTTCAGTTGACGCTTATGGTGATTATGCTGTGTTCCCATTGTATTGGCAACCAAGTTTCTACTCTTACAGTTATTTCCACTCCCAAGGTCTAGCAGACGGTTCAGTGATTCCAGATGGTACTTACAGAATCCTCTCTTATGCCTTGAAGATGTTCGGTGACAGAAGTAACCGTGATGACTGGCTTATCAGTCTATCTGATCCTTTCCAGGTTTCAGGAAATCTTGGAAATTCCACCACTACTGAGTCTTCCATCGCTTCTTCTGAGTCCGCTATGTCTAGCTCAGAAGAGCCAACCGAGTCTTTGTCTTCTTCTTCTTCTCTCCCACACTCATTGTCTTCTTCACCATCTTCCAGCGCTACTGAGGAACCATCTTCCTCAGCATCCTCAGATTCCGCTTCCAACACAGCTATTCCATCGCTCCAGGGACTTGACATCATTACCAACATTGAGATAGTTGACAAGGTCACAGGCACAACCGACTCCTATCTCAATGATTGGTTTGAGATTAGAGTCACTCTGTACAAGGAGACACCAATAGAAGCTGACTCCTTCACAGAGTTTGCTATTCCAGGGTTCACTGACGGTCCATCCGACAGTGTTTCATTGGAAACAACATCTGGTGAACTTTTTGGCTACTTCACTTACTCTGGGGATGGTGTCTATAAAATTTCCTATGATGGTATTACATCTTTCTACGGTGATTTGCAAGGTACGTTCACTTTTACTGTGAGATTAGACCCATCCATCAAGGCAGCTATTACTAGCCCACAGTCCAGAGACTTCGTTGCTTATACTCCAGAGCAGACATTCACCAACACCTTGGACTTCGTGAAGCTACCATCCGATGCTCCTTTCAGAACATCCTTCTGGGATGGCTCTGCTCCAAGATGGTTCATTGATGTTCCAGGTACTCTTGGGCCTTGGACTTCGATCTCTCTATCGAGTATCAGTGGCGACTACTTGTACTCGTTCTTGTGTGATGAGATTACCACCTATACTGGTACTGAGCTGGATGAGTTTGGAAATGCCACTGTTCTTACTAAGGGCTCTTCGTATACTTCGGACTCCAACTGTGGAACTCGTGGTTTGACCCTTGTATTTGATGAAACTGTTTCGTCAGACGAGGTGTTGAGGATCGAAATACCTGCTGAGATTGACATGTCGCTGTACTACTATGAGAACACTATGTCAGTCATTGTTACCAGCGATTCCGGCTCTGAGACATTCACGTTCAGTGACACTATCCGTCTCTACTCCAATGGTGATTACAGTGTCTTTGGTGGTTCTCGTTATGTTGCACCAACTATCTCTTCATCTTCGTCTGTATCTGCAGAAGAATCTACATCTTCTGATGAAGTTGTCTCCAGTGAGGAATCAATCTCTTCCGAGCAATTCTCTGCTGAGTCTACGTCTTCGTTGGCTGATGTTTCTTCCGAGTCTTCAGAGTCTTCTTCCGAGTCTTCAATCTTGTCTGATGAAACTCCTTCTGGCACATCTTCCTCTTCTACCATATCATCAACCGCAGAATCAAATGTTGAGACATCTTCTGATATGTCAGCAGTTTCAACTTCACAAGCTTCATCTACATCAAGTTTCTCTTCCTCATCTGCATCCTCAACTTCTACTGAACCAGTAATTTCTGGTAGTCTTGAGAATGGAGCATTGAAATGGGTGATTGATGTGCCAGGTAGTGTCGGTCCATGGACTTCAGTTGAGATTGAAGGGTCAGGTGATTCAGGATTCACATTCACCGACGTTAAGTATGTTGTGGATCACGTTAGCTATTCAGTTAACTCCACAGACTTGACTTCATTTGATTTCCTGTCTGAGTTGTACTCTGAGAATGGCTTCCGTGTCGAATTTAATGGTAGAATCATCAGTGGGTCTTCTTTCACAGTTAAAGCTAAAGTGTCTGTGACAATTCCAGATAACAAGAAACTTGCTAAGAGAGAAGTTCTTACATGGGAATTGGAGAGTGTAATTACACTTGATGATGCATCATCTGAGTCTTCCAGTGCTTCTTCTGAGTCATCTACTTCGTCTTCTGAAACGTCAATTGAGTCTTCAGACTTATCATCTCAGTCTTCAACTGCATCATCTGTTGATACTTCACAAACTACCTCCCTGGATCCTTCATCTACTGATGCTTCAGTCCCTAGCTCTACTACTGCTGTTTCCACAACTACCTACACCTCCACTACATCTTCTGTAATTTCAAGCTCTTCCGGAACTGAAGTGGAGCTCGGCCCAGCCTCAGGATCATCAAGTGTGGCATCCCAGTCTTCCATTTCCTCTGAAGAACAAGCATCTTCTACTTTGACTTCTTCCGCTACGAGCGAGCTGCTATCTTCCAGTGGCTCAAACTCTGGCACCATTTCTTCTTTGATTTTATCCACTTCTGAGACTACGACTGATGCTTCTTCCAGTGAATCCGAGATTTCTCCTTCTGCTGGGTCATCCATTTTGACAACCACAACTACGGAGAATAATGAGAGTACCACTGTTGTTACAATCACTTCTTGTTCTGAGACTGTCTGTACAGAGTCTATAACCACTGCGGCCATCACCACTGTTGTTACCACCATCAACAATGTTGTTACAACTTATACCACTTACTGTCCACTCACTGATACCACTAGTGTCACTGTTACTGAAAAGGAGCACAAGAGCGCTGATGCTGTGAAGCGGACAGATGACTGTGGTAAAAGCACATCTACTACTACTGTTGGAGGTGCTAACACCATTGTGAAGACCGTCACCTCTTGCTCTGCTGGAGTTTGCCACACGACTACTGTCTCGCCAGACTCTAGTGCTGCCGGCACATCAACTGTAGTGACTCCTGCAGTTGTTACTGGCTCTGGCTCTGGCTCTGGCTCAGTTGAGAATTTGGAGAACATTGGTGAGGATGTTGGTACTAATGGTGCAACTGGAACCGGTGGTGCTACCACTACCGTTGCTGCTGCTGGTACTACCCAGGCTACCGAGGCAAATGGCAACGTTGGTGGCAATACCCAAGACACCACTTCCACTGTCACTGAAGCTGTTACAAAGACCAGAGTCTTTGCTTCAGGAGTTAATGCACCATCTGCAATTCTTTCTGCCACGCCAGCTAACCCAGCAGGCTCTCTTGTCACAGTGCCAACTATGATTCAGCCAAAGAGTACGATATCCACTTCAGAAGGGCCAAATGAGTCCACTTCGACTACATCCAGCGCTTCCACTTTTGCTACTACTGCTGCTATCACTACTTACGAAGGTGTTGGAAGTAACATCAAAGTCTCTGGGCTTTTCACTGTTATCTCTTCTATCATTCTGATGTTTGTTTTCTGATTGTCTAGTTATATGTACCAATACATCCCAAAACATGTATTCTTCTAAGACTTGTTGTAGAGCTCATCCGATAAGAGCATCATAGCTGTCTTTCTAAGCAAAACACTGCCTTTCCTGCTCTACAAAGTTGTTTCTATACCTCCGGCATTTGATCCATTTTAGGATTAATCCTTATGCACCATACTGTACGCTTCGCAGCAATGTCTAATTTTATTTTCCGGGTGTTTGACGATCCAAAAGTTCTCCATAAAAGCAATTGCTGACCTTCCCAAAATTGACTGTAGACTGCTGAGACAGAGGAATATATATAGTGCGAAGGAGTGTGTTCTTGTTGAAGTTCTTCCGCGTGTTGTTAGAGAGGCTACTGTTTAATCCGAGCTCGGAAGGAGAACTATGAAGGTTGAAGTGTCTAATGTCCATGATACGTCGGGGACATTATTACACAGGTTTAGTAAGTTCTTATTGGCATCGTGTGTCTTGGGTCTCACCATCTTAAGCATTGTTCCCTGGGATTTTGATCCTTATCATGAGTCGTCTCCAAAGATCTATGGCACATTTGAAGTCACTCCAATCACTGCTGAGAACGCCAGTGCTATCTTCAATACCGTACAAGGTGCCTTGAGAAACAAAAACTCTCAGATTGAGCCTATTGGTGTTAGCTTCATCCCAGCGTATATCCCGGAGGGCACGCTGTTGTACCATGGGAATGGAGATGGCCAAATTCCAGAAGGTCCCGAATGGATTGCCATGGACCATGAGTTCAGTCAAAACTTCATCGCAGATAGAGCCGGGCCTCATATTGGTCAAGGCCGTCATTCTTCCATTGGTGTCAGCGAGAGGAGAGGAAAGAGTCCTGGCAGGTTTCATGGCCCACCAAGACATTCTGAAGATAAACATACCTCACTATTGACGTTTCGTGTCAAGAAACCCTTGAGTCGGATGATCCTCCTGGACGGCTCATCTGCTGCCAAAACTGAAACTGGTGAGATGGATCAACAGTATCTCCTTGCTGGGATTGAAAACGCATCGAGTCCATTTGTTGGCGAGCGTGAATCATCTGTTAAAATCTGTGAATGGGGGAAACAGTTTGGACTGGATGGCTATATTCGTGTGGAAGTTGGATTTGAAGCTGTCATATGTGATTTCTTTGATAAGCTAGAATTGACCAGCAATGTCACTCTTGATTGGGGGAACAACACTTTGAATCTACCATTGGAATTGGCTGATGAACAGCTAATGGATGAATACACTGAACTGTGGAGCTCCATCAGTGCCATGGGCAGTTACGATTGGGCCAAGATGGGTAATGTCCATAATAAACGTGAAGGGCGTATTCTTCTGGATTTTTCCAAACTTCAAACCGTCATCAACAGAACTTTTGTTGGCACTGATCCCTATACGAGAAGGATATACAACATTTCCCAAGATTTGAAAGACGACTTGAGAAGAGACTTAGCACAATCCCTTCAGGGAGGAGCTGATCCCTATGGCAGTACTGACTGGCAGCTAGTAACCACTGAAATCGTTGACAAATTCTCCCCTATATTACAGATGATCAATTCGAGCTTGAACGATGAGCATGCTGACGGTGTTTCAAAGGCAAAGAACTTGACGGTATTCACCACCAACTTTGTACGGAGGTTTCTCTCTTGGGAAGAAGGTGTGTCCATTGAAGAGAGAACCAATGTTGCTAAGAAGGCCGCAGTGGAGCAGTATGTGCATCCACTACAGCCTGTGAGGTCCCGGTCGGATGCGTTGATATTATCTTCAATCCATCGTGTCACACAGATGATCACCGACACTGTATTCGATGCATTCTTTGTATCCAGAGACCTCTTAGATGACTATTTTCTGAAGAACGAAATTGATTATACACCGCTGGAATTGCTAAAAGACCAAGTTGTTGAGCTTCTCAAGGTACTGAAATGGCAATCAACGTACTACGCTTGCTCTTCCAGGTGCTCCTGGGATGAGATCTGTTACACCCCATCTTGGGGACCATCTCCACTAGGATGGGATAGCTCATTTGGTACTTTCAAAGACTCCCGTGGGAAAGTGAGGATTTCTCCAGAGTTACAGTGTGTCAGTTACAAGACGATTCTATCACTGGGCCATAAGGAATGGTGATTATCCTCTGCCTTGTGTGTATATATTAGCGTGTATTAGCGTATATAATAACGTACTGGAAACGATGATAATGTTACCCGGCCGTCCCACTGCCATCTTTCGAAGAAAAAATAGTTACCCGGCCTTTTCCCAGTAGGAAAAACTTTGAGTGCACCACAAAAACGAGCGTAAGGACGAAATTTCAGCCAATAAGAACTCCATAAAGCACCAACATTGTTTCTTACTCGGCAACTCTACCAGTGAAAATGTTACAGTGCTTGAAGCGTGTTGTTTGTTCTCTGCCACAGGGCATGAGAGGATATCACGTTGCTTCCAAATCCACGAGGGTTATAAAAGTGTACGAGCCACTTTTGAAGGAGAAGAAGAAGACCAATGCCATGGAGACGTTCTACGAGACTCAGAGGGCAAAACTCGATCCTACCGGATGGAGATCATCTCTTCTGAAGTCAGTACGTCCAGGTGATGTTGTCAGAGTGATGTATACCTCACGTGCGATCCCACCGTTCGTTGGCCAGGTGATTGCGATGAGTAAGAAACAATTGGATACCAACATCACGTTGAGAAACCAGGTGAGCAAAGTCGGTGTTGAAGTGAAAGTGAAGTTGTTCAGCCCGCTAGTGAGTAGAATCGACGTTATCAGAAAGCCACATGCTTATAAGAAGAGAAACAGACAATACTACATCAGAGGAAACAGATTGGACGTTGGTGATTTGGAGGCATCTTTGAGAAAGAGATGATGAACAGTTCATTGATATATAGTTTGTTCATAGAAGAGGGTATCCATGTATATATACAAGTTTTAAAAACGGGTGAGAGTGTAGCTGAGAAATCACTTGTAAATTTGGTCAAACGGCCTTGTATCGTTGAAACAGCTTTCCCATACTTCATCCACTACTTTCTCAGCTTGTTCCTTATCCTTACAGCCCGGATTGGCCATAACACTCAGCACAGCTCTTCTCTTCACACACTCCTGATGGCCACGTCCAAAGTTCTTGATCGCTGCTCTCTTGAACTGGTTCATTATACGGCATTCTCCACTCAGAGAACTTGCCCTGATCTCTGAGCATGCGTGATGCTTCAAGTTTAGCCAGTTGACTTTGAACTTGGAGTCGTCATAAGCATGCACCAGTTCATGTGCCAGAGTGTCCTCCAAGTGCCATTTATCGATGATTCTATTCTGACAGAGTAATACTCCCAATTCTGGATGGTAACCACCACCTTTCCACTCGTCACAGACATCACAGACGATGTCCTTAGCATTTATATCCCCACCACTCTTCTTGATCTGTTGGAGCATAAAGATCACAATCGGTGAGTAGTTTATGGCCCAATCACGATATTCATAGCACTGTTTACATTGCTCTTGAACTTGTTTGTCCTGAAGTTCCTTTTCATACTCCACAACATCTTCCTTTTTCATAAAGCCTGTTTTATAAGCCATCGACTTTCTCCACCACTCAAATGACATTTTCGTAAGTTGTGATGTCTTTTGTCTGTAAGGTGGTTTAACTCTGTCGTCTTGGATTGTTTCATGACAAATGTCCGAATCTTTTTCGAGGGGAAATTTAATGTCTTGAACATTAGGGAAAATTTTATCTCATCGGACAGGACATTTAAAGCAGACATAAGGGACAGAGACATAAGGGACAAACGATGAACATTTGGACACTCTGCGCCGATGATAAAAGGGACCAGATAGTTAAACTCCTCGAATCAGGAACTTCACCAAACGTCAAAGACCCAAACGGTTATACCCCGTTGCACGCTGCTGCCTCTTATAACCACAGAGATCTTCTAAAGTTATTAGTTGATAAAGGTGGTGATATCAACGTCCAAGATAACGATGGTGATACTCCATTGCATCATGTTGAAGATTTAGAGATGTGTAAACTGTTGATAGAATTGGGAGCTGACTGGAAGATAAGGAACTTGGAAGGTCAGACAGCAAAGGAGATGATTGAAGAGGATGGAGAATTCATGGACGTGGTCAACTACCTCCAATCGTTGATACATGGTGCCGAAGCACCAGTAGAAGAGAATGGTGAAAAATTGAAGCTACCAGAAGGCCAGCAATTACGCTATGAATATCAAAACCCAGGTGATATAGAGATTGCCATTGATGAAGAACAGAGACAGGAGCTTAGAAGGATAGTGGAGGGTGAGAACCCAGAGGAAAAATTGAAGGATTTCCTGACAAAGCAAGTCCATGAGCAGTTCTACAACGGTGAAGGTAGTGATATAAAGAGAGAAAGAAAACAGTAGGCACACAATCCTGTTTATCAAATTATTTGTTGTAGCATAAGTAGAATAGAAGAGAGTTACATGATAACACAGCACTTTGACGATGATGACTGTTCTTGTGAAGATGATCCATCATTGGATTGGGATCCACGTGCTGCTGCACCAGTAGAGTCATTAGTTTGATGACCAGTTGTGGTTTTCTTGTTACCTTCATAACGTTTTTGTAGAGCCTTTGCTACTCTTTGGTCTTCTTCTTCTTGCATTTGTCTGGCCAGTGCTTCGTCTTCATCTTCATCTTCAACAGTTTCACCTTCGACAAGAGGTTGGAAATTTCCCGTGAAGAAGGAGTTTATAGAACCGTTAACACTGAGTAAACTTTCCCAGACGAAATCTTTCTTTTTCAAGAAGCCTTGATCAGTCACTAGTTGGTACACATCTAGTTCATGTTTGATTATGGTGTTGAAGTGATTGTTTCTAAAGAAAACACAGATTTCCTCATCCAAGAGGGATCTCTTCAACACTCCTAAGCCATAATCGGTCAGTTGTGTTGCTGTGTGAGCCATAAACCGTTTCAAGGCTTCAGAGTCATCAATTATCTCCCCTTGGGTCTCACCAGCCTGTTGTTTCTCATAGGCTTCAACTAATACACCTTGCGCCTCTTCATAAGAGTTATGCTTGATAACGTTGGCATATTCTGGAGACTGAGGGTCAATTATCCAGCCATGGACAATCTTCAGCCCAAAAACGTCAAATACAGACACCTCTACACTTGGAGTGAATCCGCCAGCAAAGTGCGGATCAACGTTCAACCCTTCATTGAGAGAAGGTAACAAGTTCAAGATGGCTTGTGTCTCTTCAGGAGTGGCGCCCCGTTGTTGTAGATTATTAACAGCCAATGAGTACAAGATCTGCTGTATCGATTCCAGCGCAACAGTACGCTCACCACTGTTGACAAGTGCAACCAGCTGGTGGTGCTCATCTGGACTCTGCTCAGTAGTTTGTAATAGAATGGCATTCACAATTGCCAACAGAGCACATGGTCCATTGATAGACTGCGAGAGGATAGACCTTTTGCCGTGGAAATAGATCGACTTAACTTCAAATGACATCTCAATTACTCAACCACCTGGTGCTAATCCTGTAACAACAAAGAGTGGGAAATGTACAAAGTTTCAAGGGGGGGGCAGTGCTCAAAATGTGGTTGTACTTTTCAACTACAAGATGAATGTCTCGTCCTTCTTCGCTCACGCAAGCTCGGAAGTGGCTGGATGCGCTTCAATGTGATGTTTACAGCACATCCAGACACCCACACCTGGTTTGTTCTCGGAACTCACACGTGATTTGGTCTGAAATACGATCATAACTGTAGTCATGTGATGTATCACATGATGTGTTGTTTTTTTTTTTTTGTTGGGGCAATGGCAAAACGTTAAGGAGATTTAATCTCGTTCAAGCAAAGTCATCCAATCTGTTTCCATTTTCGCTTCTTTTCGCCACTGGTTTGATTAAATCCTACGTCTTTATAACAAGTCAAGATCAAATGTCTGAACAATTTACCCTTAAAGTGAGCTGAAGTTGCTACCCCCGGTGTCAATTCGACAATTTCCTTATTATGGACAGAGACAGTTTTGTTGGGTCCTTGGTTGTTTGATCCACCAAACCAGCAACTCAAGAAACTGGTTCTCTGACCCAATTGACAGCTGATTCGTGGATTTATTCCCACTCTAACACACACGTCTAGGCAAACCAAGTGAACAACCTCGTCAAGAAGCCAAACGATGACGAACTGCTCAAGCTGTACGGCCTCTACAAGCAAGCCACCGTTGGTGACGTGAACACCGACAGACCAGGAATCTTTGCCCTTAAGGACCGTTATAAATGGGACGCATGGAAGGCTAACGAGGGCTTGTCCAAAGAAGAAGCTGAACAAAAGTACATTGAGCTCGTTGATGAATTGATTGCCAAGTATGGGTTGAAAGAATAGGCCCAGTGTTTAGTATTTATTTAGCTATTTTCCACGCACAATATTGGCTTAAATCGATATGACTTATCCATTGATCATCACTATGTAATCTTCTCATACTTTTCAATTTTACATTGTTGGAATCACTCTCACCGTTGTGTCGTTTATACCAATTGGTGGATAAACGCGGCGGGTCCGACTTATTTTTTCCACGCTGTTGATGTAGTTTTTCCGGGGAAGACGAAATTTTTCACACACACACACTCTCTCTCGACACACATCATCGTTTAACACGGCGAAAGCGGAGGCAGCAAATTGAAACATAATGACCATCCAGGTGTTTCGTACTGTTAAAGAACTCCGTCAATGGAGGAGATCGTTACCATTTGAAGATTCGTTAGGATTTGTACCAACTATGGGTGCACTCCATGACGGACACATCTCCTTGGTTTCGAAAAGTCTCGAGGAGAATCACCATACAGTAGTTTCAATCTTTGTTAATCCTTCACAGTTTGCACCACATGAGGATTTGAACTCGTATCCACGAACTTTTCCTCAAGATTTGGAGAAATTACAGCAGCTGGTGGTGAACGGCCGTGGAGTCGATGCCATCTTTGCACCAACGGTGTCTGAGATGTATCCATCTGGTATCACTCTCCAAGTTGAAGAGCAGAAAGGTGCCTTTGTAAGTGTTCTCGGGCTGAGTGAGCAACTAGAGGGAAAGACAAGACCAAATTTCTTTAGAGGAGTTGCCACTGTCGTGACAAAGCTGTTCAATGCTGTTGGCTGTGATAAGGCATACTTTGGCCAAAAGGATATACAACAAACCGTTGTACTGAAACGGATGGTTCGTGATTTGCTCATGCCAGTGGAAGTCGTGGTGTTGCCCATTGTGAGGGAGCAATCTGGATTGGCCATGAGCTCTAGAAACACCTATCTCAGTGATGGACTCAGAACTAAGAGTAGTGAAATCTACCTCGCATTGAACAAGGGGAAAGAACAGTACGACAAAGGTGGTGATAGAGATGCAATTTTGAATGCTGTATTGGATACTCTCACTGATGACTGTTTCCAAGTCGACTATGTATCATTAGCAGATCCCGTAGAGTTAAAGGAGGTTGTCGATGCCGTTGACAAAACCACAGGAGCAATCTTGTCCATTGCTGTGTACGTCAAGGAGGATGGTAAAATAACAAGGCTTATAGATAACGTTATACTTCAATAACACGGTAAATTCAGCGTGATCTTCCAGTACAGTACCCTCTAGATGGTGGTGTCCCGTTGAGTTGGCCATGTATCACCTCGCCAACCCTAAAGTACTTATCGTCAAACCATTCAATCCAGCCTCTCAATCTCCTTAGCTCATCGCTCTTTATATCCCTGATATCGTGGGTCAAATGGTTCAGGCAGTTCGTTGCAAGGGCCCTTGCAACGTCTTTGCCTGCGAATGAGCCATAACTGCCATTGGCTCCAAACGACCTTGGATTACTGGAAACGTCCCATATTGTACCGTTAATGGCAATGTACAAGGGTTTCAAAGGATCTGACCCGTTGAATTGTAGAAGCTCATCCTCTGTAATGGATATACGAGATCCAAACAGTTGATAGTACCAAAAGTGTCGTTGTAACAGCTTTCCCTTGTATCCATACGTAAACGAACCAGTTATCCACCATGATATCATCATGTTGAGAAGGAGGAACCCAACAACCATTCTCAAGATATCAAGCACAGATATCGATGTAGTTTCTTCACAGTTTCCTGTTTCGTTCTTATCGCTCGCTGTGGTATCACCGGAGCACTTATCTCTTCTCTGTCTCAATGCCATTGTTGTTTTGACCGCTTATAACAAGAGTTTTACGAAGGTTTAATAGTAACAACAAGTGCAAATACGCGCGTGATTCATCGATGATGTAAATGGAAGTCACGTGATGTATTGTTCATCACATGATACCTCACGTGACATTACCGTGCCGCGAATATTTCTCTTTTCGTGCCCACTGCGATGTGGCCCCAACCGCCACCCCTTCCTAACTTCAAAACTTTAACGAGCTCTTCTCTCCCACGTCCTCTTCAAACATCAAGCATCAACACTTAAAAGGAAAGATTTCGAGTTCTTTGAAGCATAAAAGACCAGGGATAAATGGGGTTATCGAACTACGAACAGAAGCCATTTGACCCTATCACGGTGAAACCCAACGATAAGAAGCGTGTTGCCTACTTTTACGACGCCGATGTTGGTAATTACGCCTACGGTGCAGGTCATCCAATGAAACCACATAGAATAAGAATGGCACATTCTCTTATAATGAACTATGGACTGTATAAGAAGATGGAAATCTACAGGGCAAAGCCAGCTACGAAGCAGGAGATGTGTCAATTCCACACGGATGAATACATTGACTTCCTCTCCCGTGTTACGCCTGATAATCTGGAGATGTTTCAAAAGGAGAGCGTGAAGTTCAACGTTGGAGATGATTGTCCGGTATTTGACGGTCTATACGAGTTCTGTGGTATAAGTGGTGGTGGCTCGATGGAAGGTGCGGCCAGATTGAACCGTGGGAAGTGTGATATTGCCATTAACTACGCTGGTGGACTTCACCATGCGAAGAAGTCAGAGGCTTCTGGGTTCTGCTATTTGAATGACATCGTGTTGGGTATCATTGAGCTCTTGAGGTATCACCCTCGTGTGCTGTATATCGACACCGATGTACACCATGGTGACGGTGTTGAAGAGGCATTCTACACCACCGACCGTGTTATGACATGCTCTTTCCACAAGTATGGTGAGTTCTTCCCAGGTACCGGTGAACTCCGTGATACCGGTGTTGGAAAGGGTAAGAACTACGCAGTTAACGTTCCATTAAGAGATGGGATTGACGACGCAACGTATAGATCCATCTTTGAGCCTCTGATCTCCAAGATTATGGAATGGTACCAACCTTCAGCCATAGTGTTACAATGTGGTGGTGATTCCTTGAGTGGTGATAGACTTGGATGCTTCAACTTGTCGATGAGAGGCCATGCGAACTGTGTGAACTTTTGTAAAGGGTTAGGGGTCCCATTGATGGTTGTTGGTGGAGGTGGTTACACCATGAGAAACGTTGCTAGAACGTGGGCTTTTGAAACAGGGTTGTTGAACAGTGAAATCCTCTCCGAGGATTTACCCTTCAACGACTATTACGAGTATTACGGTCCAGATTATAAGCTTGATGTTAGACCTTCGAATATGTACAACGCCAATAGTCCTGAATACCTGGATAAGATTCTTACGCAGATCTTTTCCAATCTTGAACATACCAAATTTGCACCAAGTGTGCAAATACAGGATGTTCCAAGAGACGTTGAGTTGTACGACGATGAAGATGAAGATATGCCGGAGGCTATTGATACTAAAGGTGGTTCTCAATTCGCTAGAGATCAGATAGTTGAAGCGAAGAATGAGTTTTATTGAGATACCAATAGTATCACTTGTGATTTGTATAGGTATCAAGAACAAGAGCAAGAATCCAAAAAAACGTGTATTATTGGACGAACTTGACACCTGTAGAGGACTCATTGACTGTCAATTGGAAAACGTCACCTCTTGCGTAATGGCCACTAGGATCAAAGTCGAACCTTGCCTTGATAACGTCATCCAGATCGATCTCTGCAGTTAAAATACCTTCTTCGCCAATCAAAGGCCCTGCAATTATCTCTCCCATGGGGTTAATAATGACAGAACCTCCGTTAATCAGAGCAGCACCGGCTTCCCAACCCTTTGGTGTTTGATCCTCGGGAACTGGGCCTTGGTATTGTACGGCACTCACGAGGAATTGACGGCCTTCATAGGCAATATGACGCATACTTGTTCTCCAAATCTCTCTCATGTCCACTGTAGGCGCAACCCAGACTTCGACGCCCTTGGAATACATTGCCTGTCTCAGCAGAGGAACAAAGTTCTCCCAGCAGATGGCACCGCCAACTTTACCAACCCTTGTGTCGATCACAGGGAGAGTTGAGCCATCTCCAGAACCCCAGACCAGTCTCTCAGTAGCAGTTGGAACCAGCTTCCTATGCTTACCAGCGTAGCCGGTTTCAGGATCGATATACACCAAGGTACAGTAGAGCGTAGTGCCATCCCTTTCGATGACACCAATGGCTACGGTGGCATTGATACGTTTGGCAAACCCTTCAAGGGCACGGATCTCTGGGCCATCGGGGACTTTGACACTTTCCCTGTGGTATGCTAGGAATTCATCACGGCCTTCTGGTAATCTGTATCCCATATAGCATCCAAACGTTGTGCCCTTAGGATATCCACCCAAGGTTGCCTCTGGGATAACGACAAGATCAACATTCTCGCTGATCAATTGGTGCTCGTACGAGAGGATCTTGTCCAAGGTCTTTGCTGTGCTTGTCTCGTAACCAACCTGTAATGCGGCCACTCTTCTTTGAACCATTGTGCTGCCTTTCGGGTGTCTCTACTGTGCCTCCACTGTGAGGTCTTCAATGTGATGTTTTGTAGGAGAAGAATATGACTCAACGAGTGTGGCTCAACGAGTGTGGCTCCTCTCTCCCTATCAATTAATCCAGGACTCGAGATGTGCGTTGATGTGCATATATCTCATACGTACTTTATGCGCCTCGGACATGCAATTCCCAAAGGTGATGACGTTTCTGAGAAGCTAAAAGTGTCGTATAGGAGTTCTTTGATACTTTGATGAGGTTGTAGAAGTTAGCACTGAGTAGTGTGCAATGAGCAGTGAGGTGGGCTTGTCTTAAAGTTTCAAAATGGTGTAAATTGTTTGCCATGTAAGAGCGTCGCTACAGTGTTTATGCCAATACACCTAGGTGTTACACAAGCCGTTGATGATCTTCAAGAGCAGAGCACAGAACCAATTGTGCACAAAACTACAAGCAAGATTATTTAAAGGGCCTCTAATGTGCAATTTGCTTGTTCTTTTACTTAGTCAACTACGTAATCTTTGAATACTGCCAACATTGACAGATCGATGAAAGCTGTTCATACTGGTGTGGGAGCAAAGAAGCACTGGTGGATGACCTCCTTGACGGGATCTGAGGGTCAGCTGGAGTCTCACAAACACCTTCTGAGGTTCAACCTTTAGGTCTTCTGACAGGCTTCCTCCTAAAGCTTCAGGACAATGAGCAGACAGCATTCAGTTGTTGAATGAAGATGGCACAAGAGATAGTTGGCTGGCTCTCTATATTCAGTGAACATTGACCGCTGATCATCGATCACTGATCAGGGACCACCAACCACTGACCACTGACCACTGACTTCCAACTACTGACCATTGAATCGGTTCGACAAAATTACTTAGTATATAGTTAGGTACTTCCAGC